>JAQQAC010002837.1:112501865-112526044 GCA_029783875.1 Phataginus tricuspis | reverse complement strand
AGATCGGGCCTTGCGACAAGGTGACATGGGTGCAAAGATGTCCAGGAAGAAGGCAGAGCTGAGGGAGTGAGTGGGAGCTGTTGGGCAGGCCTAGACTGCTCCTGGCTGCGGGAAGAGGCGGGGGACGGCACAAGTGGGAGATGACGAGGATGTGGCAGAGGCCAAGGCAGGGCGAGGGGAACAGAGCAAGAAGATGGTATCGTAGGTCACAGGTGGGCTGAGGGTCTGCCTAACGTCTGCGCAGGCCGGCTGCTGAGCCAGGAACATGGCCCAGGAGAGCCACTCGATCAGCCAGTGAGGGAGCCGCAGTCGTGAGAAATTGCATGTGGGTATAAGAAATGAGAGGAGCTGGGGGTGATGGGGGGGTGACCCTAAACATCTGGGCCTGACAGCTGGGTGGTGGGAGCGGCTAGAACCGGGCGGCCACCAGCTAGCTGCTTGCTGCACCCTCCATGGGACAGCGCGGACTTCGGCAGCCACAGGACTAAAGGAGTGAGAGGAGAGCGGTGCATCTGCTGGGCACTCGAAAGCTGCCGCCATCACTGCTGTGATCACAGACACCCCGCGAAAGCTCCCTGAGCTCACGCAGAGCCACCGCTGCCCGTCCCTGCTACTGCAGCACTCGCTAAGCTCCTTCTAGTGCCTCCTTCACCCCAAAAGGAGGGGTGACACAATCTGGCAGAAGTAACAGATGGGAAAGTGTTCAGCATTTTAAGTTTGTGATACTAAAAAGTTAGTAAAAATATTGTTTTAACTTTGAAAAGTCACCAAGAATTTTACAATATCCAGAACAATAAATGTTAAAAACCTACACGTGTGTTATATTCACACAATGGCAGCATTTTACTGTTAGGCTCCTGAGATCTTTCACACGTACTCATTTAAGGCATACTTAGAAGATCATGGAAGTTTCTTTTACAACATCAATCATTTAGAAATGATGGTTCATATCTGCTTTTGAAAGTAATTTATTAACTGTGCTGAAGTCCAAAAACCTGTCTTTTTTAAAAAAAGCACCCAGAAGTCAACCACATTCCCACCACAACCACTGTTAACATCTAGGATACATCCTTCCAGACATAATTCTTTGTACAAATGGAAAAGTAAACAGATGGGCAGGTAGATATATTTTTATTTCATTTCATAAAATGCTCTGTAAAAGTGTCTCGTATAATCATCAGACCATGTCATTAAGCACAGTACTGAACTACCACGTCCAATAGTTGCAGGGCCTCTTGATGTGAATAAACCATGTTTCAGCCCCCAGACATCCCCTCTTTTGGGTCATTCAGGTCGCTTCCATGTTTCACTTACAACACCGCAGCGGTCTCCATGGGCATCCTTAGGGAGGGTCCGCCGTCTGTTGGGGCCAGGCGGACGCAGGTGGTGAGGCTCTGGCAGCTGTAGCCAGGCCCCCTGCTCACCACAACCTCGACAGATCTTACTTTCATTCTTAATGCCGCTCAGTCTGCTACATAAACAATGGCATCTTGGGGCTTTACTCTGTACTTACATTTTAATCACCAGCATGATTTGTTGGGGGTGTAGGGGAGGGGGAGAGGGGAAGATGACACCCCAGACCTTTGCGGCAGCTCTTACCCTTGGGTCAGTATCTTCCTCTTCTTCATCAGGGTTATAGGTCTCAGCACAGACTAAATTTGGAGAGAAAAAATACAGAGAAAAATGAGTAAAAGAGATGCAAGGTTTTATTGAAAAAATAGGAAGTGAATACCATTTCATTTTATTCACTGTTTTATAAGGCAGTAATGTGTTTTTCAATCCCTTCCTCCAGGTAACAAATATGTTAAGCACCTGCTAATGCCAGGCATTCTGTTAGGTGCTCAAAAGACAGCCATCTAGCGATTGGTAGTACCACGTGGGCAGCAATGATACAAGACACCGCCTAGTACTGTGGTAGGTGGCAAGGACAGGCAAGGGGGTGTTGTCTCTGCTGAGCTACAGAGCAGGGGTGGAAGACCACTGGTAGGTACAATGTGTGCAACATAAACATAGAAATGGCATAATTGTGAAAAGAATAATTAAGATAGGTAATCAACAAATACTAACAGAATTAAAGGAGGAAATAGAAAGCAATGCATTCATTTTAGGAGACTTCAACACACCACTCACTCCAAAGGATAGATCAACCAGACAGAAAATAAGTAAAGACACAGAGGCACTGAACAATACACTAGAACAGATGGACCTAACAGACATCTACAGAACGCTACACCCAAAAGCAACAGGACACACATTCTTCTCAAGTGCACAGGAACATTTTCCAGAACAGACCACATACTAGGCCACAAAAAGAACCTCAGTAAATTCAAAAAGATTGAAATTCTACCAACCAACTTCTCAGATCACAAAGGTATAAAACTAGAAATAAATTTTAGAAAGAAATCAAAAAGGCTCACAAATACATGGAGACTTAACAACATTCTCCTAATTAATCAATGTGTTAATGACCAAATCAAAACAGAAAGCAAAGAATATATGGAGACTAATGACAACAACAACACAAAGCCGCAACTTCTGTGGGACGCAGCATAGGCAGTTCTAAGAGGAAAGTATATTGCAATCCAGGCCTATTTAAAGAAGGAAGAGCATTCCCAAATGAACAGTCTAAAGACACAATTATTGAAACTGGAAAAAGAAGAACAAAGGAGGCTCAAAGTCACCAGAAGGAGGGACATAATAAAGATCAGAGAAGAAATAAATAAAATTGAGAAGAATAAAACAATAGAAAAAAATCAATGATACCAAGAGCTAGTTCTTTGAAAAAATAAACAAAATAGATAAACCCCTAGCCAGACTCATTAAGAGAAAAAGAGAATCTAAACACATAAACAGAATCAGAAATGAGAAAGGAAAAATAACGACAGACCCCACAAATATACAAAGAATTATAAGAGAATATTATGAGCATCTGTATGCTAACAAGTTGCAAAACCTAGAAGAAATGGACAACTTCTTAGAAAAATACAACCTTCCAAGACTGACCAAGCAAGAAACAGAAAAACTAAACAGACCAATCACCAGCAACGAAATTGAATCGGTAATCAAAAAACTACCCAAGAACAAAAGCCCTGGACCTGATGGATTCACCTCTGAATTCTACCAGACATATAGAGAAGAAATAACACCCATTCTCCTTAAAGTTTTCCAAAAAATAGAAGAGGAGGGAATACTTCCAAACTCTTTCTATGAAGCCAGCATCACTCTAATACCAAAACCAGGCAAAGACCTCACCAAAAAAGAAAATTACAGACCAATATCCCTGATGAACGTAGATGCAAAAATACTCAACAAAATATTAGCAAACCGAATTCAAAAATACATCAAGAGGATCATACACCATGATCAAGTGGGATTCATTCCAGGGATGCAAGGATGGTACAACATTTGAAAATCCATCAACATCATCCACCACATCAACAAAAAGAAGAACAAAAACCACATGATCATCTCCATAGATGCTGAAAAAGCATTTGACAAAATTCAGCATCCATTTTTGATTAAAACTCTCAACAAAATGGGTATAGATGGCAAGTACCTCAACATCATAAAGGCTATATATGACAAACCCACAGCTAACATCATACTTAACAGCGAGAAGCTAAAAGCTTTTCACCTAAGATCGGGAACAAGACAGGGATGCCCATTCTCCCCACTGTTATTCAACACAGAACAGGAGGTCCTAGCCACGGCAATCAGACAAAACAAAGAAATACATGGCATCCAGATTGGTAAAGAAGTCAAACTGTCACTATTTGCAGATGACATGATATTGTACATAAAAAACCCTAAAGACTCCACTCCAAAACTACTAGGACTAATATCTGAATTTAGCAAAGTTGCAGGATACAGAATTAACACACAGAAATCTGTTGCTTTCCTATACACTAACGGTGAACTAACAGAAAGAGAAATCAGAAAAACAATTCCATTCACAATTGCATCAGAAAGAATAAAATACCTAGGAATAAACCTAACCAAGGAAGTGAAAGACCTGTACTCTGAAAACTACAAGACACTCCTAAGAGAAATTAAAGAGGACACTAACAAATAGAAATTCATCCCATGCTATTGGCTAGGAAGAATAAATATTGTCAAAATGGCTATACTACCTAAAGCAATCTACAGATTCAATGCAATCCCTATCAAAATACCAACAGCATTCTTCAATGAACTGGAACAAATAGTTCTAAAATTCATATGGAACCACAAAAGACCCCGAATAGCCAAAGCAATCCTGAGAAGGAGGAATCAAACAGGGGGAATTACGCTCCCTGACTTCAAGCTCTACTACAAAGCCACAGTAATCAAGACAATTTGGTACTGGCACAAGAACAGACCCACAGACCAGTGGAACAGAATAGAAAATCCAAACATTAACCCAAACACCTACAGTCAATTAATATATGATAAAGGAGCCTTAGATATACAATGGGGAGATGACAGCCTCTTCAGCAGCTGGTGTTGGAATAACTGGACAGCTACATGTAAGAGAATGAAACTGGACTACTGTCTAACCCCATACACAAAGGTAAACTCAAGGTGGATCAAAGACCTGAACGTAAGTCATGAAACCATAAAACTCTTAGAAAAAAATATAGGCAAAAATCTCTTGGATATAAACATGAGCGACTTCTTCATGAACATATCTCCCTGGGCAAGGGAAACAAAAGCAAAAATGAACAAGTGGGACTATATCAAGATGAAAAGCTTCTGTACAGCAAAGGACACCATCAGTAGAACAAAAAGACATCCTACAGTATGGGAGAACATATTCATAAATGACATATCCAATAAGGGGTTGACATCCAAAATATACAAAGAACTTATGCACCTCAATAAACAAAAAGCAAATAATCCAATTAAGAAATGGGCAGAGGACATGAATAGACACTTCTCCAAAGAAGAAATTCAGATGGCAAACAGGCACATGAAAAGATGCTCCACATCACTAATCATTAGAGAAATGCAGATTAAAACCACAATGAGATATCACCTCACACCAGTTAGGATGGCCAACACCCAAAACACAAAGAACAACAAATGTTGGCGAGGATGTGAAGAAAAGGGAACCCTCCTACACTGCTGGTGGGAATGCAAATTAGTTCAACCATTGTGGAAAGCAGTATGGAGGTTCCTCAAATAACTCAAAATAGAAATACCATTTGACCCAGGAATCCCACTCCTAGGAATTTACCCTAAGAATGCAGCAGCCCAATTTGAAAAAGACATATGCACCCCTATGTTTATCACAGCACTATTTACAATAGCCAAGAATATTTACAATAGCCAGGAAATAGAAGCAACCTAAGTGTCCATCAGTAGATGAATGGATTAAGAAGATGTGGTACATATACATAATGGAATATTATTCAGCCATAAGAAGAAAACAAATCCTACCATTTGCAACAACATGGATGGAGCTAGAGGGTATTATGCTCAGTGAAATAAGCCAAGCCAAAAAAGACAAGTATCAAATGATTTCACTCATATGTGGAGTATAAGAACAAAGAAAAAAACTGAAGGAACAAAACAGCAGCAGACTCACAGAACCCAAGAACGGAGTAATAGTTACCAAAGGGAAAGGGACTGGGGAAGATGGGTGGGAAGGGAGGGACAAGGGGGCAAAAGGGGCATTACGATTAGCAGATGTAATGTTGGGGGGGCACGGGGAGGGCTGTACAACTCAGAGAAGACAAGTAGTGATTCTATAGCATCTCACTATGCTGATGGACAGTGAGTGTAATGGTGTTGCTGGGTGGACCTGATGAAGGGGGTAGTTTAATAACCATAATATTGCACATATATCTGTAGATTAATGATACCAAAATAAATTATAAAAAAAAGATAGGTAATCATTATATGCATGAGTGACTTAACTGTAAGAATGAACTTTAAATAAAACAGATACTACTTATCAGGTCCTGTTCGAGATACAGTATTATATAAATACACAAATCTAAACTAAACTTGATTTTCTTTGTAGGTAACCTGTGTTTGTGCCAGCGTCTACAAGGCTTGTCCTTGATGTAATTCAAAGATTTAGAAAATACTCACTGAACAATTGTGCATATTAGCAAAATAGCAGAAATGATAAAAGCACTATTGGAATAACACAGCCATAGGAAAGTCTGAGGGGTGTCTGGGCTGACAGATGGCACGTACTAGGGAAAAAACAAAGAACCAGGGGAAGAGGATACACAGATGTCATCCCTTCCAGGAGAAAGGACTTCCATGAGGAAGGAGAGCAGAGACTGGGGGAAATAAATGGAAAAATGTGAGTATATACACTATTGGTTTTGCCTATTTATTCTTCCAAAAGGAAACAAGAGAAGGACAAACCAGAAAGTAACAAAATTGTTTCCTAGAAGGTAGGCGTAAACAAAAGAGAAGGGATTGGAAAGGGAATGAAATTTCTCTGAAGAAATTTTGTACACAGCCTTGACATGTAAGCCGTATTAAATATTTTATGTATTTAACAAATTAAGTTAAATTGGTAGGATGGAGGGACCTTAATACTGAACACAAAGAACGAAGAGGAAAAAATGAACGTGCCCATATATGGGGTGGGCAGAGTGACCACAGGGACGGAGAGGAGATTCTACGGGGCTTCTGAACATCCTGTGGTCGTCCCCGAGGGGGCACCCCAACGACAGGAGGGAGGTGCTCTTGGCAGCACTACGGGCATCCCCAAATGGAGTAAGCGCACTGCGAGAGCAGGTGCAAATGCTACATCAGAACTGCAGATGGCAGCATGAGCCTTGATTTGGAAATCTTAGCCTGAGGTGTGAGAGGCAGAGGAGGGAATTATCTGCTGAATAACAAAGTCAGTGTGCAAGGGAAAGTTAATGTATCCCACGGGAAACTTAGTGTATAACAGAGAAGTCAGTGCCCAGGGAGAGTTACTGTACTGTGGGAAAGTTAGTGTACCATGGGGACATTAGCATGCCACAGGAGCGTTAGTGTGCTGTGGGAAAGTTAGCAACCCCTGGGGAAATTAGTGTACCACGGGGAGGAGTTAGTGTACCACAGGAATGTTGGGGTGCTATGGGAAAAACTAATGTACGGGAAAGTTAGTGTACTACAGGGAGATTAGTGTATAACAGCAACATCAATACACTGTGGGCAAGTCAGTGCACCGTGAGACAGTCAGCGGACCCTATGGGAGTCAGTGTACCATGGGAACATTAGTGTACACCCGGGATATTAGTGTACCACGGGAATGTTAGTGTATCACACGGAGGTTAGTATTCCACGGGGAAGTTAGCATACCACGGGAATGTTAATGGGCAGTGGGAAAAGTTAGTTGCAGGGGAAAATTTTCTTCTATGAAATCGGGCAGTGGGAAAAGTTAGTTGCAGGGGAAATTTTTCTTCTATGAAATCCTCAATTATCTGAGCAGCCTGCGTGCTGCCTGCCAGTCTCTGCCATCCCTGCTGATGAGAGAGCTAGCAGTAACCTCTGCGTACCGCCTGAGTGCCTGGCACATGTAAGGATGCAGGCACCCCCTCTGCCTGTGTGCTGCTGTTCGACCGCCAGGTCCCATCTGCTGCCCCAGCTTTCAGCAGCTGCCCTTTCTGCAAGCCCGCCCACCCACCCTCACAGATTATACCCTGAACCTGCACCTTGCTCGGGCCTTTTCTGTGCATTTAGTTCCTGTATTCCTGCCCATTGTGTCTACTTTCCTTATACGCTTTCCCGCTGAACCCCATTTCCTTGTTCATGGCAGCCTATCCTTCCCTTGGCTTTCCACTCGGAATTCACAGGGGCAATGATTTCTGCCCTGTGTAAGCACTGTGCCATGGACCCTGCTAATCTCTGTTTTTCCTTAATCTGCCAACTCCCCTCGGTCATCTAAGATGGTCAGGGTTTATTTCCCTCTTGTTTGTAGGCAAGGGTTTAAATGGTTCTTGACTCTATACTCAGTTCATTGGTGTGGTGGGCTAAAAATCCTACATAACTACAACTAGGGGACAAGTTGACACATACACCAACTCACCTACCTACCTACCTATCTACCCACCTACCTGTTTATTTTGGGGTGGTGCTATTCCTCCTTTATTTTTTTAAACAAACGGAATGGTGTTTTTTATTTAAAAATTCCAAGTTACAATAGAGTTATGCTGATATTTTCTTTTATGTTATTTATTTTTATTAATTATGTCTTACTAAGGTACATACAATAAAACGCATAAATCTTAGTGTGCAGCTCCATTAATTTTGTCACGTGTGTACCCTCCTGTGACCATTACCCAGATCAAGAGAGAGATCCAACACTCGGCAACTTTCTCTCCACCGCCCCCACCCGCCCCCACGCTGACGGCAACCGCCTGCCTGTTCCCTGTGTCTGTGAGTCTCTCTCTGTGTTATCTGTCTGTCCACTTTGCTTTTTCACACTGCTCTCAATAACTTCGGGTTTCTCAGGGGCATCTGCTCAGTGCAGGCCTGGTTACTGCGTCCCAGGCTCCCCTTCCTCAGGCACTCTGGGCTGAGGCACCTGGGAAGCAGGAGTCCCTACCCTCAGCCCTGACTGTCCGTGTGCACCCCACCTCCTGGCCCCTAAGGCTCCACCCATCTAGCAGGGACCCAGGGCCCTTGAAGGGAGGGGGGAAGCCTAGAGAGAAGGGGTACAGGGACACATGCCATCCCCGCCTCTAAGACAGCAGCAGGGGCGTGCAGAGGGCCACCCAGGCCCAGGTGGCTGAGCCTGCAAGTGGCGATGGCCGGGTCCTACCCCACCCCGTGCTCCATGCTGTCCCGTGTCCACGTGGAGGCCCAGTGTGTATCTCACATCTGTCCTCAAGATCAAGGCGGACACTCTCCTGGGCTCCTACATGTCATTGCTGCTGCATTTTGCATCTCCACAGGTAGGCTGGAGAAGGACTGCAGGCAGCTCATCACACACCTGGTCATTACGGCAGGCATCCCCGCTCTGTGCTCCTGATTAATGTTGTTGTTATCAGCTGGTTTCCTAAACTAGAAATCTGCAAATCATCATGGCCTCCTTCTTGCACCTCTTCTCCAACAAACATATCAAACTCCACACCGGGAATACCCTCGTGTTTGACCTTTTCCAGTCTACTCCGACTGCTACTCCTCAGTCAGGGCTTCACGTCTTCTTAGAAAAATGCAGGGAAAACCCACACTTTGGGGACAGACGGGTACACAGGTTTCGCTACACTGACTTCTGATCTGGGAGGGAGGCATTTTCACGCTTGGCTCGTTTTTGTATTTTTAGACGTCACCAAGACAGTGAATGTTACAGTTGTCACATCTACAGTACAGCACTGTGATTTAAACAAAAGTAGTTATTTTTTATTAAAATGATTAGCATGTCTCTATTTGTGGAAAAACATTATGTCTTTATTTTTCAAAGCTGATTTGAATATTTTCCCTTTTGAGCTCCGGAGTCACTTCCCTTCGCCCTCTTCCTCTCTTTGCACCCAGCCTAATTCTTCCTGATCCTGATCCCACAGCGCTTCCTCATTTCTGTGAAGCCCAACGTGTAACGGTCTCTGTGAAGGCTGCCCTGCGTGGTCCTGCACACGAGGACGCAGCGAGCGGCGAGGCCCGAGTCCACGTGAGCCCCATGCCAGCTCAGGAGCTACATTGCATCGTGAGACACTCACAACCTGTGGGAAGGCAGCTCTTTGGGCAGCAGGGGCTCAGGGGCCACAGCCCTCGTGGGTCACCAGTTGGGGACACAAAACTGCACAAAGTCACAGCAGATTATCCAGCATGACTTCTTCCAAATTTTAATTGGTGTTTCCTTCATCCAGAACTATGAATCATTAAAATGTGCTTGTGTCCACCCTAACTGGACCCCACACTGGGGGCCTAAGCAACAGACGCTCATGTCCACACAGCTCTGGCAGCTGCCGGTCCCAGACAGGGTGCCCTCAGGGCTGTTCGGTGAGGCCTCTCTCTGGCGTGCAGACACTGGCCTTTCCTCTGTGACTGTGTGGGGGGAGGTCTCTGGGGTCTCTTCATCTTGTAAGGACACCAGTCCTATCAGATTAGGGCCTCACTCTTACGACCTCATTTAACCTTAATGCCTCTCTATTTCCAAATACAGTCACACTGGGGATCAGGGGCTCAACATATGAATTTGAGTCTGTGACACAAGGTTTCCGTGTTAGTTTAAGCAGCACTTAATAATATTTCAGCTGAAGACAGCTATGGGTGGAAAATCGCCGAATTTCGTGAAGGGGATGTGAAGACCAGAGTCAGTGTAGGGACACTGCAGCATGTCGGCCCTAAGAGGCAGGGCAAGGGCACAGCTGCCGTGAGCAGTGGGTCAGAGACTCCCTGCCAAGGTGGCATGATGTCGACGACAAATTTCTGATGAATGTGCTGTGACGCTTTAACATGTATTTGATAAATGAAAGGGGTTCTTTTTGGATGAAGTGTTTTAATTAACAGAACAGACTAACATTTCCAATTCAAAGACAGTTAACACTAATTTACGACTATTTCAAGAAGGCTGCCTTTGAGGACTTCATTTGATGTCTTATCACTAGACGTGGAGGACCTGCTCTGCCCTGGCTTAGAACTCGGGAGGCACAGCTTCTCAGATTCAGCACATTGCAAGCAAGAGGCTACACAGGAGGGGGGCTCATCTCTGAAGTTACACACACTAATAGACAAACTATGGCAATAGGAAAATATGTACCCGTATACTCAGAACTGAAAATGAAACGGAATGGAGGAATCACGAGTAGTTTTCAGTACGCCCTGTAAAGCTACAATAATTTGTCTTTTTATTGCAAACACCGGTTTATTTTTGTCTACGCTAACCCTATAGTAAAGCAGCATTTTGGTAGTAAAGTGGACACATACCTGATACTCGCCGATCAAACCTTTTCAGAACTGGAACTGCAAGACAAAGAAACAACATTCAGGCATCATTACATCACGTGACACCATTTTTATGCTCCCTTTTTGCGAAGATCTTTGACAATAGAACTAAGCACCTCAATACCAAACCTGGGTCAGTTCATACTCTGTCATAATCCACACGAATAGCCATTCTGTGCAATCATATGAAGACTACGTAGAGAATAACATCTCTCTGAAAACAAGCTCCTTATAACTTCAGTGTCCTCTGGGTGGCGATTTTATTTCTACCGACACCCGCACGGCGTCTGACTTGGGTCTGCCACGTGAGTAAGAAGACGGCTGGATTCACTGGTCATGCATGACATCAAATACTAGTTAAATTTTCTTCTTTAATATTCTTTAAAGATAATCCCAAGACCTGCTAGATAGTAGCATTTACATTTCATTTTAAAATAACTGAATGAGTATTACACCTAATGAGAAATAAATTACCATTATTTAACACTGTCCCCCCATGTGGGTGGGTTTTCTCCTGCCCAAGAACAGTGTGTTCATGAAAAACAGTACCACATGTCTTCAGGTTGAAAAAAAGAAAATACAAAAGTTTTCTCTTTGCCAATTTTTTCCTACTTTTCAGCTATCATTCCTTCTGTGTGAGGATTATCTAAATTCTCACTACTGGACTCTACCATTTCAGTAAGTCCTTTGTGTTTTTTTTTTACTGTCAAACCTTAATCTGGTTATTTTTAATAGTGGGAAAAATGATATATAATATACCTTCTCATACTCCAAAAAAGGGAAAGTTGAGGATTAGTTTTAAAAAAAATGAAGGCAGCTCAGAGAGCCAAGCCTAACTAGAGGAGGCTTCTGGAAGGAACACAGACCCAGGAGGCGGCAAGCGCTCGTTCAGCACGACGGGACAAGGCCTACCCGCTTGCACAGCACGGGCTCAAAGTCACGCCACTGCAACAAACAGGCAGAGGTTCAAGAGGGAGCCCCAGGCATCACCAGCAGGAAGTGCAAGTGCCTAGACGGTCCCTCACTACTTCCTCTGTGGAAGAACGGGTTAGTCAAAATGAGCCCGTCCAGCATCACAGAAAGATGGTAAATTCAGTCCTACAACTACATGCAGGGGCTTAGGATGCACCGTGCACTGTAGGGGAGAGCTCTGGGGGTTGTCAGTGGATGCACCAGCCCCCGGACTCCATGGAGCTGGTGTCTGGCCTGAGGAGCGCGGGTGTCTCCTCTGATTGCTCCAAACATGTGCCTGGGGCTCAGGCAGACGGGGGAAGTGTGTAGCCCTCCGGGCCTCATGGGACTGCAGCCTTCAGACCCTACTACCTATTAGCATACAACCTAGGGTCACAGAACACAATGAAGCAGTTCAGCACGGGTGCTACCGGGACACCTCCAACAAGATTGCACAACTATTATAAAATAAAATCAAAGACAAAAAAGAAGGAATCAAAAGCATAAAAAAACAATAAAATACAACCAAAACAACCAGGGAGATTTGGAAAAAACAAAATTTAGAGGCAAGAAAAAAAAAAATGCAGTTACTGAGATTAAAGATTATAATGCAAGGCATCCTTTCTTGGAATACTACCATAAAATGCCAGAAAAAATCATTTTAAAACATCACTACCAACATCCTACCACAACAATATCGATTGACATGTACAGATGTAAATTGCAAGGGAAACTAGTGCCTCGAGAGGAATGAAAGCAAGGGTGCGGCCCACTGACTTACAGGGGCCCTGACAGCAAAGAGAGGGACATGCACGGCCGCAAATGTCTGCATTTAAAAAGGAGAAAGACCTCAAGTGACCTAACTGTACACCTTAAGGAAGAGCAAACCAAGTGGACAGAAACTGTAAAACAGAGCACAGAAAAATACCAAAAGTCGATGAAGCTTAAAGTCGGTTTTTTGAAAAGATCAACAAAAGAAACGAACTGCTGGCTAGATTTAAGAAAAAAAGAGGATTCCAATTACTAAAATCAGAACCACAAGTATGACAATTACTAAAATCAGAACCACAGACATGACAACCCAACGTACAGAAACAAGGACTGTAAAAGCATCATATGAAGAGTGTGCCGACTAGGAGACCCGGACAAGGCAGACAAATCCCTACAAACACACAAACTTCCAGAACTGACTCAACAAATAGAAAACCTCAACAGACCTACAAGCAAGTAAGGAGATGGAACTGGTAACCCAGAACTTCCTAACAAAGAAAAGCCTAGGGGTCTTCACAGTAAATTCTACTGAACATTTAAAGAATTAACAACCTTTCCCAAATGCTTCCAAAAGACCTGGAGACGGGGGCCCTTCCTAACTCATTTCATGAGACCAGCACTACCCTGATACTAAGCCAGAGGCATGACAGGAAAAGAATATATCCCATTATGAATAGACTCAGAAGTCCTCAGAAAGGTGACAGTGCACCAAACCCAGCAAGGTATCAGAGGGATTATACACCATGACCAAGTGGGATTTATCCCAGGAATGCAAGGGCGGTTCAACATAAGAATGCAAGCAGTATGCACCTTCTTAATAGCAGGAAGGGGAAGCTACACCATCATCTCCATGATGCGGAAAAAGCGCCTGACAACAGCTTACACTGTTTCGTGTTGGAGATAAGCTGGGAGTATAGGGAAATGCCTCAGCATGACAGAGGCCTGTGTGACCACTGTGGAGTGAAGAACAGGGCAGGATGCCTGCTTTTGCTATTGCTACTTGACATATTTCTGAAAGCTTCAGACAGAGCCGTTAGGCAGGAAGAAATAAAATCCGAATTGGAGAGGGAAAAGTAAAGTTAACTGTTTGCAGAATGACATGACCTTACATGAAGCAAACCTAAAGGAATCCACAAAAATTTGTCAGACCTCATAAGTGAAGACAGCAAAGTTGCAGGACACGAAACAAACAAACTGAACTCATGACCACAGCGAGCAGCCCCGAGGGAATGCTTCAGAAAGCCCGTTCACGGCAGCAAAAGAATCAAGGGTCTAGGAAAAAAAACAACTACGGAGGTGAAAGAGTTGTGCGCCGAAAACTACGAAACATTGCTGAAGTAAATCAAAGCCCTCAGTAGCCCTGGAGAAGCCCGGAGCCTGGGGGTGCACTCGGCGCCCTGGGGCGCACCGCCACACGGGTTCACTGTGTGCCATGTGAATCTGTTTTTAAAAATCATGCTATGTGAAAGAAGCCAGGCTCAAAAGACCACATATTATATGATACTAATTATATGAAATGCCCCAAAAAAGCAAAGCTAGAGAGCCAGGCGTAGGTGAGTGGTTGTCTGGGGCTGGGGTGGGACCGAGAGAGGCTGCGAATGGGCACAGGGGCCTCTGGTGGGTGACGGTTGCACAACCCTGTACATTTACTGAACACAGCTGACTCAACTGTGGCGACAGCCAATTAGCCAACACATCCTAGAGTATACGAGGGCAAAGACTCAGTAGGGCTGAGGTATATTAATAGGAAGAAAATAATCACCACACCCTTTATTCATTTGGGGTTACAGGCAACTGTGAAAATTATTTGAAAACAATGTTGTATTTGAAGCCTCATGTTCTATTTAAACTTTAAAAAATTTAGCTCTGTACTATACTAAGATTTTCTGACTCTGAGAACTTGTCTTCTACAGACGCAAAAACTTGTCTAATCTGTTAGTCACACGGATCAAACTGGATGTAACACTGCACATAGTGCAGCACATACACAGACAGGAGACGGGGCTGGGGTGTATTTCCAACTGGAAAGGTATGGGGTACCTTTTTTGGATTTAGAAGACAAAAGTCCATCTGAGTAGAGATTTGGGAAAGAGAGCCTCAGTTCTTTGGGATTGACAAACTACAGTCTCCACAAGGTTTTATGCGGTGTAGTAGCTGCTGTGACCTCAGTGCAGGTCCTAAGTAAAGCAAGGTAAGACGGAGGGACGTTACCAGGAATGTTAATAGTGAAGCGCTGATGAGTGGGGATCCAACTGACTTTAGGGTCCTGACACACATAGAAGGCAAATAGGAACTTGTTTTCCAATTTCTTTAAAGAAAGATACATATTGAATCTTTAAGAGTCTGGCGTCTTGCTGCTTTTAAACATTGTGCAATGCCTTGTCCTGTCTGTCTCTGCAGAGTCCCAGAAGGTAGGCATGTGGTGCACCCAGGGGAGCGACTGGGACACACGGTGACTAACACAGAGCCAGAGAGCTCCAGGCAGCCACGGCCTTCATGTGGTTCTCCAGCACTCTGGGGCACAGCCCGGTCTACAGTGCAAAGCTCCTAGTCCATTTTTTTAATTTTTTTTATTTTGGTATCATTAATCTACAGTTACATGTGCAACATTATGGTTACTAAACTCCCCACATCATCAGGTCCCCCCCACTTACCCCATAGTCACTGTCCATCAGCGCAGTGAGATGCTACAGAATCACTACTTGTCTTCTCTGAGTTGCACAGCCCTCCCCGTACCCACCCCCGGCATTACATCTGCTAATCGTAATGCCCCTTTTTCCCCCTTGTCCCTCCCTTCCCACCCATCCTCCCCAGTCCCTTTCCCTTTGGTAACTGTTAGTCCATTCTTGGGTTCTGTGAGTCTGCTGCTGTTTTGTTCCTTCAGTTTTTTTCTTTGTTCTTATGCTCCACATATGAGTGAAATCATTTGATACTTGTCTTTTTTGGCTTGGCTTATTTCACTGAGCATAATACCCTCTAGCTCCATCTATGTTGTTGCAAATGTCTGGATTTGTTTTCTTCTTATGGCTGAATAATATTCCATTGCGTATATGTACCACATCTTCTTTATCCATTCATCTACTGATGGACACTTAGGTTGCTTCCATATCTTGGCTATTGTAAAAAGTGCTGCAATAAACATAGGGGTGCATCTGTCTTTTTGAAACTGGGCTGCTGCATTCTTAGGGTAAATTCCTAGGAGTGGGATTCCTGGGTCAAATGGTATTTCTATTTTGAGTTTTTTGAGGAACCTCCATTCTTCTTTCCACAATGGTTGAACTAATTTGCATTCCCACCAGCAGTGTACGAGGGTTCCCCTCTCACATCCTCGCCAACATTTGATGGTTGTGTTTTGGATGGTGGCCATCCTTACTTGTATGAGGGTGATATCTCACTGTGGTTTTAATTTGCATTTCTCTGATGATTAGCGATGTGGAGCATCTTTTCATGTGCCTGTTGGCCATCTGAATTTCTTCTTTAGAGAAGTGTCTATTCATGTCGTCTGCCCATTTCTTAATTGGGTTATTTGCTTTTTGTTTGTTGAGGCGCATGAGTTCTTTATATATTTTGGGTGTCAACCCCTTATTGGATATGTCATTTATGAATATATTCTCCCATACTGTAGGATGTCTTTTTGTTCTACTGATGGTGTCCTTTGCTGTACAGAAGCTTTTCATCTTGATATAGTCCCACTTGTTCATTTTTGCTTTTGTTTCCCTTGCCCAGGGAGATATGTTCATGAAGAAGTCGCTCATGTTTATGTCCAAGAGATTTTTGCCTATATTTTTTTCTAAGTTTTATGGTTTCATGACTTACATTCAGGTCTTTGATCCATTTTCAGTTTACTTTTGTGTATGGGGTTAGACAGTAGTCCAGTTTCATTCTCTTACATGTAGCTGTCCAGTTCCTAGTTCATATTTATTTTCTAATTTCAAGCTTTGTGTTTTGTGAATACTTAATCCTGAATGTCAATAGGTCTTTCAGGAGATGAAGAAAATGGCTGAAGTTTCACCTCTCCAGCTCTAAAAATCCTCAGACACTCAAAAGTACTGGCATGTTTCTGAGAGAGGCTGAGATCAGCTTTTATATATATATATATTCCATTTCACATTTTTGTTTCTTCTGAAAACACTAGTGTTGAGGTGCTGTGCTGCTCAAGAGCTGGAAGATTCTTAGTGCTCTCAGTACATGAGTGCAGTTCAGGAGGGGAGTCATTTTCCGTTCCCCAAGCAAAGCCGCCCGGGACATGGAGACATCGCCACGCAGGGAGGGCGCCCAGACTCTGCTCCCTCAGCTGCCCCTGCCCCACGCAGGCACCTCCTGCCTTCCCCACATTGCCACCGGGAGGCAGCCTTTCCAGCAGGAGTTAGCCTGCTGAGAACCTGAAAGCCAAGGAGGAGCGTCTGCCTGTGTTTGAGTGACAGAAGCTGTAGCAGAGATGGTTAGCCCATCGCCTTATAGTATGAGCCACTCACTATGCTGAATATTTGCTAAGACTTTGGAGAGCAAGCCAAGCGTAAGAGTCCTAAGCTTTATCATTAGAAGGCAGGTCTAATGATTTAGAACCAACCTTGACCTCAGGAACTCGGGGAAGCCCTCCACCAATGCCCCAGGGCCCAGGCTGCCAGCGATGGGCTGTGACGTCAAGTGTCAGAGACAGCAGTCCGGTCTCTTTTTTATCACAACTATGTACCTTTAAAAGAGTGTTTCACATTTTGTCACAGCTGCTGTTTATTTGTGTCCCATTCAGACATTCTGCTGGTTGGGATGTTTTGGCCCCCTCTATGCAAACACCACGCCAAGCGCCTCGAGCACACTGCATGTGATGGCGACACTGTCCCGGTTTGTAGCTGAGACTGAGACTCAGAGACTGCCCTCAAACAGGCCATGCAGCCAAGAGGCAGCTGCACACACCTGACTCATCTGAAGTGGACAACTCTAGGGAGGCAGAGCTGTGGTTAAATACAATGCTGTTCCATATTTGGGGGATATTCCACCGTTGCTTGATTATGGGTCACTATTTAGCTGTGGAGCCATAGCGATATCCTGTACATCAGACCCCCCGACTCTCTCGGGAGGAATCCCCTGGCCCGCAGCTGTGCTCCAATCCAGTGCTGGGCGCTGAGAGGCTGAAGGCAGTACCCACTCCCCTCCTCGGGCATCCCCTGGTGCCCTGAAGATCTGGAGCCAGCCTTAGAAGCGGCCTCTGGCAGCCTGACGTCCTTGTGGGGCTCCCCTCCCAACCCTGCCCTGCAGCCCACCTTGGCCGTCGCATAGGGCACGGGGTCCTCCTGCAACAGCCTGGTAACTTGCCCCACTGCAGTACCTGGCCAAACACGCTGGGCAAGGTCCTCCCTGGAATGTTCCTCCTGAGGACAGACAGCTCGCCCTCCTGATGGGATGAGGAAGTACTCCAGGCATTGGGGAGCCACGAAAGGTCCCGTCAGGGGAGGGACAGGGCATACGTGCCACAGAGAGTCCACAGCAGCACAGCCCCGAGGACAGACATGCAGCGGAAGACCGGGCACAGTGCCCCACACCCTGATGGGAGCCTAAACGAGGACAGGAGCAGGGAGGAGGAGGCAGAGGCGGCCTTTGGCAGCACTGAAGTCCCACCCTGAGGGGTGGCCTGGGCTTGAGGCCCGCGGGTTACGCGCTGTGGGCGCTGCACCGGGTAAGCCCTGGCTGAGCGCCTGCAGAGCAGCAGGGGTACCCGGGGGCCATCCTGGGCCCCCCAGCACCACACACCAGTGGTGTGACCTGGAGTACATGGTGCGACCTCTGTACCCCAGTCCCCATCGACAACACTTTGCCAGAGCTTTGCTGCTATGTCCTGAACTGGCTAGGGGCAGACAGGAGGAGCCTGCACAGAGGACCAGCTCTGGGCAGAAGAGCCTGGCTCACGACGCCTGCCCTCTCCTGACCCACACTGCCACTGCTGGCTAAGGACAGGCTGGAATGCAGCGCCGCAGGGACTGGGCACTCAGCTGGTCCGGAAGAGAACGACTATCAGCACAGCTGTGCTCCTCCAGGCGCCCACCTCGAGGGCAGTGCCACCTTCCTCTCCCACCAGATGGCTTAAGGTACTTCCCACGACCTCCTAAACACAGGGACAGTAACGGTGGGTCATGCCCAGTGCAGTCCACACTTCACAGGCAGAGACAGAACACCTGCCGGGGCCCGGCATATAGGACCAGACTGGCAAGTCAGAAGCAGGGAGCAGTGGGGCCTGGGGGCCATATCAGAGGGGCACAGAGTGCTGCCAGCCAGGGCTGGAGAATCCCACTCAGGGAACACAAACCATCCAGGCCCTGAGGAACCATTCCCTCTGCAGGACACAGACCAGCGTCACCCGGCTTTCTCAGGGCCCGGCCAGCTTCCACTTTCCCCAAAAGAGCAGATTAGAAAAAGTGAACCATTTCCATTTCCTTACACAAAATGTCACGTGTTATAATTGGAACACAAGACAGTGATTAAATGGAAATCACACCCATGCTGGTGAGTAAATCTGAATCCTGCAATAAGATGCACACCTCATGTTGTGTGTTCACAATAACCCAGGATTCTTAACTTTCAGAATTACATAAGTGTGTTTAGAATTCCTTTTATGCCTTTAAAATATATTCTAGAAGAAAAAGGGTCATTTTCTTGCTTCAGCCCCATGCTGCCTACTGTGCTGACACTGTCGGACTGCAGCAGGTGGCAGGGCAGCCCTGGGAGGGCTGCTCTGGGTCATGGTGTTTTTGAGGGGTGCGGCCATGCGCTTCCTAGGGTCTAAGAAAGGAAGGAAGGAATCAAAATAGGTGTACCCCATGTGTGTGCTTTAGTGGTACACTACATCATTAGAATAAACCATGCCAGCAGTTTTTAACCTTGGGTATCCATAAGAACCAGCTGCAAACCTGTGAAAAATACTGAGGCCTGGGTCTTACTGCCTTCTAATTCCCTTCTCAAATTGTGAGCTGATTGCCTGAATGTGGAGTCTGAGCATCAGTATTTCATAAAAGCTCCCGAGGCTGAAGAAAACCACCACGATGGGGGAACGAGGGAGTCGAGTGGAGGTTGCAAGGGTGGAAGCCAGGCTCTCTGAATATGCCTTATTATGTAGATCTGACTTTGGAACCATGTAAAATAATATTTACATAATTATAAAATCAAATCTGAAAAAGCGACCCCCAGAACAGACAGCAAACTAACTAGAGTGAGCGGGGAGGAGAACCACAACCACTTCAAGTGGCTCCACTGGGCATCCCAGTGCGTGCTGCCCAAAAGTCACAAGAATGCGAGAAAGTCTTTAAACGGTTTTCAGGAATCGTACTGTTAGTCTTAGGCTTCTGAGGCTGGCAAGTGAACATTATGAGATAAGGAAAATGCATGACTATGTTACTGCTACTGAATGCCAGCATTTTCTGGCATCCAAGAATGGATATACATTAGGCTGGGTAAAAGCACCACAGTCCCTGTGACAATCCCAGTGGAAATGAGCACTCCTACCACCCAGATCACTACCTCTACCATTTTGCCTAAAGAGAAACAGGGCTTCTTGAAGAAACTGCTGCTTCCTGGTCTGGAGCTAAACATGGAACAAGACTAGAAAATCTATCAGAGATCAAGGACATTATGAGAACATGAGGATTAGGACAAAACTTGAGAGATTCCCAATACACACAGATGGGTTAACATGAGCATAATAAGTACAAAAGGTAATGGACCAAAACATCAGATACAGTCAAACCCTTGTTAAACTAGTTAAAATACAGGCTACAGGCCATCCTCGGGAGATCTGCCCCAACAAGCCAGAGCGAGGCCCACAATCTCACTGTATTGCTTACAATTCCAGGTGGCGCTCGTGTCGCTGACCCTGGAGCCTTGAGAGCTGCTGCTCCAGAGCTATTAGTTTAGAGGAAAAGCAGGGGACAGGAACTTCGATGCACACATCATGGGGGTGCTATCAGCAAACTCCAGACTGAAAACAAACTTTCCTCTACAAATAAGCTTCAAAGGAAAAGACGGGAGTGGGTGGGAGATAACCTACAGATTAGAAGGACCTTAAGAGAGAAAGCACCCAAATATAACCTGTAGGCCTTATTTGGAGATGTGTGTGGAAGTTTGAACACAGACTGAATGTTTGACACTAAGAAATTTTTATTAATTATTTTAGATGTAATAAAAGTTTTGTGGGTATATTTTTTAAACTACTCCTTAGAGATAGAAACTTAAATACTTATGGATATAATTATTTCTAGAATTTTTTTTGGTAATCTGGGAGGAGGGTGGTTTGAGTGGGGATGACTCATGAACCAGCGCCAAGCTTGCGCCAGGTCAGGAGGACAGATTCTGAGAATCTTTTCCCAGCTCCTTGTTGAGTGAAATTGTGTGGGTGGCAACTTTAAATCAGCAGGGCAAATGCATGGGTAAATATTCCCCAGGAGACACTGGCCATGCTATAACTCAGAGCGGGGCCCTCATCTCATCTGCCACGAGTCAATGAAGTTGGGTGATGAGTAGATGGAGGCTTATTTCAGTATTCTTCCCACTGTCAATACAGACGTTTCCCATTAAAAAAAAATTTCAGGGAGGGAGGAGGTGACACAGGGGACAGAATGAAGCTGGTACAGGTGGTTTGTTTACCCCAGTTTGCAAAGCACTGTCCTAACACACATGCAGCCAGAAGATACAGCCACATACCCTGAACGACCACGGCCACCCCCAACCCTCCACCCCGATACACACTAGTAGGCTTCACACCTCTCTGCTCCCAAAATACCCACTGCCTAAAAGACCTGTCCCCAGTGCTGCCCCAAAGTTAAGACTCAGAGGAGATGGCTGCATTCCAAGGGCTGAGCACCCCTCGGCCACAGCACAGGCGTCCCAGGTGGGAGCACTTCAGACCAAAGGTGCCTCCGAGCAGGGATGCAGCCTTTCCTGCCACCTCTGCCTGGCACAGACCATCAGTGCCACTGAACAGGTGCTTTCCTGCTACTCCAGAAGTCAAGGACTAAAAGCCTGTCACCTCCTGGGAAATAGCATCTCACATCTGGCCACCAACTTAGTGGAATTACATTAAGAATATAAGACCATTCTGACACCAACTGGTGTATTTCAATACAGTTGTGATGCTGGCCACCCAGAGTATCATCAGACTCCACAGTTAAAGGACTTGGCCCCTGATTAGACTGCCCTTACAACTGCTCTTTGGGGGTCCCCAGACCACCCCATTTCTGACCAGCTGGCTACAAATTCAGAGGTTCCCACAACTCCTGGGTTTGGTTTGCTAGAACAATTCAAAGAACTCTGGAAAGGGCTATACCTACGGTTTTATAGTAAAGGATGCAAACCAGGACCAGCCAAAGGAAGAAACTCAGAGGGAAGGTCTGTAAGGATCCTGAACCCAGAGTTTCCACACCGTCTCCTCATGGAATCAGGGGGCATCACCCTCCCACCCCTTAAATGTGTACACCCACCAGGGAGCTCCACCAAGCCTTGGTGCTCAAAGTTCCTACTGGAGCTTCATTCCATGTACATGACAGACTGAATCACGGGCCACATGTTTTAACTCAGTCTCCAGTCCCCTTCTTTCTTTCTTTCTTTATTTATTATTTTGGTATCATTAATATACAGTTACATGAGCAACACTGTGGTTATCAGACTCCCCCCTATTATCAAGTCCCCCCCACCTACCCCATTACAGTCAGTCCATCAGCATAGTGAGATGCTATAGAATCACTACTTGTTTTCCTTGTTTTATACTGCCTTCCCCGTGTGCCCCCCTACATTATACATGCTAATCATAATGCCCCTTTTTCCCCCTGGTCCCTCCCTTCCCACCCCACCACCCCCGCAGTCCCTTTCCCTTTGGCAACTGTTAGTCCATTCTTGGGTTCTGTGAGTCTGCTGCTGTTTTGTTCCTTCAGTTTTTGCTCCACAGATGAGTGAAATCATTTGGTACCTGTCTTTCTCCACCTGTCCAGCCCCCTTTCTGCAGAGGTCAGACTTGCTCACAGCCCCAATACTCCAATGACATGGCACGTCCTTCGGGTGACCAGGCCCCATCCTGAATCAGCTCATTAACATAAACTTAGGTGTTCTCCAAAGGGTTCATAAATGACAACACACTCCTATAACTTGGAAAATTCTAAATTTTAGAAGCTCTGTGCCAGGAATCTGGGACAAAGGCCAGATACATTCTTCATTATGCCATAAAAGCAAACTGCTCAAACTCCCCAGTCAACTTACAAAAATAAAGACAAACGTAAAAATAGCTCTCCAAGGCCACTGATGCCCAGTCGTTTTAGGGGCAACAAATCCCACCCTCCTTCATTAGCATTTCAGTTGCCATTCATCTACCAGACTGTGCACCACTTACAGACTTTGGGATGCATTAAATTTAACCATCCTCCTCCGAGATCACAAGAAGAAACCCTGAAACACCACCAAGCACATGGGGCTTTTCTTTTGCGAGCTGAGAAATCAACCCATTAGTTGGGCATTGACCTCTGGTCTGGCGAAAAAAGATAAACCATCTGCCCTGTTAATGATCACAGGGTCACCAAAAACAAGAGCCATCAAGAACATGACTAAAGGTGATGAATACGTGTACTTACAGTAGGAAGCAAATCCTCCTCTAATGATAACTTTACTTATCTTTAAAAGTACTGGATGCCTCAGAAGACAAAAGTGCTTAATTATAACATTGCAAACTGGACAATAATTGTCCAGCCACTGGTTTATCCAAATTTCCACACCATTAGTCATGGTCTTCACAAACGATTATCTTGTGGCTATTCCATCTTAAAACTTGCTGACAAATTCCAGGCAGGTATCAGTGCTTGGACTGAGAAAAACTCAAGCCATCTATTTTTAGACCTTAAGTTCATTTAAATGGAACCTCAAATACAAAAGAACTAATACGAGCTAAAAGCTTTCATTCTCATTACCAGTCTCTGAACACTCTTTTGTTTTTTAATTCCAAAGAATCATATACTAAAGTTTAGACTGAACAGGAAAAATTACCCGAGAATCATGTATTGTGAAGATGCCATATACAGGAAGCCTCCTAGCAGGCCACATGTTCTTAGGGACAGAAACTCAGCTGTACCAACACCTCTTGTCATTCCTGGAGCCATATCATCTAAAATTATGACAAAAGAATTCTGAATGAGACAATTTGGTACTGGCACAAAAACAGACCCACAGACCAGTGGAACAGAATAGAAAATCCAAACATTAACCCAACCACCTACAGTCAATTAATATTTGATAAAGGAGCCCTGGATATACAATGGGGAGGACAGCCTCTTCAGCAGCTGGTGTTGGAAAAACTGGACAGCTACATGTAAGAGAATGAAACTGGACTACTGTCTAACCCCATACACAAAGGTAAACTCAAGGTGGATCAAAGACCTGAATGTAAATCATGAAACCATAAAACTCTTAGAAAAAAACATAGGCAAAAATCTCTTGGACATAAACATGAGGGACTTCTTCATGAACATATCCCCCCGGGCAAGGGAAACAAAAGCAAAAATGAACAAATGGGACTATATCAAGTTGAAAAGCTTCTGTACAGCAAAGGACACCAT
>JAQQAC010002837.1:112479483-112501465 GCA_029783875.1 Phataginus tricuspis | reverse complement strand
ATAAGGGGGTTGACATCCAAAATATACAAAGAACTCACGCACCTCAACAAACAAAAAGCAAATAACCCAATTAAGAAATGGGCACAGGACATGAATAGACACTTCTCTAAAGAAGAAATTCAGATGGCCAACAGGCACATGAAAAAATGCTCCACATCGCTAATCATCAGAGAAATGCAGATTAAAACCACAATGAGATATCACCTCACACCAGTGAGGATGGCCAACATCCAAAACACAAACAACAACAAATGTTGGCGAGGATGTGGAGAGAGGGGAACCCTCCTACATTGCTGGTGGGAATGCAAATTAGTTCAACCATTGTGGAAAGCAGTATGGAGGTTCCTCAAAAAACTCAAAATAGAAATACCATATGACCCAGGAATCCCACTCCTAGGAATTTACCCCAAGAATGCAGCAGCCCAGTTTGAGAAAGACAGATGCACCCCTATGTTTATTGCAGCACTATTTACAATAGCCAAGAAATGGAAGCAACCTAAGTGCCCATCAGTAGATGAATGGATTAAGAAGATGTGGTACATATACACAATGGAATATTACTCAGCCATAAGAAAAAAACAAATCCTACCATTTGCAACAACATGGATGGAGCTGGAGGGTATTATGCTCAGTGAAATAAGCCAGGCCGAAAAAGACAAGTACCAAATGATCTCACTCATATGTGGAGTATAACAACAAAGAAAAAAAAAAATGAAGGCACAAAACAGCAGCAGACTCACAGAACCGAAGAATGGACTAACAGTTACCAAAGGGAAAGAGACTGGGGAGATGGGTGGGAAGGGAGGGATAAGAGGGTAAAAGGGGCATTACGATTGGCAGGCATAGGGTGGGGAGGCACGGGGGGGACTGTACAGCTCAGAGAAGACACGTAGTGATTCTCATCTCACTACACTGATGGACAGTGACTGTAATAGGGTTGGTGGGGGGGACCTGATGAAGGGGGTAGTTTAATCATTACAATATTGCTCACGTAATTGTAGGTTAATGATACTAAAATAAATTGTAAAAAAAAAAAAAAAAGGGGCCCCCCCAAAAAAAAAAGAATTCTGAATGAGCAAAAGAGTTCCCCCATTATGTTCCTAATGTTGCTTTTACTTGAATAGTAAGCCTTGATCTGTTTTCAGTGGGTAAACATTTAATCTTGAAATACTCCCTCATCCTTCATCAGAGCTGTAAACTAAGGCTGATCTGCGCCAAAGACAGTAAAGCCGGGCCCTGGCAGTGCGCAGCCCAGGCCCCTGCCCACGCCTACGCCCTGGTGCCCGGCTGCATGTGGCCCTTCGGGCGGCCCTGAAGCACTGCATGTGGGCTACTGCAAGTGCTTACGAGTCCTTCTTTGGCCCATCAGGAAGTGGCCTACGGCTCTTTCGGTAGTGTTTCCCTGGGAAGCGTGCCCCTACAAAGAGAGCCCACCTTTTCTCTTGTGTTTGGAATATTATTTCTTCCACACAACCCAGTCTCACAGCCACTTTCTGAGAGGGCGGAGGGCGTGTCATCACCACGTGGCAGGAAAAGCCTGGAGGGAGGGGAGAGCCACAGGCACTCCAGGCGCGGAGCAGCAGCCCCACACTCTCCCGCATGGGAAGCTGCTGAGCCTCGGGAGCCCTGAGGGAGGGAGACAAGGCGCGCACGGGCGCAGCAAGGGGCTGGGGCGGGTGTGTGACTCAGCACCAGACGGCCCCAGCAGACACACCGCTCCATCTGTGAGCCCACCACAGAGGTGGCATTCTTTATTCCAAGTCTACAGACCAGAGGCAGAGCTAAAGAAAATGTAGGAAGTCTGATTTCTCAATGAAGTATTTCCATCAAAAAAACAATGCCAGGGTAATTAAATCACCAACATAACACCAGAAACCACAAAATAAAACTTAGTGACTTACTATAACAAGGGCTTCCTGTCATCCCACCATAATGGTGACCTTTAATTTTTTTCAAGGAAGTAACAGGAAAGTTTGTAAGGGCAACAGATGAAAAATTCCAGCAAATAAAATCACCCAGAAATAGTTCATCTCATTAGACAATGAAGTTTTGAGACCTGAAAGCAGCCCTAACAAGCTGTTTTCCTTTGTTACTTCATAACATATTTCTTAATGAAGAAGTTGACTTTTAAAAAAACCTACCCCAAAAAGGCCTA
Source organism: Phataginus tricuspis (assembly GCA_029783875.1). Taxonomy (NCBI): domain Eukaryota; kingdom Metazoa; phylum Chordata; class Mammalia; order Pholidota; family Manidae; genus Phataginus; species Phataginus tricuspis. The sequence goes on along the minus strand of JAQQAC010002837.1, from coordinate 112,499,310 downwards.
AATTATAAAAACCTTTAAAAAGAATGCATCTGCTTCTCTTTCATATGTCCATTGCATTCAGAATGGCCAATAGACAGATAAGCCAGAAAAATCAATAACCTGTTTCAGAGATAATTTTCCAAGCTTACACATTCCCCTTGTCCTAAAAGACTAGGCCTTACATCAAGGGCATAGAGGAATAAAATCTTAAATTGCCCTTTAAATTAAGTAACAGCCAAGACTAACGACTCTTTCCAGGTTCTGAATGTGCTGTCCCCACTCTCTGCCCCAACTGCCTCGCCCCCATCGCAGGCTCTGGCTGCCCCAGCCGTAGCTCTCTGTGGCCCCTTCCTCTGCCGTTAACATGCTAAGGGTGACACTACCTTCACAAGGCAAAACCCAATCCTTCCCTCACACCACCCATCCCCCCAGCTGCCACCAGTCCCGTCCTCACCTCGTACAAGCGCACTCCCCACTGCTCGTCTCGATCTTCTGCAGCCCCGTCCCCCCCACCACAGAGTCCCTGACCGCTGGCACCTGATGTCCTCCACAGCCCACTGCAGCCTCTAGTCTGTGCAGGGTAAGCCCTGATCCCAGGCTTGTTTTTTCCTTCATTGCCTGACCTGAGCTTTGACTGCAGAGGAACCGGCTTCAGCGAAGGCCACTCTAGATAAAGGGCCAGGCTGCCTCCCCGGAGGCCCCTGTTTTAGAGATCTTGGTTAATTTCCATACACAACCATTTGGGCCTTGGTTTTCTCTATTCCCCCACTTTAAATTCCCACTGTTTTAAATTCAGCAATAAGGAGTGAGCCCTCAAAAGCCTGGGCCCCCAACCTCAACCCCAGTAAAGCAGAACCCCAAACCCACTTTCTCTGTCCACCCACGACCTTGTTGTGTGGCCCCATGTGTGCTAATTCCCAGATCCTGTAAGTAACAGGCCTCTGTTTTTTCAAAGTTCCCTGATGGCTGTTACTGAGGGCGTCTCGCCCTCATGATGAGATTCACAAAAGCCAGTCCAGCCACAGCGCTGGGCCCTGGTGGGCCGCGACCCCACACGACTCTGAGAGTCACAGCTAGGTCTCACCAACTGCAACGCTGGCCCCCCGAGCTGACCCTGCACTGCTTTCACCACCACTGGCTGGCCAGTCCCTCCTTAGCTGCCACCTCTGGGCTCCCACGATGCACTCTGTGGTACCAGTCTCCAGAGTCAGGTGCTGGGTCATACCCACCCTCATTTACTCATTTGCAAGAGCTCTGTTAAGTACCCACTATGGGCCAGGCTGCACACTAGGCACTGGGCACAGAGAACAAAACAGGAAGCTCCCTGTCTTCGTGGAGCTTCTGTTCTACTGCGAGAGCATTCCAGACCACTGCTGGAGCTCTCCTGTAACCTGGGGCGCTGCTGGGCCCCAAGAGGGGACCGCTCCAGCAGGGCAGTGTGGAAAAGCCTCTCTGAAGCTGAGGCCTGAAGGCCAGGAGCCAGCTGCTCTTGAGAAAGACTCAGGGAGAGCCGACAGCAGCCACAGCCCACGCGGGGGGGGGGCCGAGCCTGGTGAGTGTGGAAACAAGCTTAGCAGGCGAGGGGGGCAGGGCCGGAGAGAGACAGCAGAGGGGAAAACGGGGGCCAGATTCCGGATTCCGCAGACCATGTGGGTCTCACTCCTCTGGCGGGAGGGGGGGCGGGGGGGATTTACCCTGAGAGTTAAGTGATCCCATCTCCACTTCAAAACAATCTCTCCAGCCGCAGGATAGAGAGCGGCCTGGAGAGGGCAAGGTGTCTGAGAGAAGAAGCCCGTGGGCGTCCAAGCAGAGAGCAGGGCTGGGGTGGAGACGCCGGAGAGCAGACCGTGCCCCACACCCAAAGGGCAACCGGACTTCATCAACATGTAAACCTTGTGTGCTTCAAGAATGTTAACAGACAACTCACAAAGACAGATAAAATGCTTACAAATCACCTATCGGGTATGGAGCCAGTCTCCAAAACACAGAAAGAACTCTTACAGCTCAGCAGCAAAAAGACAAAGCCAATTACAAAGGACAAAGGACCTGAAAAGATATTTCTCCAGGGGTTACAAATGGACGAGCAGCGCACGGAAAGATGCAGGTTGCGTGAGTCCCAGGGGGAGCGGGGCGGAGCCCCAGCGAGGTGCCAGCCCACGCCCACGGGGGCAGCCACGGGAGGACCGGGAGCAAGGCACACTGGCCAGAAGGCAAAACAGTGCAGCCGCTGCAGAGAACGCTTGGCACCACCTCGAAAAGCTCAGCATAGGATTGCCATGTGGCCCCACAACTGCGCTGAGGTGGACACACGGAGGAACCGAAGACAGGCCCCCAAGCAAGGAAACACACAGCCAAAACACAGCAGCCGCCCAAACACCCGTTGGCTAACAGACCCACGGACCACGGGAGACACATACAGAGGAACGGCATTCGGCTGTAAGAGAGAGTGAAGCACTCTAGTGCTGCCGTGGAACGAACCTTGAAGACATTAGGCTGAAAGAAGCCAGAGACATTCTGGACCACATGTTGCACGAGTCCATGCATACAAAATGCCCAGAACAAGCAAATGCGTAGAAGACAAGCTAGGCTGCTGGCAGCGGTGGGAGAGGAAGGGATGGGGTGACAGTAACAGGGATTCTTCCTGGTGATGAGAATGTTCTGGAGCTCAGCACTGGCGATGGCTGTGCAACTCTGTGAACATACTAAAGCCACTGGATTGTACGCTTTAAAAAGGTGAATTCATGTGGATTATCTCAATTACAAAGCACAGAAAGGAAAAAACAGAAAACACAGGCTGATCAAAGCCGGCACAGCAGCTAAACAAGTGGAGGCAGTTGTTTCCCACACAGGACTTGCAGGAGGGTGAATATGAAGAGCAAGGGCACAGAAGAGCCCAAACCACTCAGCCCCCTGCATCTTCCACTGGGCTCTGCCCCAGCCTACTTAAACCCAGAGTCCAGGGGCCTCCAGGGCCACGCACAGCCTTACCCTCTCTGCCTGCACCTCGCCCACCACCACCCCTCCCTCCCAGCTGCTGCTGTCCCCCAGCTCAAGGCCTCCTCCCCACCCTGCAGGCCCATCAAGTTGATGCAATGGGTCCAACTCTGTCCTCACTTCATTAAAAAGAAGGAAGGAAGAAGGTAAGGAGGGACAGGGTGGGGGCAGGGAGGGGGAAGGAAGGAAAGAAAGAAAAAGAGACAGAAACAGAAAAAGGATTCATTTTAAGTTTCCAAGCACGATAGTGTGCCACCCAGAGACGCCCCTGTGGACCTCCCCGGCTCCGGGCCAGCTCCTAACCCTGTCCTCCCCTGACAGGAGCCTGCTTACTCACAACTGGCCCCTGGGCCTCCGGGGACAGCCAGCAGGACTCCTGGCCGGGGGCTTGTCACTAGGGGAACTGGCCCAACCTCCAGGGAGGGGAGAAGAGCCACGGATGGTTTGTCACCAATGCCCACATAATGGCCCCTCCACAAACCTAAAGGGCTCTGAGGGCTGCAGGTGAGCAGTGGCAGGGTCACGAGCCCTGCGCTCACGCAGCCCTGCAGAGCATCCTGTGGTCTGCCCCTGAGTTGTGGCTTCCTGACAGCCCAACAGCACAGCACCTCCCTGAGTCAGGGAGCCTCTCCAGCAAATTGTGACGCTCAAGGAGGGGGCTGCAGGGAGCCCAGTCAGCAGCCAGACGGTCAGAAATGCAGGAGGCCTGGACTTGCCCTGGTGCCAGAAGTGGGGTCCACCCCGAGGCCCCAAGCCCTCAGCCAAGGGTCGGCGCTCATGCGGAGCCATACCGTTAGTGCCCTGAGACAAACAGTTTTCCTTACTACAGCCCACCCACTGCAATCCCCAGGACACCACGAGGTTCGCCACAGGTGTGGGTGAGGAGGGGCCAACCTGGCCTTTCCTCCCCCCACCTCCGGGAAGCAAGGGGCCAGTAACTCTCATCCGTGTTATCCAGATGGGCACCTCCAATACACAGCACTGCACTGAACATGAGCAGATATAACCTTAAGATAAGGTTCAACCTCCCCAAAATGAATAAAAGTGAAATTAAAACACTAAGGAAAACTTTCCAGGAAGTAATACTTTTTAAAGAATTTTAATACCTTGTGCTCTAAAGTGCACAACGAATTCGGACTCACATGTTGCTGGTGACCGTGTATACTGATGGACCGAAGCCTTCTGACAGCAATGTGACCAGATAGTACTTTCAAGGCCAAAAGACAACACAGCTTTTGACACAATAATCCTATTTGTAGCAATCCCTTCTATGGGAATGAGCCAAAAACGAACCACAAGCCCTATGCCCTCCAAGGAAGAGGGGGTCAGAGCAGACTGACGCGGCCGGCTGTGCGCCGTGGCCGGGCTGCTAGCCTAACAGAAAATCACCCGTGGGCCAGGGTCCCCCCAACACGCCTCCAGAGGTGTGCGCCGACTGCCAAGAGGAGAAAAGAAAAGACTCTTGAGACTCAGAATCACTACGAGAATGTCTGCTTGTGCTGAAGGTTCTAAAACTTGGGATCATGTCCAGATGAGGGTCCAGAGCACCCCCAAGCTCACATCGCAGTCCTCTGAGTCCACTGGTACTGAGCCAGCAATTGAGGTGGATGTCACCCTGCAGGTGCTTGAATCAGCTATTAATAAATTACCAGTTGTTTTTTAAAAAAAGCTGTATGCATAAAAAACCTCTTACCAGCAAATATTTGGAAGCAATTTAAATGGGGAATAACTAAGTAGAGTATAATATATTCACTTGAGTTACAAAATGCAGTAAAGAAACATTATGACAACAAAATCCTAGCAAACTAAATATCACAGCATTTTATAAGGTCTTTCCACCATGACCGAGTGCGACTGATCCCAGGAATGCAGGGCTCATTCAATACACAAAAGTCAGACAGTCAGTGTAACAAGATACACCACATTAAGAGAATGAAGGGAAAAGAAACACGTGATCATCTCAACGGATTCAAAAAATGCGTCTGACAAAATCCAACATCCTTTCAGGATAAAAACTCCCACCAACTAGGAATTTAAGAGAATTTCCTCAACATGGACATGGTAAAGACTATTTATGAAAACCCACCCAACTAACATCTTAATGGTAAAAGACTGAAGACCTTCCCCCTAGATCAGGTACAAGACAAGAATCCCCAGTTTATTTCCCTCTTTTCAGCACAGTCTTGGATGGAAGTGGAAGTCCTAGCCAGAGCAATTAGGCAAGAAAAATAAATAAAAGGCATTCAAATTGGAAAGGAACAAATAAAACTATTCACCAATGACATGATCTTATATACAGAAAACCCTAAAGAATCCACAGGCTGCAGGGCACAAGCTCACAGGAAAAGATCAGCTGTAGTTGTACACATTTTTAACAATAGGAAGATGAAATTTAAGAACACAGGCTTTTTTTTGCAGAAATGGAAAAGCTGATCCTAAAATTCATAAGGCATTGTAACTAGTTCTGAAAACCCAAAATGATCTTGAAAAAGAACAAAATAGTGGTGATGGTTGCACAAAATAAATCGATGTACTTAACGCGCCTCAATTGTATGCTTTAAAAAATGGTAAATTTTATGTGTATTCTACTACAATAAAAAAATTATGATTATATAGAGTAATGTAATGCTTACAGCCTTTTCAATAAAAAAGAATAAGTAAGAACATAGGAAATAATACGAACAGTGAGATGGCACAAATTATAGCCTGGAGTCAAATCCTGCTTATACTATGATTTTGTGTAATCTCTAGGCCTCAATTTCCTCAACTGCAAAATGGAGAAAATTACAATTCCTACCTTTAAAGGATTGGGAGTATTCAACAAAATAATGCCAATAAACCACTGAACACCCGAGCCTGATAGAGAAGGAAGCTGGCTTACTAAATGCTAGCTGTCCTCACTGCAAAGCTGCATGAGTGTTAGAATCATGTGAAATGTATGCCCGTGATGTGAGGTCACTGGTCTTGATGGGGCACACAGGCCTGGCTGGTGTACACACATCCAAACTGCATGTTTATGATCTGTGCACCTTTTTGCATGTATGTGTTACTTCACAAAAAGTTTACTTAACTGAAAAAGGGGATTGTATAACATTGTGAAGGTACTTATGTCACTGAAGTGTACACTTAAAAACTGTTAAAATGGCAAATTTTGCCTTATGTACATTTTGTCACAATTTTAAAAACAAAGAAAAAAGAAAGGTAGTTTTGGTAATTGCACTGAGAATGGATGGGGTGGAGAAGAGAGGGTGGGGACCTGCCGATGCTCAGCTGTGTCCAGCTGTGGGGAAAAGATGAGAGCCCAGAGACTGAAAAACTGGGGAGGAGGAGGGGGGAGATGGGGATGGAGAGAGAGAGGGGCAGGGGGAGATGGGGGGAGGGGGGGACAGGGAGGCGGAGATGGGAATGGAGAGGGAGAGAGGGTAAAAAATACTCAGGAAGAGAGTCACTCACTGAGGCAGCAAAGGTAATGAACTAAATTCTGAAGCTCATCATCCAGCGCTGGAAGGGCAGAGAGGAGGCCAAGGGGAGGAGTCCCAAGAGGTGGCTTGGCAGCATCAAAACCCTAGTGAGAACCAGGTATGTGAGCTGCAGGCTTTAACTGGGAAGCGATTCCCAAAACTGCTGCTACTGCAGTTCCGCCCAGCTCCTGCAGTGTGGTATATACTGGGCAGTTAAATATGCTGGGGAAAAATACAGAGAAGTCCACTAAAAAACTATTAGAACTAATAAACAAGTCCACCAATATCAGTATGAATTAACTGTACTTCTACACACCAGCAATTAGAAAATGAAATCAAGAAAAAAACTCCATTTACAATAGCATCAAAAGGAATAAATTACTTAGGAATAAACTTAATAGAAGTGCAAACCTATGAACCTATGCTCTGAGCATACAAAATATGGCTGCTCTTTAATTCAGAAATTAAAGAAGATCAAAATAAGTGGAAAGACATCCCATGTTCATAGATCAAAAGAGTCAACATTGTTAAGATGGCAACACTCTACAAATTCAATGTATTCCTTATCAAAATCCCAGTTGGCTTCTTTGCAGAAACTGACAAACTAATCCTAAAATTCATATGGAAATTCAAGGGACTCAAAATAGCCAAAACAATCTTGAAAAGAGGAAAGTTGGAAAACTCACACTTTCTGATTCCAAAATTACTACAAATATCAAGTCATCAAGACAGTGTGGTACTGGCATTCAGACAGGTCAACAGAACAGAAAGGAGAGTTAAAAACAGACTCTCACACTTACAGTCAATTGGTTTTCAACAAGAATACCAACCAACACAAATGGGGAAGAATTATCTTCTTAATAAACAGTGCTGGAACAACTGATATCCATGTGCGGAAGGATGGACCGCCTCACATCTTATATAAAAACAACTTAAAATGTACCAAAGACCTACACTTAAGAGCTAAAACCATAAAACACTTAGAAGAAAACACAGGTTAATCTTAATGACCTTGGACTTGGCAACGGTTTCTTAAATATGAGTACAAACAAAAGAAAGCGAGACATTGGTTTTCACTAGAACTAAAACCTTTTCTGCTTAAAAAAAACAGTGAAAAAAACAATCCACTAAATGAGAGAAAATATTTGTACATCATATATCTGATAAAGGACTTGTTTAGAATATATATAAAAAAACTCTAAGAACTCAGAAATGTAAAAAAGACAAAAAGCCCAATTAAAAAATGAACAAAGGACTTGAACAGACATTTCTCCAAAGAAGATACCCAAATGACTGACAAACACATGGAAAGATGCTCACCATCATTCTAGGGGCTGCAGAGCAGGAGGGGAGTAAGTACTACTTCCCACACAACAGGGTGGCTGTGAGAAAAAAGACACTAAGCGTGGACAAGGATGTTAAGGACCTGGAGCCCTCACACACTGCTGGTCAGAATGTCAGAAAGTGTGCTGCTTTTGGAAAACAGGCTGGCAGTTCCTCAAAAGGTTAAACGTAGAATTACCATAAGGCCTAGCAATTCTACTCCTAGGTGTACATGCCAAAGGGAGGTGAAAACATATGTCCACACAAGAACTTGTTCACACGAATGCTCACAGCAGCATTATTTGTAGTAGTCAAAAAGCAGAAATAACCTACATGTCCATCAACTGATGAGTGGATAAGCAAAATATGGTATGTCCCTACACTAACAAGGAATGACACAGTAGTATAGGCTATGACACTGATGAACTTTGAAAACATGCTCAGTGAGAGAAGCCAGGAGAGAATGACCATATACTGTACAATTCCATTTATATGAAATACCCAGGATAGGCAAATCTGTGGAGACAGAAGGTAGACTGGAGTTGCCTAGGACTGAGGCAACATGTGACATCTAAAGGGTATGGGGTTTCTTTTGGGGTGATGAAAATATTCTAAAATCGATGATGATGGTTGTGCTTATCTACAAGTACACCAAAACCACTGAATTACACATTTTAAATGGGTGAATTATATTTCATAAAGCTGCTACAAAAAAAAATGCTAGGAGACCCACAAGTATAAATGTTTCAATGGTAAGTACAGAAGTGTCTCAAGTCTGATGTCAACTGATTATTGCTCTGATGAGGATGCAGTTAGACTAACTTAAGTCTGCTATTCAGGTCTTCCCAAGACTAATTACTCATTATAATACCTCATACTGGTATGCTGTTTGATATCAGAACTATTATAAAAACAAATTAGTAATAGCTAGTAACTTTTCTGAGTGCTTCAAATGGCAATTTTATAAACTGAATTGGTGGTTGACTAAGCAGTCTCCTTGGTACATGCAGTCCTAAAATTTCTAATTTTAGGTATTTGTGGGCTTATTATCCTAATGTTCCTAATCACTGGAGATGCAATGTATTTTTCTTGTCTTTTTAAAAATTGTGGTAAAATACATGTATCATAAAACTTACTGTTTTAAACATTTAGGTGTACAACTCATGGCATTAAAAACATTCACAGCACTGTGCAACCACCCCTTCTACCCAATTTCAGAACTATTTAATCATCCCAAGCAGAAATTCTGTACCTATTAAACAACACTCCCTACTACTTGCTCCCCTTGCCCACTAACCTCTATTCTACTTTCTGTCTCTAGGAATTTGCCTATCTAGGTACCTCACATAAATGGGATCATACAATATTTGTCCTTCTGTGTCTGGCATATTGTACTAGCATAATGTCCTCAAGGGTCCTCCACATTGTAGCACGTTTCAGAATTCCACCCCTTTCTAAGGATGAATAGCACTTCAGTGTATGTATGGACCACATTGTGTTTATCCACTCATACGCAGACGGACGCATGGGCTGTTCCTACCTTTTGTTTATAGTGAATCATGCTATGAACATGGGTGTGCAAGTGTAAGTTCGTCTCCCTGCTTTCAATTCCTCTGAGTATATACATAGCATCCTACGGTAATTCTATGTTTTAACTTTTTGAGGAACCGCCAAACTGTTTTCCACAGCAGTGAGACCATTTAACATTCCCACAGTGATTAGCTAATGGTCCCAACTTCTCTACATCCTCACCAACACTTGCTACTTCCTGGGGTTTTTTTTTCTTTCGTAATAGCATTCCTCATGGGTGTGAAATGGTATCTCATTGTGTGCAATGTATTTTTAGTTCACTATCTGTTCACCTTGTGTTGCTTTCTATAATTATACATAGCACAGCCACTTAAGAGATATAAACAAAAAATATTTAAATGTATAAAACAAAGCACAGGGTTACAAAGATTTAAGTCAACTCAAATTTGAAAACGATATCAAAGATGACAAGAAGGAAGATAAAACACAAAACTTGTCAACTCTGTTGTACTCATCTAGGACTAATTTCTAAAATACTAACTAATGTTTTATTTAAGTAAAAATGGTAGCAAAGCAGATGAGTTTTGTGATTTATACATATGACATTGAATCAAATGTAGGAGTCACACCTGAAATAAAGCTTTTTAAAAGAATTTATCCTGGGGAGATTGTCCTCACTGTTCCCATTTTAGAGATAAGTAAATCTGAAACCAAATAGGTTCAACAACTTGACATAGACCACAAAGTAAATCCATGGGAGAGGTTTGGAAAATAACAATTTCTGATTTCCAGGTTTAAAATGCAAAACCTGTAACTCAATGCGCAATTAAGCCAAGGAAACACAGAAGGACAATTTCTACTCTCGGCTTGAATAAACTTAGGGAAGTTGTCCAGACACTGAAGCTCACAACCTGCAGGAGCAACGGCTGGTAATTACCCGCCAGCAGGGGAGCCCTGAATGTGGATTCACTCAGAACTAGCTGTTGCTGTCAGTACAATCTAATAACACTAAGTCTCTAACTTTGTCTCAAACATCTTTATTGTAGATTTTGGCTGTTCAAAAGGAGGATAATTCTGTTGTTAAATTGGCAAAGCCCATGCTGAAGCAACCGAGGAAAATGGAATTGCTGACAGCCTTGCTGAAATCAGATGTAGAAAGTGTCGCTCGTCGTCTTTCCTGCGGCACCACGTGCTAACCAAGGCAGTTACTGTTACCCTCCCCAACCTGGGGCCACTCCTTTTAGTCAAATACACACACATTCCAGGGGCCCACGTTTCAGAAAGCAAACTCGGGGACGCGGGAAAGGGCCTTAAAGCCCTTCGGCAAAGACAAAGCAGTACAGCCGCGACGTGACAGCTGAGCGCTGCCCTGCGGGGGGGTGCGCTTCGCCTTCCGAGATCTCCGTGGGCTTCCAGTTCCCAGTCACTGCTCCCAACCAACCCTTTCCAAAGTCACCGTCCAGGCACCGAATCCCAGGCGGCGCCAGCGGCCAAGAGTGTTAAATTCCCTTTAATACACAACCTTGAAGGAATATTAAGTTCCCTTTAACACACAGCCTTGAACTGTCTCCAGGCGCAGCGGCTCCTTATCACTTATAGCAGCTGCACCCGAGTGTAGCAAAGGACCCTATTGTCTGCATCAGTTCTGTTTCTCAGAAGTCACAAGGCCACCGTCCTGCTCACCAAGGCCCTAAATTCCTATATAAGCAGCCCCCCCCTTGCTGCCGCTGCTGCGCTCTCCTTTCCGAGACGGCCATTCTGTCTGTTTGTCTTCACAGGGAATAAAACCACGCTGACGGAGTTCTCGTGTCCTTCTTTGCGAGTGAGCCGGGTAGCTAAAAGAACCCTTTCATTAGTGTTTCTGCCCGGTTTAGGATCTCCCGGTTGCCTGCTCTTCCCTAGGAATTCGAGCTGCACCGGGAATCCAATAGCGCCCGGCCCCTCCAGACACGGGATCTCCTCAGCGCCCTCCATCTCCCTGAATGCCTCTCCAGCATCCACCACCGGCGCCAAAGGAGCGGTGAGTCACCCTTCCCCATCGGTCCAGTTTCTCTCATCCCCAGCAGGCGAGAGACTTGCCCCCAGTCCAGTTTCTCTCGTCCCCAGCAGGCGAGAGACTGCCCCCTAGACCTGCAGGGGATCAGAGACGCCCCCAGTCCACTAGTTTCTCCCGTCCCTCTTGCACCCCTACTAGGCCCACAGCAGGTCAGTGACGCCCCCAGTCCACTAGTTTCTCCCGTCCCTCTTGCACCCCTACTAGGCCCACAGCAGGTCAGTGACGCCCCCAGTCCCTCTTGTCCCCAGCAGGGGAGAGACTGTCCCCATTGTGACTCTTCTGTTCCACTGGCTCACAGCCGGGCTCACAGCCTAAAAGTCCTAGCGCTAGGCACCTGCTGCTTGCTCAGGGCAAGCACATCCCTCCAGTGACAGAGGTGACGACCCCTCACTTGGAGTCGGGCTACTCTTTGGAGCTCTGAGCCCCCTGGGGATGCCTGGGGTGTGCTGCAGCAGCTCCACGGAAGAGTCACAATGGGAGCATCCCCCTCCATCCCTAATGATTCCCCGCTCAGCTGCCTCCTAGACAATTTCAAAAGTCTTCATCTACATCCAGATCTAAAACCCTCCAAGTTAATTCGGCTCTGCAGCCAGATTTGGCCCCAATATCCTTTAGACAATAAAACAATTTGGCCTCAACATGGGTCCCTAAAGTCCTTCAGGACCTCCACAACATCTGTGAGCGTTTAGGCAGATGGAAAGAAATTCCCTGTGAGACAGACAGAATTCCCTATGCTCAAGCTTTCTTCTATCTTCAAAACAAGCCTTCTCTATGTAGCTCTTGTCACCCCAAACATGTCCTTGCTGTCCTTTCAAGCTCTCCAAGCGCACCCTCTTCCTCCCTAGACCCAGATCCTGAACCCCCCCCCCCGTTATCGCTCAGCAGCCCAAAGCTCAGTCAATTCCCCTCCCCCACCTGCTTTTGTTCCCGCCAAGGGGAAGCAACCATCCGACTCCAGTCTCACATCCAACTCCTCTGTTTCCAGCCTTACTCCTGCCACCCACAATCTATAGCCCCCTCTTCCATCTCCTACATCACCTGCCTTCACCCTTCCAATCCTCCCTTCTTCTGCACCGCCTGCCTTCACCCCTCCGACCCTCCCTTCTTCTCCTTCCAGCAGCCTCCACAGCATGCAGACCCAGCTGTAAACAATATAGTAAAAGGCAGGAAAGATTCCACCTTAAAGATAAGATTGCATTTTAACACCCAGGAAGTTTAGAAAGCAAGATTCTTAACTTACTCTTTAGCAAACAGACAATACCTCAGCCCACCTTGGAGGCTGGGCAAGCTGCCTTTTAATATGCTCCTAGACCAAGACGCCAGTATCCCAGAGAGAAATTTATCTTTTGCAATACAGCCTAGCTTTAAATAACGAGTGTTAAAATTCTACTTGCATTTCATTTCCAGCCACCTAGACACACACAGTCCCTATCAGTTCAGTGCCTTCATCGGCCCTGTTAGCCTAGAGCCATCTAAACCGTAACCCAGTTAATTAAACTGCTTGCCTTTTAGAGTGTATTCTTGAAAACTGAGATACTTTTAGTCAAATAAGCTAAAAGGAAAGTAAGCAAATATCAGCAACTCAAATCTTTCTACCAGTTTATCTGTCTGAGTATATATTCTCTTATGAAAAGTATTGCTAACTGTAGTCATTACATCTCAATCTGTATGTTTGTGTGTCTAAGTGTGTAAATGAAAAATGTTTTTCTACCTCTGGATGGTATTAATACAAATTAATTTAAAAGCAAGTGCTTGTGAAAATTGGGCATTCTAAAACTTCCAGAAGATTCTAATAAAAAATATTAAGCATTAATGCTAATTTAAGTTGAACTGAAATGGACATGTCCTTATAGTTATCAGCTACCTGAGTTTACCTAAGTCATTTCAATTGATGTTATATGTTAAATCTTTCAAGAAAAAATGCTTAAGCTTAACTCTGTGTAATGTTTAGTAAGTTTCATGAGTAATCTAGCATAGCTCTGAGTAAACTAAGAGTAGCTAGAAAACAACCTAATTGTGTGTTACAGTGTGTGTACATACAAACTGCCTGAAAATCTTTGTAGTAAGCTAACACAAAATTTTGCTAAGTTAAGTAGACATAGTTGATGCTTAGATTGTGCTGTAAAGCACACAGTTCCAGAAATTATGAAATGTGTTCGTAATTTGTTAATCTAAAGAATGCTAGTGTAATAGTTTACAATAGCCCACTTTCTCAATGTTCACTGACAAAATTCCTAACAGTTTTAAATTTTAAATAAAACTACTTAAAGTAATAAAGAAAACATCTCTGCTTACTAGAAAAGATGTGTGTTTAATAAGAGAAAGTATAAGGAATGGAAATTCATTTTGTTGAGGGTAAAAGAAAGTAATTGTTCTAAAGTACAGCTGTTTATTTAAAGAAGAAGAACTCTGAATGTAAAAGAAAGTTGTAAAAAGCTTGTGGAAGAATTAATACAGTCATGCTATGTGAAATTAAAGCAAATGAGTTTCAATATCAAGTACACAGCAAAATTAGAATTTTGTTCTCAGTTAAAAGACAAAGTTTTCTTAAACTGTTCATCTGCTCTTAATATTGTAAGATTGCAAACGGTTTTCTAATTGTTTTCTGAGTATTTAAGAAAATGAAATCTTCATATTAAAAAGACTGTAAGCTAAGTGTTAACAACTGAATAACCTGTATTTGCATTTAAGCCTTTTTATTGTCATTCTAGTTAAATACCTATAATTCTATTTAAGCAAATGCCTTAAAAACTTTCTTCTGACAACTTCCCAAAATCAAATTCAAAAAGGCACTTTTACCTCCAGTTAACTCTGATATTTTCCAGAGGGCCCCTAGAACATGTCAGAGGAATTTTTTCTCCTCATTAGAAAAAGTATTTGGCTAATTTAGCTTATTTATCTAATATATAATTACCCAGAAAACACTGTCAAAGGGAATGATGCTAAACTTTGTTACTAAATGTTTTGTGTTGCAGAAATATCCAAATTTCCTTATGTCAACTGTCTTATAGTAAGCTCTCATCAGATTTTTAGCCACTGTCATTTGAAAATCTTTTGTCATTTATAATCACTGTTTTACCACTCCTAAACTAGTAAAGAACTAGATTTCAGCAGAACAGGTATTTACATAAGATTGAGTAAACTAAAGGAGTTCAAATGTTACTGATAGTGTTTTAAGCTTTTTCTCTTAAGTTGACTGACAACAGTTTAGTAAATGACAATACCTTTGTACGCATAATTGAAACATTTATCTTTCTCTCTACCTGATCCTTCCAGAATTTAACAACTCTCAGTGACTGTTTTTATATTTCATAGCATGTCTCCTTTCCGAGACAGCCATTCTGTCTATCTTCATCTCCCCCCCTTGCTGCTCTCTCTCTCTCTTTCGAGACAGCCACTCCTGTCTGTTTGTCTTACAGGAAATAAACCACGCTGACGGAGTTCTCGTGTCCTTCTTTGCGAGCGAGTGAGCCGGGTAGCTAAAAGAACCCTTTCATAGGAGTCTCCGGCCCGGGCGCGCCCCCAGCCGCGCCACACCCCCGCCCCGGGCCCCGCCGCGTCCCGGCCCCCTGCCCGACCCCTCGACTCCCGGATCCAGCCGCGCCGCCCCTCCCTCCCGGCCGCGCCCCGAGCCCTCCACTCGACCCCTACGCCCCGATCCTACCCCGCCGCCCGCTGGGCGCTCCCGGCCCCGGTCCCGGCCCCGCCTACCATCCAGGTCCTCGTCCTCAGACTCGCTGCCCGCGCTCGCGTCGGCCGCAGGGCCGGGCTCGGGCTTCAGCCCTGCCGCGCCGGCGTCGGGAGAGGCGGCCCGGGGTTCGGCTGGGCAGCGAGCCTCGCGCAGGCGAGTGAAGTAGCCCACGGCGAAATCGACGAGGTCCGGCGGCTGCTGCCGCAGCACCTCCACCGTGTAGCCCTGCAGCAGCTCCGTGAGCCCCGGCGGGATGCGGATGTGGCTCATGCCGCCGCGCCGCCAGCTCCTCGCCTGCGACCCCGCCGGGCCCTGCTCGCGCCGCGCCGCCCTCTGGCCCTGAGCGCTTCCGGCCGCACGACCGCGCCGCGTCCAACAAGCCCCGGTGCCGCCCGCCGTCACTGGGCCAACGCGGGCGCGCGGGAGGCGGCCGCGGCGCGCCCCCAACACCTGCGCGGGCCCCAGAGCGCATGCGCCCCGGTCGTCGGGCCCAGCGCGCATGCGCCGCCGCCGCGAGCGGACCCGTGCGGGGCGGACCCGAGCTCAGGGAAGGGCTGGGCTGACAGCCGCCAAGCTCTTCGTCCATTCTTTCAACACCCGCTTTGCGGCCACTTTGCGGCACTTAGGGGCTCAGCTGCGCGCGGGCGGCAGGATCACGCGGCCTGCCCGGCCAGTTCCGCTGTGCTGGAGGCCCGTGAGGCGCCGCGCTGGGAAGGCCTGTGGGTCGCAGTGGTGTCAGGGATACGTCAATTCGGGAGCCACAGGTAGACAAGCCCGGGAGAGCTCACCAGGCCAAACGCGTACCTTGAGGCAAAGGAGTAAGGAAGGCCCAAGGAGGCCGACGGCCGCGCTGGCTGGAGCGCCGGGCGCGCACTGCTGGATGGTGTGGCGGAGACCACAGGCCCCGGGGGAGGCCGATAGGCTATTTCCCAAGTCGTCACCTTCACCCACGCCAGGTGGTGGGGCGGGATGTGTGTGTGCAGACCTTCCTGGGATGTCCATGCCACAGCCTAGGCGCTGATCAAAGGCCCAGGGCGCACAGCAGAGTCCCCCTCTCCCTTCTGGGCTCAGCCAGCAAGTGACCAGCTATGGGCTTGGGAACCTCAAAGACATTTGGGATGGCTAAGTTCCACCTAGTAATTACAAAGTATTAATTAAAATGCTTACTAGGACCTCTCATGGGCTTGGCACACACCCAGCTCAGAGCGGCTGGGAACTGACAATGGATCAGAAGCGGTGGGTGCAGAGCCCAGCCCAGCTCTAGGCCAGGTAGGCCTTTGATTCCAAACATGATGGCTCCCTAGGCTAGTTCCGTGACCCCCAGAGCAGTCTTGGACCATCAGCTTTGTGAAGGGAAGTAGAGTGTCCAACTTGTTCCCTGCTGGGTCCTTATTCACACTTTTGGAAAAGGTTCACTGATGAACGAATAATAAATTTCCACATAGCAAGCACAGTCAATGAAACTGCCCTCCTGGCCTCTCAGAATTAGGATCCTTGTCTTCAAACCTGTGTTTCTCACTTTGGAGCATGAAGACTTCACTAAAGAGGGGCCAGGAAGGGTTGACGGGCAGGCTCCTCAACTTCTCTGCTCTTGAGTGGACTGACCCGGGTTCTTCAGGGGTCAGCCCACACCCATGAAGCCTGGGTGTGACTCCCACTTCATGGCCACACCTAGGGATCTGTCCACTTCATACAATCCTACCACCAACCCTTTAGAAAGGTAAATTCACAGCTCCACTCCCCAGTTTGCCCACTTGTCAGGCTGTGTTTTAAACAGGGACAGGCACCTGTACAGTTAAGAGTCTGATCTCAATTACAAAATAGGGTAGAGAGGGCCTACTCCAGGGCTGACAACAGACCTGGGTATGGATGGATTCTCCCAGTCACTGCAAGGAACCCCCATAAGACTCTGCCAGAAGCAAGCCGGTCCACCTGGTTTGTTCCCAGATGCCCTACAGCTTGGCCATTCACTCATCCAGTAAACATGGCATCCAGAGGTGTCCCTAAGCCTGGAGGGAATGAAGGCCTCAGAGAGTGGGAACCCCATAGCTGGTCCTCACCTGTCTCTACAGACCAGCCCATCTCGGAGTAAGGGTGGACAGTCTCCAGGCCCCCCTCACCGCACACCTGGTCCCCAGAGCAGGGACCCACCTCTGCCCCTCCTGGGAAACCCATCAGTAGCAAGTGGAGTCCCAAGGGCCTTCATGAATGCCCAACTGGGTTACCAAGGAGGACCCTGGAGCAAGAGAATCCTAGGGGCCTGAGTCCCATGTCTTTGACCCTTACCCCCCTGGGACTTCTGTCATTTGAGTCTGTCCAGCCACACCCCTGGGGGTTACTGTGGCAACCAAAACCACAGTCCACACTTCCATGGCCAGGAACTGGGAGACAGCTATCCACAGCAAGTAATGGTGGATGGAGAAGGCCAAAAGCAGAGATCCTCCAAAGCTAGAGAAATACAGAGACTGTGGTGAAGCAGGGGCCCCAGAGCTCTGACGGGCTCAGCTGCCACCCAGCCTTACTCACTACCCAGCCAGCAGCCACCATCTTGCATAGATTGCCACACCACCCACCAAAGGCAGGCCTGGACATAGTGGGGCCAATTCCCAGAGCCATTTCAACCATGGACGCAGAGAAACACAGGTGGGGCACATATTTAGCCCAGCAGCAGTAGGTGTAGAGAAAATGAACATGGATAGATACCAACTGCTATTTCCAATGAAACTGGACTTCACGTACTCTTGACAGGTTTATTATTTGGAAGGTTTTTCTCTTTTATTCTAGGAAGAAGGGAGATACCCAAACTCCCCCAGACTCCACTGGAGGCCTGTTCTGGGCCCAAACCCCTACCCCTCTACCCTCTGATATCCTCTGCCTCCTAGGAGGAACTCAGCCCCAGCAGAAACACCTCGCTCTTCTCTGCCTAAAGGGGCCCCTTCTCTAAGCCACTCCAGTCCCCCATAGGTCTCCTGGGACCACCTCATCTGACCACGGCTAACCACCACCACCCGCTCCCCAGGTCCAGTCCTCCCAGCCCATTTAGTATCTACCACCGTCATCTTCTGTTCTGCCTTACAAGTGTGCATGAGCCTCCAGTGGACAGGAGGGACTGGGGAAGTGGTCTGTGTGTCCGCTGCCCTCAGTCAAGCTGTCCCTCAGCCTCCTAATGCCTTTCCCATGAGACCACTGCCTTTGGTCCAGGAAGTGGTCTATTTTAAGTGTCCATGTTTCAGAGAGCAGTTAATTCTAGAGCCACATATTTCTGCACCTGTGAGCTACCCCCTCCCCAGGACGCTGTGTTGTGAGAAAGTGTCAGGTTTTGCAGCAGACCTACGGTCTGCCTGAGATACCCCAGGGCAAGGACATAAAATCAAAGTGAGAAGCAGGAGAACCTGGCTGGAGAGACACATCAGAGAAAGCAGAGAAGGGAGCCTTCAGGGAACACCTGGCCGAGGCCATCCCAGTGCCTACTGGGTCTCCATGTACCTCCTGGGGCCTGACTCAGGCTAGCTGCCTGGGCTTTGATCCTGTGGCACAGACAGGCCTCTTGGGAGTTCGAGTCAGGCAGCCCTGGGACAGCCTCTGAAAATATCACAAGGCTTCCTTCAGGCCAGTGGGCCTCCAGACACCACGGTGTCATCAACTTGTCAGTGGTCGTGGCAGGTCAGTTTACCCCGCCTGAGCCTTGGTCTCGCGTCTGAAAGTGGGCAAACACTGAGCTACTCGGGCACAGGGCTGAGGATGGGCTGTGAAGAGCCTAGAGGGGCCCGGGCTTGGTTCCAGCCCCTGAAGAACTGTGGGCAGAGGTTAAGCCTGCACAGCAGAAATGGCACTGCCATGCTCCTGCTAGGCTTGCTGCCACTCCCGCCCTCTGTCCCTCGCCTCTGACCCACTTACACTCTACTTGGTGCCTGGCTGAGGCTGTTGTCACAGTCACTGTCTGGCTTCCACTTAAGGCCACCTGTGACAGAGGAGTTGCTGGGGAGGGACCCAATCTCTCCCACACCTTATCCCTACAAGGGAGGGGAGAGATATATTGGGAACAGGTGGCGTTTCAAAGCGCATCATGTAAAGAAGTACCAGCCAGGAGGGAGTCGCTGCCATCTGCCCTGCACCTTCACAGACACGCCTCCAGGGCTTCCCTATTCCACTGAACATCTATGGGATACCCGCAGGAGTCAAAGAACCTGCCACCACTAACATCAAGGAGCTAAAACACTCCATTTTAAAATGGAAGCTGTTTCAAAGGGCAAATGATCCAGAAGCACAGACTGTAAAAGTGACTGACTGAGCCATGGGAATGCCTGGCATTTGGCTGGAATGCAAATACATGCACGGGGGCTTCCAGACAAGGCCGAGGTTCCAGCACTGTCTGAAGGACTGGTGGGTGCCCAGAAGAGATTCAGGACGCAGTATGCCGCCATCTCCAAAGTGGGAGATTAAGCTGAGACACCCTGCAGCATGGAGGGGCCAGGCATTACACTGAATTAATCTTCCCAAGCAGAAGGTACACATTTCCATCTCTAAAAAAGTCACTTCTGACATGACCATACTCCTATGTGGTCATCCAGAAATAAAGCCTCCTCCTTTAAACCCCCAAACATTCAGCTTCCTGCCAGGCTGGCACACCCACTCCCAGGTGGGGGTGGGCCCCTGCCTCCCTCCCCCCTTTGCACAGAGGGATGACTATAAGGCCAAAGTCCAAGGATCTCTGTGCAGTCACCGCAAGGTGGAAGTGCCAACAGAACCATGGTAAGACGGGACGATGCCAGAGAGGCCTGGCGCAACAGCCT
>JAQQAC010002837.1:112422927-112479473 GCA_029783875.1 Phataginus tricuspis | reverse complement strand
GTGGCTAAGGGCAGAGGAATGGGCTGCAGGCTGGGGAATAGTCACCAGTCCGTCTGCCCTCCTCACCCCAGCCCCTCCTGCCCCAAGCTGCCGGGCTGGTGCACTGGGAAGGCCATGCTCACCAAAACGTCCTCCTCGTTCTCCCGCCTAGTGAGCAGGAAGGGCCCTGAATCCCTGACGGCCTCTGCCAATGCCACAGGCTGCCTACTGAGGTGGCTTAGAATCCAAAGAGAAGATTCTCACACGATGCAAAAATGAGAAACATTTATCGTTTCCTGTTAGAACAGGGTGCTCTTGTCGGGAGAGAGTACAGAAGGAAAGGAGGCTTCCTTCCCGGGGCTGCCTCACTCACCCCAGGGCTGGCACTGTTTATCCCAAGCTCTCCTTGCACCATGGAAGGAAAACCTCTCCACCCGCTCATGGGAAATGGGCCACTGTCGTTTTAATTTTGATTACCTGCATGTGTGGAAAAACATCCACCCTCCCATCAACAGGCTACCTGCCCCAGGCACATTTACTCTGTTCTCTGGGACAGAGGAACTTGGGCCTCAAGTCCACACCCCCCATGTGCAGCCAGGACAAGAAGATACCTTGGAGATCTGGTGGGTGTTCCTGGCTAGGGACAGAAGGAGACCCCCGCTCCAGGTCAGCTGGTTGGAAACATGTGTAGTGCCTCCAGTGAGGGGCTGAGATTCCCTCTCTCAAGTATTTTGGGTGTAGTGGGGCACTGCTCAGCCAGCAGCTCCCTGGCCACAGGGACAAACTGGTCTAGAAGCTATTTATTGCATCTCCCCCTGAGATCCTTAAGTTGACGAGAGTGAATTCTAGTTTCAACAGGGCACACCCAATGAGAGCAGGTAGAGGATGTCATTAAGGCAGCGGTCTCAACAAGCCCCCCTGCAGAGCTCAGATCCCACCACCCCCTCCCCTCACCCTTCAGGACAGCCTGTCTTGCCCGCTGCTCCTCCTTGGCGATGGCTTCCAACCTCCATCCAAAAGCCCCGAGCAGTCTTCTGCTTCACAAGTTGGGGACGACCCAATTAAGGAACTTCATGGCTACTTCAAAGCCCAGGAAACAGGCCTGAGAAGGGGTTGGAAGGAAGAGAAAGCCAGCAAGAGTCCTGACTACCCACAGAGACCAAGCACTGGCCCGGCTGGCCCTGTCAGGACCAGAACCCCTCCTTGACCCCACGCCAGCCCCAAGTCGGGGGCTGAACTGCGCTTTCTCAGTCCTAAGAGGGGAAGGCACCGCACGTCCCAGTGGCCCAATCAAAACCCCTTGCCTCGGAGTCCCAGAGAGAAATCCTCCCAACAGCTTCCGCAAAGCAGGCAGAGAAGGTGGTTCTGGCTCAGGGTGGGGGTCATGGGAAAACTGAGCCCCCAGTTCAACCCCAGGAGCAAGCCAAACAATCCATGTGCTCATGCGCACCCTGCTCTAAGCCCCAAGAGAGAGCACAGCCCGTAGCAGCTACTCACCGCATTGGCTGGGAAGGCTCGGATCATCACTGCATTGAACCCCTTGTACAAGGACATGACTCCCTCGTTCCGAATCAGCTCCTTCAGCACATCTCTGAAGCCGTTGGGGTATTTCCCAGGAGGTGCTGTGGGCAGAAGCCAACCGTGAAGGCTTTAGGAAGCCTCCTGACCCAACCACGGTGACCACATCAAGTCTTCCTGTCAGGTCACACACCAGGTAGTGAGCACCTCGGGGGTCACCTGGGACCTGACCACAGACACCACCACTCACCTTGGGACAAACAGACAAATGTCTGGATTTCTGGTGCCCAGGGAGTAGAAGAGGGATGAACAATGGCATAGTCCTGCTTGTGGGTGGCCAGGAGGGTTGACTGGCTTCTCATCTCTCACTTTGTGGCATGAAAACAAGTCTGGGGGACTGCTCCACCCCAGCTGCTACCCGGCACTAACCAGTCTGGAAGCGGGACTTGAGCACGTCGGGGGGGGATCGCCACGGCCCAGTTGAAGATCCCTGCCATGCCCCCTGCCGTCAGGATCCGAGGCACGCTGAGCTCATTGGCACTGCAGGACACCAACCACAGGCTCTCAGGCACAGGTGGCAGAGGGCCTCCAGGCCGGCCGGGTGCAGTGGGGGCGGCCGCCAGAGGGAAGGCCTCCCACCCTGGGCTCAGATATGTGCTCCACAGGGTGGGGCAGTGACTGGCGCTGGCTGGGCCTCAGCAGGGAGGGGAGCAAAGTGCATATGGGGTCAGAAGTAAGGCCTACTCCTGCCTTCAGACCCATGCGTGGGGAGAACAGCCACCTGTCGCCGGGCGGGCAAAGCAGCTCCTGAGCTCCTCTGTCCTCCTCACCTCTTTCCCTCCGGAGTGAGGATATTTTTCAGCCATTCATAGGTCATGAAGTACATCCCGCTGGCTGGGACATCTGTTAGTGGCAAGAAAGAGGCAAATTACTGTAAAATCCTCGCAGATTTCCTGAGCCTAGCAGAGCCAAGTTCAGTGCTAGGCCGTCACAGCTTCCCTCACAGCCCCTCAGAGGTGCTTCTGTGACAGTCTGGGCAGTGCTCTGGGGCCAGCACAGGTGTGAGTGTGAACATGCAGGACAGACTTCAACATGCCCTCTCCACGTCCCCACTCCAAGCACCTACACCCACAGCTGGTGTCTGGCCTGCCTCCGAACTGTCGGGTGGGCCGTCTCTGCCTCCCCTGCCACCCCACAGGACCCGCCTCTCAAAGTCAGGGAGAGCTCCGCGGGTCCCAGGCCACTCCTTCTCCCAGCTCATCCCTCCAAGCCACAATTCCACCAGCTGCTGCTCCCCTCCAACGTCCGCAGCAGCCTGTCTAAAGGATGGAAGGTCCCCTCAGCCTCATGTGTGTCCATGCTGGCCAGAGGGCCTGGCCTCGTCAGCTGTCACGGGTACAGGGGCAAGACATGCCTCCGGGGAGCCCCATCAGGTGACCTCAGGTGGAAGGCGTGCAAGGTTACCTCGCATGAGGGTGAGCACAGTCCCCTTGTAGATGCCTCGGACCCCGGACTCCTGGTACAGCTTCCTTGCACAGTCCAGGGCACCAGTGTACTTGGTTTGGCCTGAAGAAGCCTGAATCTGAGAGGGAGAGAGGAGGCACCTGGTCAGGGCCCCAGACTCAGCAGGTCGCAGAGGGTTACTGGGCGGGTGGGAGTGGTCAGCAGGCATTAGATTGATGCGGGACGCCACGGCTCTGGCACACACAGCAGTAGGGGCAGTCACTGAGACAGGCCGGGTGACAACACGGAACATACACACACCAACCAGAAAGAAAGCAACAGAGGAACTGGGAAGTAAGTGGAGGAGCTCTTCCAAATACAGAGCCGTCCCAGTAAAGCCAGCTGGAAGGTCTAGAATGGATAGAAAGGAGCAGACAAATGCTGAGATTCACTTATTCAACAAACTTCCATTGAACGTCAAATTCATGGAGCCTGGTTAAGAAAACATGATCCAGAAATTGCTTTCAGAGCTCTAAATGCCTTGTGCAGAGCCAGGGGAAGGTCAAGGACAGGCCCCACTGCAGTCTCGGGGCTGCAGGGCCTAAGGCCCAGAGCTTCAAGGCAGGCAGGCAGAGGTAATCCCAGGAAAGATCCGAGAGGGAGGCAGCTCCACGCAAGATCCACAGCAAGCACAGAACCAAGAGGAGGCAGAACACATGGGCAGAAACCAGAGTAATTAAAGTTGGAAAGAGAGTTCAGCTGTAACAGTTCCAAGGAGAAACACAAAATAATATAAAATCCAATAATTCGTAACAGCAATAACCAGTTGAAAGATAGAAAAGAATCCCATTCAAAATGCCAACAAGACATATGTTCATCAAGCAATACTTGCATAAATGAAACTGAAACATCTCTGGCTGCTGCCCCCGTCCCGTTTCCACGCTCTCACAAGGGACGTAAAAGATGGACAAAGAGTCATACTTCTGGTTAGAAAAGTTTTCATTCAGAAAGACATGAATTTTAATAAAAACAATAAATTTAAAACAATGTCAATTGAGGATCAATGGCTTAAAATATAATCCCTCCAAGTGAGGCAGGTGTGTGTGAACTGAGGACCTGCAGGGAGGCCCATGTGACCAGCGGACCCTGCAGCCGACTCAGTGACCCAGGGCCCAAAGAGGATGGGGTTTGGGTTGTCAGGCAGGAAAAGAGATATGAGTGGGGAGGAGAAAGAATAAGGCCATAAAGCCCACTAGAAGGGACTCAAAGAGTTAACCAGTTAAAACTAGAAACCTAGAAAAGACCCAGAGTTGATGGATTTATCAGTTAAAGCTCAAAAGGCCAAGAGCAACTTGGCCTGGGAATGTCTGAATATTCCCCAGATAAGGAAAAGTGTCTGAGCACAGCCCATGTCTTCATTGTGTCAACTAGATCCTGCCATTTACATAAAGATTTACTCTAGCCTGCGCTGCTAAAGGGCCCGACTATACACTGCACAATAAAGACAGGAAGATCCCACCTCAAAGTTAAAAGTGCATTTTAAAATCCAGGAAGTTAAAAAGTAACTTAACTTACTCTTTAGCAAAAAGACAATAACAGCCCACCTTGGAGGCAGGGCAGGCAGTCTTATTTGATATGCTCCCAAATCTGGAAGGTGCTATCCTGGGAGGGGACCAGAGCAGTAAATTTCTTTAAGTTAATTTCTGTTAAGCTAATTTTGCAGAATTACCTGGAGGATTTGATAAGAAACTTAATGTCTCATCAAAGATAAACATCTTGAGACCACTTAACAAGTCCACACCCCTAGCCCTTTGTCACATTACTGAAAAAAATCCTTAAAAGGGGGAACTCCCAATCTTTCAGTGTGCACCTCTCTCTGAGGTCGCCTGCACTTTTTAACTGCGTAGACCTACTCTCCAACCTTTCAGGGCACCTCTCCTCCCTGAGGTCGCCTGTAATTTTTCTCTCTTTAAGTAACTTTATATAAAACTTTTACTCTGCTTCGCTACTGTGTCTCTGCCCTTCAATTCTTTGTTGCGGTGGGGCAAGAACCGAGGAAAATACACGTCCCCCCTAACAGGGTTGCCATATTAACAGAAGCTTCTCCCTGTCGTGTATGGTGCCAGCTGCAGATAGGGAGGCAGGTGAGGAGGCCCCGCAGCTGCCCAGGCCAGTGATGAAGGTGACCTGGAGCGCTGTGGCTGCAGAGCAGCTCATGGAGGTATGCAGCTGGGGTGTGCTGGCAGTCAGCTTCACTGCTCAGCACGTGAGCTGTGTTCTGAAGAAGGAGGAAGGGAAGGTGGGAGGACCTCTGGGGGTTTAAGGCTGGGCCACTGGAAGGGTGGTGCTGCCTCGGACACACTGCAGGGGAAGACCAGGACTTGAGTCTTGCACATGGTGACTTGCAGGTGGCTATTAGCATCCAAATGGAGATGCTGGATCAACTGGCCTGGAGTTCAGGAAAAGTCTAAGTTGGAAATATAACTGGAGTTTCATCAGTATAGAGATGGATTCTGAAAGTCTGAGACAAGAAGAAATCATCACAGAAGTTAGTGTAATAGGACTGAGGCTTCACACATGAACATCATTAGATCGCACGTGGTAAGGAGGGGACAAGGACTTTGACCCCTGACAGCCATAACCCGCCCCTGGTTGGGGGTGGCAGGGCAGACAATGGAACTTGGAACTCCCACACCCACCTGGCAGTTAAACCAACGCCCTGCCCTCCACCTGGCTAATGAAGCAGGCCCTCCCTTCCCTGCTGCAGTGGTGTCAGAGACGGGCGGCTTAAAAGGAAAGTTTATGTAAGATCCAGTCTCGACATAATGTGCCAATATCCAGGTTTTGATAGAAAATCACTCATCATACCCTAAACCAGGAAGATCTCAAACTGAAAAAAAAAAAAACAACCAATAGATGCCAGCACCGAGATGACAGAGATGTTAGACTCATTTGACAAAGATTTTAAAGACTCCATGGTAAAAATCCTTTAACAGGTAATTATAAATATGCTTGAAATAGATGAAAAAATAGAAAGCCATGCAAAAAAAAGTCTCAGTACAGAAATAGAAGAAATTAAGGAGGAACCACAGGGAAAATTCGGAACTGAAGAATACAACCAAAATGGAGTTCAGTGGCTGGCTTCACAGCAGGCTGGGGGGATCCAGGGAGAGTCAGTGAGCCGGAGGGCGGGACCAGGGCGAGTGTCCGAGCTGAATGGGAGAGGGGTCAGCCTGACACAGACCAGCAGCACCCTGGCGGCCTGTAACAAAATATCTAACATTTGTGTCCTCAAGAGTCCCATAAGAGAAGAAAAAAGAGGGCAGGACTAGAAAATTTCTTGGAGAAATAACCGGTTTAAAGTTACCAAATTTGGCAAAACATTAACATATATATTCAAGAAGCTGAGCAAATATTAAACAGAATAAACCCAAACAAATCCATGCCATGACCCCTCACAAACGAACTTCTAAAAACTAAGACAAAGAAAAGAACTCTTAAGAGCAGCCAGAAAAAAGTGACATCTTACCTACAGAAAAAAACAGCAGAGACCAGTGAGGGTAAAAGAAAAGCCTCAAATTCCTAATCTAAGCTCTCACCTCCAAACCTTAAAAAAAAAAAAAAAAAAAAAAACACAGAAAATTAAACCCAAAACAAGCAAATGCAAAAGGAAGGACATAATAAAGACACAAGCAAAACCCAGTGAAACTAAAAACAGAAAAATAGAGAAAAATCAATGAAGCAAAGAGCTGTTTTTTGAAAAGATCAAAATCTCTAGTGAGGCTGACGAAAAAAGTAAGTCACAAATTACTACACCAGGGGAGAAAACAGAAGGCATTGCCACAGATCCTGCAGACAGCACAGGGGTGACACAGGCATACTACAGACATCTCCACAGGCAAGTTTGACAACATACATGAAAGAAGAAACACATGATCTACCACAGTCTATCCGATATGAAATAAGTAATTTGATTAGCCCTGTAAACTATTAAGAAAATTGAATTCAGATACAAACCTCAAATTATAAAATAAACTAGTTACAGGGTGGAAGTACAGCATAGAGAATTTAACCAGTAATATTGCAGTATCTTGGTATGGCACCAGGGAGTAACTATACTTACCAAGGTAAGCATTTAGTAATGTATATAATTATGGAGTCACTATGTTGTACCTCTGAAGCCAATATAATACTGTATATCAACTACAGTCCAATTTTTTAAAAAGCAAAGTAAAAAAAATTGAATTCATAATTTTAAAACTTAAAAAAAAAATCTCCAAGCCTAGATGGTTTCACTGTAAAATTCTACCAAATGCTTAAAGAAAAATTAATATGAATTCTACACTATCTCTCTCAGAAAAAAGATGGAACACTTCCCAATTCATTTACGAAGCTAGTATTATCTGATACCAAACCAAAGACAAAATAGAAGAAAAATGGCAGACTAATATTGCTCATGACTATAGATGCAAAAATCCTTAACAAAGTATAGACAAATAGAATTCAGCAATATACAAAAAGAATTATACACCATGACCAAGATGGCAGATTTATTTCAACAATGCAAAATTGATGAATATTCAAAAATCAATTGATGTATTACTACACTGATGGACAGTGACTACAATGGGGGGTGAGGACTTGATAATATGAGTGGATGTTGAAACCACAATGTTGCTCATATGAAACCCTCATAAGATTGTATATCAGCAAAGCTGGACAGCTACAGGTAAGAGAATGAAACTGGGTTATTGTCTAACCCCATACACAAAAGTAAACTTGAAATGGATCAAAGACCTGAATGTAAGTCATGAAACCATAAAACTCTTAGAAGAACATAGGCAAAAATCTCTTGAATATAAACATGAGCAACTTTTCCTGAACACATCTCCTCAGGCAAGGGAAACAAAAGCAAAAATGAACAAGTGGACTACATCAAACTAAAAAGCTTCTGCACAGCAAAGGACACCATCAGAACAAAAAGGCATCCTACAGTATGGGAGAATATATGGGAGAATATATTTGTAAATGACATATCTGACAAGGGGTTAACATTCAAAATATATAAAGAACTCACATGCCTCAACACCCAAAAAGTAAATAACCCGATTAAAAAATGGTCGGAGGATATGAACAAACACGTCTCCAAAGAAGAAATTCAGATGGCCAACAGGCACATAAAAAGATGCTCCACAATGCCAATTATCAGGGAAAGGCAAATTAAAATCACAATGAGATATCACCTCACAATAGTTTAGGATGGCAAACATCCAAAAGACAAGGAACAACAAATGCTGGCAAGAATGCAGAGAGAGGGGAACCCTCCTACACTGCTGGTGGAAATGTAAACTAGTTCAACCATTGTGGAAAGCAGTATGGAGGTTCCTCAAAAAACTAAAAATAGAAATACCATTTGACTCAGGAATTCCACTCCTAGGAATTTACCCAAAGAAAATAAGATCCCAGATTCAAAAAGACATATGCATCCCTATGTTTATTAAAGCACTATTTACAATAGCCAAGATATGGAACCAACCTAAGTGTCCATCAGTAGATAAGAGGATAAAGATGTGGTACATATACACAATGGAATACTATTCAGTCATAAGAAGAAAACAAATCCTACCATTTGCAACAACATGGATGGAGCTAGAGGGTATTATGCTCAGTGAAATAAGACAAGCAGAGAAAGACAAGTGCCAAATGATTTCCCTCATTTGTGGAGTATAACAACAAAGCAAAACTGAAGGAACAAAACAGTAACAGACTCACAGACTCCAAGAAGGAACTAGCAGTTACCAAAGGGGAGGGGTGGGGAAGGGTGGGCAGGGAGGGAGGGAGAAGGGGATTAAGGGGCATTATGATTGGCACACATGGTGTATGGGGGGGATCATGGGGAAGACAGTGTAGCACAGAGAAGACAAGCAGTGACTTTGTGGCATCTCACTACACTGATGGACAGTGACTGCATTGGGATATGGGTGAGGACTTGATAATATGGGTGAATGTAGTAATCACAATGTTTTTCATGTGAAACCTTCATCAGATTGTATATCAATGATATCTTAATAAAAAATTGTATATCAATGATACTGTAATAAAAAAATAACTATGGTAACTACAGCTATTTAAAAAAATCAATGAATGTAATCTACCATATTAACAGGTTAAAGAAAAATCACATGATCCATCAAAACAGAAAGAGTATTTGATAAAAGTCAATATCCATTCATGATAAAACTCTCAGAAAAATAGAAGGTAACTTCTTCTATTTGATAAAGAGCATCTACAAAAAACACTACACCTGACGTTATATTCAATAATGAGCTTGTGATTGCTTCCCTGTAAGATTACAAACAAGGCAAAAATGTCCATTCTCATCACTCTTACTCAGCATAGTACTGGAAGTTCTGGCCAGTGAAATAAGAAAATAAAAGGCAAACAGATCAGAGATGAAGAAATAAAACTATCCCTATTTGCAAATGACATGATTGTCTATGGAAATCCCAAGGAATCTACCAAGAAAAAAAAATCCTAAAATAAGGGAGTCAGGTCACAGGATACAAGATTAGCATACAAAAATCAACTGTTTTTCTATAAACTAGTGATGACCACATAGACAAAATTAAAATTACAATGTCATTCACTGTGCTATTTTAGAGTCAAAAAGAGAGAAGACTTAGGTGTAAATATAAGAAAACATGTACAGGACTTATATGCTGAAAAGTCACAATGTTGATGAAACAATGGTGAGATATACCATGTCCATGGATTGGAAGACTCAAAAATTGCCACTTATGCCCAAATTGACCTATAAGGGTTTAACATACATCTCAGCAAGATATTTCTCAATTTTCTAAAGTGTCCTAAAATTTATATGGAAATACAATTCTTTAAAAAAGAAGAAAGTGGGAGGGATCAGTCTACTCCATTTCAAGACTTAGTATGTGCCTATACTAATCAAGACTGTGTAGCCTTAGTGGTGGGATAGATGTACAGATCAGTGGGAGAAAACAGAAAACCCAGAAACAGACATACACAAATGTGCCCAACTGATTTTTAACAAAGGTGCAAACATAATTCAGTGGAAAAAAGATAAGCCTTTTCAACAAGTTGTAGTGGTACAATTGGACAGCCATAAGTAAAAGAAGAAAAAAAAAGAACTCTGATGTAATTTTCATATATTATACAAAAACTAAGTCAAAATGGGGTCACAGACTTAAGTGTTAAATGTAAAACTATAGATAAAACTTTTTTAAAAAGTAGAAGAAAATCTTCAGGATCTCAAGCTAGGTAGAGAGTTCTTAAGACAGTGCCCCAAACATCCAAAGCCCAATCCATAAAAGAAAATTAACAAAGTGGACTTCATCAAAATTAAAAATGTTTGCTCAAAAGACTCTGTTAAAAGTATGAAGAGACAAACTGTAGGCTGGGAGGAAGTATTTGCAACCACATATCTGATGAAAGCACTAGTATCTAAGTTAAAGGATTCTCAAAACTCAACAATTGAAAAAACCAAATAATCCAATTAGCAAATAGGCAAAAGACATGAACAGACATTTACCAAATAAGATGTACAGATGGCAAATAAGCATTGGAAAGATGTTCAACATCTTCAGCTACCAGGGAAATACAAATTAAAACAAGGTATCACTACACACCTACCAGAATGGCTAAAATTAAAAACAGTGACAGCCCCAAATGCTGGTAGAGATGCAGAAAAACTGGCTCACTCGCACACTGCTCGTGGGAATGTAAAATGGCATAGCGACTCTAAAAAACAGTTTGGTAATTTCTTTAAAAACTAAACATGCAACTACCATATGACTCAGCAATTGTACTCCTGGGCATGTATCCCAGAGAAATGAGGACTGATTTTCTCAGAAAAAACTCTGTATGTGAATGTTTATAACATCTTTATTCATAACAGCCAACAACCAGAAACCAACCACCCAGATGTCCTTCATTGAATGAAAAGTTAAACATGTCATGGTCCATCTATACCATGGACTGCCAGACAGGAATGAACAATTCTTACGTGCAACAATCTGAATTAATCTCCAGAAAATTACATTGCATTAAAAGAGCCAATCCAAGAAGGTTACATATAGTATGATTCCATTTATATAACACCCTTGAAATTACAAAATTATAGAAAAGGGGCACAGATTTAGTGGTTGCTAGGTGGTTAAGGACTGGAGTGGAGGACAGTGTCCATAAAAGGGCTACTTGAGGGACCCTTAGCGTGATGGAATGTTCAGCATCTTGACTGTGTCAAGGTCAATATCCTGGTTGTGATATTATACCATAGTTTATACTTTAACAAGATGTTACCAATGTGGGAAAACTGGGTAAAAGGTACATGGGATATCTCTGTATTATTTATTTCTCTTTTCTCCTTTGTATTATATCTTACAACTGTAACTGAATCTATAATTATAATAGATAAAAACTCAAAATAAAAAGTTTAATTTTAAGACACAAGATTAAATAAGAAATGGAAACCATCAAAGACTTGCTGCATATGATAAGTAATTAATAACATTAATATGTCTCAAGCTTTTATAAATTAGTTTTAAAAAAATGAGCAAAGAACACAGGTAGGTACTTCAAAAGGAAAAATACAGACAAACCTCACCAGCAATAGAAAGCATGAAAAATTAAAACAATGCCAATTTTTTACCCATCAAGCTGGCAGAGAGTGTAAACTAGATGCTGCAGGGTCTGCTGGAAAGTGGGGGCTCTTGTACTATTGACAGGAATAGAATGCAATAGGCCTTTAGAGAAGGGCCATTTGGGAATATGCATTACAATTTTTCTTTAGAAATGCATACTGTTAAACATACTGATTTCAAGTTCAGACATTTTCCCTAAGATAATGATCAGGTACACTCACAAAAACTTGTCCACAGAGATGTCCCCTGTAGCGTATAATGTCATACACCCACATTAGGGATTATTTGATAAATGACAGCCACATAATGAAATAAGATGCTGTGAGAGCAAGAGAAACTCCATTTTAAAAAGGCCATCTTAAGAAAGAAGTCTCAACCCCGACCTAGTTCTAAGAAAACTTTGTTCCAATTACTGGAAAAACCACCCATTGTTTGTTCCAGTAACCCTCACCCCAGATAGTTCCCTAGCTACGACCTCAAGGTCCAGGCTCTCCTGTCCCTTAAGGATAAAATACCTTACATCAGCCAGCAGCTGGGCACCAGCCAGACTTAACCCATGGCGCCCCTCTCCCTGCACCTTGTAATGCATAAAAACTTTGTCTGCCCTAGGCTCGGGGCTCACATTCCTGACCCACTGCATTGGTGAAGGTTGTGGGTCTGAGCTCGAGCTTGAAATAAATGACCCATTTGTGTTTGCATCGGAATCGGCTCCTTGGTGGTCTCTCGGGGACTCGCGACTTGGGCACAACAATGCAGAAGGTGATGCTTGAGAAAATAATCACATAGAAAATTGTGACCTATCAAGTGAAAAAGGCTGGCCACACAATATGTGACTCCAGCTTTATTTCAAAAGATAACA
The DNA here is from genome assembly GCA_029783875.1 of Phataginus tricuspis. Classification (NCBI taxonomy): domain Eukaryota; kingdom Metazoa; phylum Chordata; class Mammalia; order Pholidota; family Manidae; genus Phataginus; species Phataginus tricuspis. The sequence goes on along the minus strand of JAQQAC010002837.1, from coordinate 112,466,999 downwards.
TTTCCTAATATACGTTTACCATAAAGATGAGCAGAATTCACACAGAACACGTAACAGCGGTTACCCAGGGAGGAGGTGTCCTGAGTGATAAATGTATTTTTTTCTCTGGGCTTCTCTGCATCATCAAACTTCCCTAGCAAGAATTTGCCTTCAAGTACCTCAGCCATGAGAAGAGAACAGCAGGACACTTTGAGGAGCCCTGTGTGGTAAGGCAGGCAGCCTGGGGACAAGCCCAGGACTCGAAGGGCCCTGAGCCTTTAAGGAATGGGTACAGACACTGGCTACGCTGGGCAGGAGCAGCCTCCCGTCCCCTCCGATGAGGCACAACTCACCTTTCAGAGTCCCAGAAGTAGCTGCTAATAAGAGTGGACAAGTCTGGGCTGACACGTCACAGGTGTGACATTTGGCTGCCTTGTTATACTGTCCTGCTTCTCGATTCTACTACGATTGATTCCATGTTCCTGAAAACCTGGAAACTGTTCTGCACACCTGACCGGAAGCCTTATAAAGGGTGAAAGGACATGAGGATCCACACGAAATTGTATACTGAATAGAAAAGCTAGCCACCTCCCTGGTCCTAGCCCGCACCCCAGATCACACCCTTACCTGCAACAAGCACTTGATCCGTTCTCCAGGGGTCATGATTCCTGTGGTGAACACACCGGATAACATGCCAGCTGCAAACAGCTGGGGGTAGCTGTATTGAAAACAAGACACGAGGCAAACACCTGACTACCTGGGACAGCGGTGCCCTGCAGAGGAGGACTTCGTAAGAAAAAACAAGTACTTGGACTGGACAGAACCCCAGCACAAATAAATCCTATTTTGCACAAAAGCTATATGCTAGGTGTAGTCTGATGTCAAGATTTCCAGGGCAGGGGTCTCAGAGCCAAAAGCAGTATGAGCTTGGTCACAAGGCCTACTGTACACTCAGATGGACCACCTGAGGGAGAAGCTCCACAGGGAGACAGGTTTCCTCCCTGAGCCTGCCACGCACACGATCTGTAAGATTCAGGGCCTCCGACCTGGGATCTGGATCTCAGTCAACCCCAGCTCCCCTCCAAGGGCCTGAGGTCATCTCAAGCCAAGAATCAAGCAGGAGGGCACTGAGGCCAGGGCCCTCTACAGGCTGAGGGGCAGCCAGGCCAGTTGCCAGGAATGTGCTGTATGACGCTGAGAGGCCCAGTCAGTGTGGTGGCCACACCCAGGGACCTCCCCCACGCAGAGCAACGAGGAGCCAGCCCCAGGGGCCCAGGAATGCACCGTGCTTGTCTGCCAAGGTTCTGCCCTTTACCCTGTCACACCACAAGGCAGGGCAGCATCAAATGCTCCAGGCCTGTGACTACTCACCTGAGCACATCTTCTGGGCATTTCTGTTGCAGTTTCTTCCCCAAACCAAACCCAAAGAAGCACACAGCGAACATGGGGGTGACCCCAATGATGGGGGCGGCCATGCCCCGATACAGCCCCGTGATGCCCTGCGAGAGACCACAGGAGTGGAAGCTGTTGACAGACACCACTGCCCTTCACACAGCTGGAGCAGGGAAGCAGTGTGTCCTCCAGCCTGTGGATTCCTTCCTTCACCTCTCCTCCAGCAAGGAGAGCTTTTCAAGGGAAGAAAACCACCGTGTTTATCAGAAATAGTTGTCCTCATGTGCACTGCTGGAGCAACGGGAAGCAGCTCCCATTCTGCCGGCAGGCTGGCGATCTGCAGCCCACCCTTTCATCAGGAAATTGTCTAGGACACAGAGATGTGAGAGAGAACATCAGGTATTTATAAGGCCCGGAAATTTTGGAACGGACCTAAAAACTACTAAATAGGAGATTAATGAGACAGATTATGGGAATTCCATAAATGGGCTCTCACACAACCACAAAATCACATTGTATCATGAGAAGAGATGCTCAGTGAAAAAAAGCAGTCTACAAAATAGGATGTACCATGTGATCTGACTTCCTAAGGGTGCGATTACAGGTGATTGAGATTTTTACATTTTCCAACTATTAAGACATGGGGTTTTTACTGTTAAAAAGCTGCACATCAACTTTCACTTACACAGTTTGGTAATGAAAGCAACTAGGTAAGCAGCCAACAGACAAACAGCTATCCCAAACAAACAAGGTGAGTAAGCCAAGGAAGGGGACCATCTGGGTGGGGCCAGGGAGGGCAAGGATTCAGCCCCCGCGGGCCTGCGAAGAGGCCAGACCCCATGGCAGTGTGATGCCCGAGGACTCCAGGAGGGACGAAGCAAAACAACACCCACTGGAACAACAGATTCTAACTGTAGGCAAACAGGAAGGCATTCTACAGACCTTTTAGGACACGGGCAGGCAGACAGAAACGCAAACAAACACAAGAGAAACCAGCCCAATGATTAACCCAACCCCGAAAACACAAAAAATTGCAGGAAAAATGAAGCACACATAATAGTACATCACTCGGTTAACAAAAAAAGTGAAGTTGTTATCATAAGAACAGTGAAGTGGATCAAGCCACAAAGTAGGATGAAACTATATGCATAGGGCAGAAAGGGGATAAGGAACGTAGGAGTTAAATCGCCTCCACAAGCAGCTAACACATGGAAAATTTGTCCTGAAGACAGCGGTAAATGCGCCGTATGCAGCTGGGTAGACATGGCAGAGCAACCCAAAGAGCGGCAAGGGGCTGCCTCTAGAGAGCGGGGGGGCTCCCTTGTCACTTCGTTACAACAAGTTTCAGTAAGAGGCTAAGTGACAATGTCACTTTAATACAAAAAAAAGGAGTACTTTAAAAAATAAATACAAACCGGGTTAAAGGGGCTCCTTACAGAGGCAGGAGAAGCAGGCAGGGCTGCACACTGGAGGGGCTGCACAGGCCCTGGGCATTCACAACCCATCTTTTTCCAGAACTAATGGGGCATAACATGTTAGCACTACTCGAGGATCTCGCTGAAGGCTGTGAGCAGACGCTCCAAGGACATAATGCGAGGCAGTAAATGGGGGTGATGGGGACAGGAGGTTCTGCAGAGATGTAAAAGGGCACTAGGTGACAAAGTCCTTCCAAAGCCCCTCCCACAGCTCCCCACCTGAGTCGAGGATACCCACGTCCTGAGGGGCCAAGCCTACGCCTCCTGACAGTTCCTTCTAGCCTGCCTTCCACCCTGAGGTGTGGACCCACGCAGCACCATGCAGCACAACCAAGACCTCTGTCTGGCAGCTCCAGAGCAGAGAGCTCAGTAAGGCACAGCACAAACCAGGGACTTGCACAAATGTGGACTAAGGAAGCCTTTTCAACTCCACAGGCAGGTGGTTCATACAAGCCATTCTGACCAAAGCCTCGGCAGCCAGCATGCTGCCCAGCTGCAACGGGCTCAACAACATTCGCTGACACAGAGGTCTGTCATCCTGCCCCTCTTCCACGAGGGCAGAGGACTCTGAGCAGACTTGGGGCCTCAGTCCAGGGCCTCATCATATCAGATAGTGATCACCCTCTGTGCTGGGCAGCACCATCTCACAAACGAGTGGTCGGGCAGGCTCCACCTCAAGAATCCCCCTTCCACACTGCAGTTCTGCAGGAACCCCAGGAACACCTCCCAAGGGGCCGAAATGGTCACGTACCTGCATCCCCTCTTTATCTGGGTGACACCTCCTTCCTAATTTCTGTATATTTAATAGATATATTTAATAGAATATTCCTTCATGTGAAAGTTACCTTTTAAGAAGCAAAGGAAAAGTTCTCAGCAACTTCTTTCTACACATGTATGAATGAAGTAATAAATATCACTGGTAATCAAAACTTCTAGAAAATCCCATGTTTTCACTCTAAGAGCTCAAAAATCATTATGTATACTATAATCCCAAACCAATTTAATGTCCTTGTCTTGGGGTTTGAAAACTCTGCTGGCCTCTCACCGCTCCCCAGGCTGGCTAACTTTCCCTGCAGACTTCATGTAAACTTCTGACACTGATTTGTGTTGAACTAACTGACCCAGATTTGCATTTTCTTCCATTTCACATCTCCAATTATTCCTCACTAATTCCCTGTGTTCTAAATTCTGTCTTCCAAAAGAGAACCATTTTAACTAGCTTTAGTCACCCATGTAAAGCAGCAGCTGGAGCTGTCACAGACCCCAGACGATGCCAACAGGAGGGCCCAGGGTGGCTCGGTGAGCGTGCTGAGCTGTGCGCCAGAGCGCCAGAGCACACTGTTGCTCCAGGCTCCCGGGAGGAATGTGCTCCTCTGAGCAAGAGGGGTATGCCCAGCTCTGATACCATACCTCTCTCATAAGAGTCTTCCGGAAACAGTCAAAGGTTCCAGAGTACATCGGGGGCTGTCCGGGCAAACTCGGGGGCTGTGTCTGCAGTCGGACCTGAAAGCGGAAGTTAAGATACAGTCATCTCCCAGATATCAGAACTGCATTCTGTAGCGATGGCCCGGTTGCCAAACTCTGGACAGAGAAAGCTGCTGCTGTGCGCCCACTTAATCCGCTGGACTCACGACTCTCTTCCCCCTGATGCACTCAAACGTCCTGAGTAGCATGATTTCAGAGAGCGACAGGTCCCCTCATTTCCTCATCCAACTGCCTTCACCATTTAGCTCCTACTTAATAGACCCCACAATGGCCCAATGGGATAGGCATTCCCAGTTTACAGATGGGGAGACAGCCTGGTGACTTCAAGAGATGGGCCAGTAACTGGAGTTGGCTGTGGCAAGGATCCAGCCCTGCCCATGGCACCTCCCCATAGAGGCATGTTAGTAGTTAGGTACGGTGCTCAACAAGGGCAGTTTGCAGTGAGGTGGACTTAATTCTGCCTCTCTTAGTCCTCATTGTTCTTAGGCCTTTGTGGATCCAGTGCTACAAACCACCTCTTTAACCCCCCTGTAGTGCCCCCTCCTCTGTTGCTGTACCCTCCCCCTTAGGTGCACCCCTCTCGGGAAGCTCAGACCCCAGGACCTCAGCTGATGCTCAGCAATGTCTACCTCGGAGCCATCTCCTGACCTGCTCTCCCCACCTTTGGGGTACATTTCCAAATACCTGGAGAAGCTCTCCTACTCAAATCACCAGAGTCTCACGCTCCTGATGAATGGGCCACTTGTGCCAGCTACCCAGCTGCCTCTTTCTCAGGATTTGAAAACGTAGCGCCACCTCTACTTCCTGCTCTTATCACATAGGCACTAAGTCTGCTGGGGGGGATCCTTCAAGACGCTTCCAGAACTCTAATTTCTTCCTCTCTGTCTTTTCCAAGGCCAAGTCCTCACCCATCCTTACCAGGGTACTGGTTCTCATTTACGCCCCTGAACTTGACACTCTTCCCCTTCAAAAGGTAAACCCTAAATGCCCTCCCCATGAGTGTGGGCCGCAGTCAGCCACTCGCTTCTACTGAGTGGGACATGGCGGTGCTGACGCAGGTGGCTTCCAGGGCCAGGCGATAAAGTCAGCTGTTGCCTGGCTCCACCCCAGAGTATCTGCTGTGGGGAAGTTGGCCACCTTGTCATGAGGACACTCAAGCAGCCTGCAGAGGCCATGTGCAGAGCAAAAGCCTCCTGACAGCAGCCAGCACACGCCCAGCATGTGAGTGAAGCACGGGACACCAGTCCTTCAGACAGCAATCCCCATCAACATGGTGTGTGTGTGCTTGGTGAGAGAGCGTTTCTGGCCTAGTATTGTTTTTTTTAAACAGCTTTACAAAGCCATAATTTTTAAGCCATAAAATTCATCCATAAAGTGTACTATTCAATGGTTTTTAGTATATTCAGAGTTGTGCCACCTTCATTACAATCAATTTTAGAACATTTCCATCGTGCCCAAAAGAAAAACCACACCCAAAAGCAGTCACTCCCCGACCCCCGCCTCCCCTGGCAACCACTCATCTACTTTCTGTCTCTACGGATTTGCCTGTTCTGTGTACGTCACATAAATAAAACCACGCAATGTGTGGTCTTTCACACCAGGCTTCTTTTACTTAGCTTAGTGTTGCCAAAGTTCCTCTATGTTGTGGAATACATCGGTCCTTCATTCCTTTTTACTGGCAAATAATATTACATTGTGTAAATATACCAGTTTTGTTTACCTGTTCATCAGATAATGGACATTTGCATTTTTCCACTTTTTGACTATTATGAATAATGTTGCTATAAACATTTGTGCACAGGTTTTTGTGTAGTCATGTTTTCAGTTCCCTTAGGTACTGTATTGGTCGGGAATTTCCAAAGGAACAGGAGATTGATTGATTATAAGTAATTGGTTCAAACAATTATGGAGATAGGCATATCCCAAGATCTGCAGTCGGCAACCTGGACACCCAGGAGAGCCAATGGTTCAGCTAGACTCCACAGGCAGGAAAAGACCAAAGTCCCAGCTCAGGCAAGCAGGCAGGTGTTTCCCTTCACTCACTGGAGAGTCAGCAGCACCTTGTTCCAGTCAGGGCTTCGGCTGACTGGATGAGGCCCACCCAACATAAGGGAGGGCAATAGGCTTTACTTAGTCTATTCATTCAAATGCTAATTTCATCCAAAAACACCCTCACAGATACACCCAGCATGTTTGACAAATATCTGGGCGCTCCATGGCCCAGTCAAGTTGACACATAAAATTAACCATCACAACAAACAACACATGTTGGCGAGGATGTGGAGAGAGGGGAACCCTCCTACATTGCTGGGGGGAATGTAAATTAGTTCAACCATTGTGGAAAGCAGTATGGAGGTTCCTCCAAAAACTCAAAATAGAAATACCATTTGACCCAGGAATCCCACTCTTAGGAATTTACCCTAAGAATGAAGAAGCCCAGTTTCAAAAAGACAGATGCACCCCTATGTTTATCGCAGCACTATTTACAATAGCCAAGAAATGGAAGCAACTAAAGCGTCCATCAGTAGATGAATGGATAAAGAAGATGTGGCACATATACACAATGGAATACTATTCAGCCACGAGAAGGAAACAAATCCTGCCATTTGCAACAACATGGATGGAGCTGGAGGGTATTATGCTCAGTGAAATAAGCCAGGCGGAGAAAGACAAGTATCAAATGATTTCACTCATCTGTGGAGTATAAGAACAAAGGAAAAGCTGAAGGAACAAAACAGGAGCAGACTCACAGAACCCAAGAACGGACTAATAGTTACCAAAGGGAAAGGGACTGGGGAGGATGGGCAGGAAGGGAGGGACAAGGGGGGGAAAGGGGCATTACGATTAGCACGATTAGCACACGTAATGCAGCGGCAGGAGACACGGGAAAGGCAGTATTTATAGAAAAGACAAGTAATGATTCTATAGCATCTTATGCTGATGGACAGTGACTGTTGTGGAGTATGTGGGGGACACTTGATAATAGGGGTTCTAGTAACCATAATGTTGTTCAAGTGATTGTACATTAACGATACCAAAATAAAAATAAATAAAAAGATCATGAAAAAAAATGAATCATCACAGGTATACACCTGGATCTGCTGAGTCATACGGTTAACCTTTGCAGGAACTGCCCGACTCTTTTCTAGAGGCTGTACTATTTCACATTCCCACAAGCAGTGTATGAGGGGCTCCAATTTCTCCACATCCTTTCCAACACTTGTTATTAATCATCTTTTGATTATAGACATCATAGTGTGTGTGAGATGGGGGTGGTATATCATGGTGATTTTGATTTGCATTTCCATGATAGATAATGACATTAAACACTTTTCATTGCACTTATCAGCTATTTGTATATCTACTTTGGAGAAATGTCTATTCAGATCCTTTGCTCATTCTTTTCCTCACCAACTTTTTAAATTGTGGTTATATATAAAATTTACCATCTTAACCACTTTTAAGTGTATGGCTCCATGGTATTAAATACATTCATGTTGTGCAACTATCACAACCCTACTCCAAAATTGTCTAATAAAAATGAAACTCTATACTCATTAAACAATGACTCCCTGTTCCCCTGTACATTCAGCCTATTCTACTTTCTGCCTTTATGATTTTGACTAATCTAAGTACCTCATGTAAGTGGGATTGCCCTGTAATATTTGTCTTGTGACTGTTTTAGTTCACTTAGCCTAAGTTCTCAAGATTCAACGATGTTGTAGCCTGTTTTCTTCCTTTTAAGGTTGGATAATATTTCATTGTATGCATACACCACATTTTGCTTAGCCAGTCATCCATCAGTGGACACCTGGGGTACTTTCATGTTTCAGCTGTTGTGAATAATGCTGCTGTGCCCATGAGTCCACAAAAATCTCTTCAAGACCCTGCTTTCGATTCTTCTGGGTATACACCCAGAAGTGGAACTGCTGGATCATGTAGCAATTCTATTTTTAATGTTTTGAAGAACCTCCATACTATTTTCCACAGTAGCTATACAATTTCACATTCCCAAAAACAGTGCACAAGAGTCCCAATATCTCTACATCTTCACCAACAGTTGTTATTTTCTGCTTTACTGACAGTAGCCATCCTAATGGTTGTTGAGGTGGTGTCACTGTAGTTTTTATTTGTACTTTCCTAATGATTAGTGAAGTTGAATATCTTTTCATGCACTTATTGGTCATTTGTGTATCTTTTTTGGAGAAATGTCTATTTAAGTCCTTTGCCCATTTTTTAATCTGATCACTTGTCATATTATTGAGTTGTAAGAGTTCTTTATATATTCTGAATCCTAGGCTACATCTGCAACCTCACAAGAAACCCTAAGCCAGACCCCACCTAAGCTGCTCCAGACAAAGACTGCCAGAGCTCATGAATGTTGTTTCAAGCCACTAGGTTCTGGGGTAAGTTGTTACACTGCATGGATAACTGTGGTCTGTTTCCTGGCTGTTTTTCCTACTCAGGATTTTGCTTCCAAATCCTTCTCAGGCTTCTATCACACTAACCCTTCCAAAACACCATTTTACCATTGTGTTCCTGTTTCTTCAGAATCTCTCCTTATATTTGTTAGAGCCTTGCATGCTACACTAGGAAACCTCTCTAGCCAATGAAGGTGATGTGCAAGTCTGAGAAGTTTATAGGATACAACAGTAGCAATGTTCAGAGGCTCCCAATGTTTTATATCCCAAATCCCTTATATTGGCCTTCAGATCCTCCATGGTGAGGGATAACCTCCCCTAGTTAGTAGGGAGAGAGAATGAATCAAAATTGACTGATTTTGTGTAAATACAATATTTATCTCATCATGACATCAGTTATGCAAGCCACAGAATATTAAGGTCCTTCATGGCTGGTCTTATTGCGCAGCCTGACTGCTGATGCCAAGCCTACGACAACCTTCTCCCTGCCCAGAATGTCTAAGTCTGCCTAATTCACCAGTCATAACTTGGCCAGCCCACAGGTGGCCAGTGGCCTTGGACCTCTGAAAGTGCCTCTGGACCGTGCTCTGGTTAGAGCCTATCTGGGTCTCTGAGATCAAAAGGACGGTAGTCAGCAGTTTGCGGGTTTGCTTTAAGCTAAAAAGTCTTTCTGGATGTTGAAAATTCCAGTGAGCATTTTCAGTCATTTACACCTCAATACAGAGGTCATGGGTCCCTTCCGTGGAGCGACATCTGATGGGGAAGAAAGAAAAGAGGATACAGAAGCAACCTTTGCAGCAGGCAGCAAATAAAGGTTTTGTTCTTCTTTAAAGAGGCCCCAGATGCCTGGAACTAACAAGATCTTTGCCTACGTGGATCAAGAGTAGGAAGAGAAGGCAGCCAGTTCTCCCTCACTAGACACTGTCTGGGACGCACTAACAGCACTTCCCGTGGGCTGAATAAACACCTGATTTCAGGTTTCAAAGTGCCCTGACCAGCCGGGTTGCTTTAATCCTGGTCTTAATAACTCCAGGTCTTCCCCTGGATGCAAGGTGGCAAAGAGCTTGCTGCCCAAACCTGCCAAAGGCAAGTGTCCCGGAGCTATTTCCCGGAGGAGGAATCCCCACCTGACGCTCCGGGGAGCCCCTTTCACAGAACTCCCCGGTGTAAGCCCCAGGTCCGCCACGGCCCCAGTTTCCTCCACGCGTGTGTCCAGCAAGCAGGCTGGTAGGTCGGGATGAAGGGTCGAACGCTCAGTCACAGGGCACGTACTTCTGTCTCCAGCGCGGCCTGGAGACAGTGCTGCATCGGGAGGGGCGGAGGCGCCAAGCGAGGAGCACGGGAAGCCGCGAAGAGCGCCTCCTCCGAGACCGCGGGGCCTGGCAGGCGTGAGGCTCAGCCTGGCCCGGGCCAGGTCGGACCCTCGCCTCCTCGGCAGGGGCTCGGTCACTGAGGCATCCCCGCTTCCCACGGGAGGCCACCCGGGGACGACAGGCTGCAACGGGAGGGTGCGAAGGAGGCGGCGAGGGGCGCTCGGGCCGGGCTCCGGGACAACCGTGCCGCCCTGGCGGGCCCGGCAGCACCCCGCGCGCCGCGCCGCGGTCCTGCCCCGGCCCGGATTGCCCGGCGGCCCGGCGTGACGGCTGCCCTCCCGCCCGCAGGGCCCCGCCGCGCCCCGGCCCCTCGCACCTTGACGGTGTCCAGCGGGTGCCCCACGAACACCAGGCACATGCCGCCGAAGCCACCGGCCAGCAGGTTCTTGAGCGGGCTGACGGGCGCCGCCTCCGCCGCCATGGTCCGCCGCCTGCGGGTCGCGCCGCCCGCCGACCTCTCACCCACTGCGGGCGGGCCGGCGGGCGGGCGGGGCGGGGCGGCGCGGGGATGCGCGGGGAGACTTCCGCCGGGGCTTCCGGTGGGCGGGGCTTGTCCGCGCCGGGGGCGGGCCGACGTCTCCCGGCGGAGCTCCGGGCCCGGAAGGTCTCAGCGCTCGGGGCTCCCGCTTCCGGCTGCCTCCGCACCGGCTGCGCTCTTCCGCTCCTGGCTTCGGTCCCTACAGACCTCTGTCCTCGCGGAGCCTACAGACCACAACAAAGATTAAGAAAGGTTGATGGCCGCTATGGAGAAAAATAAACCCAGAAAGAGGGTTAGAGAGTATGGGGACTGGGGGAAGCGGGACGAGGAATTTGCAGTTTTGATTCTGTGAGTAAAGGAGGGCTTCAAGGAGAAGGTGACTGGATTCAAACCCTGGTAAGGCGAGAGAGGATGGCCGGTGAGGGATCTAACAAGCAGGGGGAAAGAGAGGGCAGGAGCCCTGAGGGGTGTGCCCGCCGGTCCGGAGGCACCGGGAGGCGTGGGCCGGAGCAGGGCGAGGCAGAGGAAGGGAGCCGCTAATGAGGACACGGAGGTCGCGGCGGTGTTCAGCCGGATCGTGTGCTGCCGTGAGGTCATCCCCTTTCTGAAGGACATGGGAGCCGTTCTGGGGTCTTGAGCAGGGGAGTGACACGACCTTACTTATGAGTTAACAGGATCCTTCTGACTGGGAGGGGTGGGGAGCAAGGAGGAAGCAGGGGGCCTTGGGGCGGCCGAAGGTCACGGTCAGAGCCACAGGCTGGATACGGCACAACAGAGGAGGCAACGAGAAGTGTTGGGATTTGGGGTGTGTTCTGGGAAGAACCTAGAGGAATTGTTAGTGAGCGGAACAAAAGGTATGTGAGAGGGTTAAGGATGATGCTGAAGCTTTGGCCTTCCTGACTCTGGGTGGGCCGTATCTTGGTGTTCACTATGTTACTTTCATTTCAGAATATTTGAAATTTTTTAATTAAAAAATCTGTCCACAAGAGCCATACCCCTCCTCTGTAGCAGGCATCTCACTGCCAAGCGGATCCTCCTCTGTAGGCACTCCCAGGCTAGAGGGAAGCCTGCAGTAGGGAAGATGGGCCATGTGTGCTGGGGGTGGAAGGGTGAGTAACAGGATCAGGACTGGAATCAGGGAGTGACTGGGCTTGGCTGGGCCAGAAGGCTTGTAGGGGAGTGGCGGGCAAGGAGGCTGGGGCAAGGTTCAAAAGCCTGTCTATTCTGTGCTACAGGCTTTTTCTAGAAGGCAATGGGGGAACCATGGAAGAGTTCAGCACAGTGGTGACACAATCATATTTGTTTTAGAAAATCTATTTGGATGGGTGAGTTTGTGTTGGGAGAAACTGGAAGCAGGGAGACCATTTAAGAGGGAATTACCATAGTCCAGGCAAGAGGCAGTGAAGGCATGAACTGAGGCAGGGGTCATAAAAGGACAGAAAAGGAGACAGAACCAGAGGCATTATCAGAAAACCTGCAGCAGCTCTGGGCTTCAAACATGCTGCAACTGCAGTGTCAATGTGGCACACCTGGGGACATACCTAGTCAGCACCAGGTGTCAAACTTGGGAACCAGGAGAGATATGAAAGCCAAAGACAGAGTCAGGAAGGCTTCAGCACAAATGTGTATATGCAGCCCCAGGGAAGATTGTACCATGGCACCCGCATGGAAGACAGAGTCCCCAAAGCAGAAGTTGCTATAAGAGTTTTGGAGAAACAAAGAAAAAATGGTGCCTTGGAGTCCAAAGGATGAAAGGGTCAAATGCTGAGTTAGACTAAGAAATTTTAAATGCATATTAGATTTGCTAGTCACTGGTGACATTTAGAAGAAGGCTGCCAAGAGTTTTGACAGTGGTGGGTCAAATACTGAACAGGCAGCAAGAAGGCAGAGGGACTGAGAGTCAACTACTGGTCCAAGAAGCTTGGCAGGAAAGGGAACAGAAGATCCATTAAAGGAGGCTTAGATTTCAGTGTTTGTGAGTGGACTGAGGCTGAGGGAGATGCTGAGAAAGGAAAGCTCAGCCCTGTGACTGAGCTGAAATGCACCCATTGTTAAGGACCTTTGAGACAGAAGGAGAAGAGTTCAAGCCAGGCAAGGAGTCTGCCCACAGATTGTAAGGTAAGGTGGCATGAAGACTGACACACAGCAGGTGCTTAAAAAGATGACTGCTGTTGAGTGAGTTATCAGGTGGGGTCCTGTCCTCAAAAACCTTCATCACAGCCCAGAAGGGTCTCAGACATGGAACAGGAAAGGCTGTAGGAGAGAGTTCAGGGACAAAGCAGGTGTCAGCTCCTGTGGAGGGCTGAGGTGTCCTCCTGACGCCCTGTGCTGGTGAACATTGTTGCCTTTGTTTCCCACAGACAGATTATGGGGAAATTCCACCATGAGAGGGCAGGACTGTATTAGCGGCAGTGTTTGCAAACCTGTGGTTTGCAAAACTCTATGCTCATTGCTGGAATGACCTCAGGAGTTTTACTGGACACAAGGTCCAAGATTCAGAGTTTGGTAATGGGACCTTGTTTCTCTATGACTTATACAACTGAAGCTCTGGCTGCAGAAGGGGGGCTAATTTAGAGTCAGTCTTCACTCAAAGCACTTTGGGAAGAGATGGTGTTTGATATAGAATAGCTCTTTTGGTAAACCCTCCTGGTAAACTTGGCACTTCCATAACAGACTTCTATGTGTCTTCCATGACAATCCCTCCAGATTCTATTAAATTCTCATAAGGTAACCAATAATCCACTAAATCCACTAAACGAATGTTCCTCCTGCTTCCTCATCTGATCAGCCTTAGATATGCTATAAAACCTATCTGAAATTTCATTTGACTACATCATTCCCTGGCCAAAAAACCTCTTCGGCTCCTCATTGCATCAAAATAAAAGCAACACTGAGTTGCTTCCATGTGGTAGACATTGTCCAAGCCGTTTTGGGGGTAGAGAATCCCTGGTACCTTCTCCCCAGATAAATGGTCATATGCATAGTCAATCTCCAGGTTTGCTTTCAATTCACAAGAAAAAAATCTCAGATAGAAACTCAAATCTTTCAACTGAAAAGGGCCAGTGAGTACCAAGCAGGGTGAACAGAAAAGACATGTATATGCACTGTGACAAAATTTCAGGACAAAGAAATAAGAATCAAGAGTGGATTCTTCATTTGCTGTGCTGACTGCAAGACAAAACAGAAAATCTCTTCCAACTTCTGAAGTAAAATAATTCTGAATCTAGATTCTTATACCCAGCCAAACTAGCATTCAGGGGGAAGGAAGTAATGAGCACACTTTCAACCAAGAAAAGAAAGACTTGGGAAGTTTGCTACCACAGGCCTTCTCTGAAAGAATCATTCAAGGATGTACTACACCTGGACAAATAAATCCAAGCAAGAAACCATGGTAAGCAAAGAAACCTGTGAAACTTTTAGTCCTGTTAATGACCTTTGATGTTAAAGTAAAAATAAGAATCTGGTACAAAAATTCCAGGAGATTCAATTATAGGTAGCAACTGGGCCACGTCCAACAGCTTTCTGATGTGGTTGCTCTCAGGCATTTCTAAATGCAAGGGGCTAGTATGACCCTAATATCGACATCAGTCAAGGATAGCAATCACACATCCAAAAAGAAAAATAGAGACTACTATCACTCAGTGAATAAATACAACAATTTTAAAAGTAAGTATTAGCAAAATTCCAGCAAAGTTTGAAATGGATAAGGTATTCTAACCAGGCATGGTTTAAAATCAGGAAATGCCATAATGTGATCATGACTAACATAGTAAAGGATGAAGTTCCTATGATCACCTCAGTAGATTCTAAAAAGCCTGTGATTTTTGTGGTAAACATGGAGTCATACCACCTAGAACCTCTTTCAAGGAGAGCCTGGCTGCTCCAGTATAGGGCATGCTGTGGCCAACTTCAGCTCTCAGTTCTTCAGGGGTAGCCTCAGCCTCAGAGAGCTGCTTCCCCTCAAGTCACATCCTTCCCAAGACTGACCAAGGTTGGGATATACATGTCTGGCCAGTCTGGCCTGGGAGGCGATGCTCTGACAGGCAATATTCACTCCAGTGCCCTCTGCTTGGTTGGTGGTGGCCTCACTGGGCCTGTGTCACAGTTTAGCTTCTACCTCTGCCCAGTTATCTTCCTGCCCCTTCCCTTTACATATGTTGGTCCCGAAAAATATCTTCTCCAAGCTCTATCTCAACATTTGCTTCCAGAGAGTTCAACCTACAATAGTAATATTCAACACCATTCCTTATCAAAAACAAAATAAAACAAAAAGGGAAATGACCTTAAGCTGTAAACTTAAGGTTTTAAGTAAACTCCCTATCATAAAGAGCAACTGCCTTCTTTTTATATATATATAATTTACTTTGGTATCGTTAATCTACAATTACATGTGCAATATTATGGTTATTAAACTACCCCCTTCATCAGGTCCCCCCCACCAACCCCATTACAGTCACTGTCCATCAGCATAGTGAGATGCTATAGAATCACTACTTGTCTTCTTTGAGTTGTACAGCTCTCCCCATGCCCCCCCAACATTATGTCTGCTAATCGTAATGCCCCTTTTCCCCCCTTGTCTCTCCCTCCCACCCATCCTCCCCAGTCCCTTTCCCTTCTTTTTTTTTTAAGCAACCTAGTAACTACCATATTTTTCTTAGAAAAAAATGTTTAATGGTAAAATATTAGAAACTTTCCTATTAATGACAGGAGCAAAAGTAAAGATGATTTGATCATGATTGCTGCATAATGTTTTACTGGAGATGGTAGCCAATGCAAAAAGACCAATAAAAAAGGAGGGAGGAAAAAGAAGAAAGTTGCAGGAAGGAAGAAGGAAGAAAAGAGGGAGGGATAAGAAAATTAAAAAATGAAACATTCAAATATGAAAAATTAAGAATCCAAAATATCACTATTTTCAGTTGATCCAAATGCTTACTTTGGAAATTCAAGAGAATCAATTGAAGATCATTAAAACCAATAGCAAGTTAAGCAAGGAAACAAACACAAGATCCAGAAAGCAACAGCTTTTGAGAACATTAACAGTAACCAATTAGAAAACATGCAAAAAAGAATCCTATTCAGAATAATAACAAAACCCACAATCTATCCAGGAGTAATGAAATTATGAAAACTCAAACAAAGGAAGTATTAAAATATATTCATTAGATGTAAAGACTCAATATTGAGGATATCAGTACTACCCTTAAGTTAATCTTAGAAATTCAATGTTCACCAGTGGATTTTTTTTTTATTACGGTATCATTGATACATACTCTTATGAAGGTTTCACAAGAAAAATGAAAAAAACCCATCAACCTGAATCTAAGGTTCACGCAAACTAAAAATTGTAAAAGACTGGCTAAGAATTTTTGAAAAAGATCATAGGCATATATATATATTTTTTTTTTTTTTGCCATATTTTGAAAACAAACCATGAAGCTGCAATTAGAACTCTGGCATTAGAGCTATGGTACTGCATAGGCAAACAGACCCTCAAAACCTAACAGAGTTCAGAAAACAGATCTATATGTTCATGGGAATTTAGATCCTGACAAAAGTGCTTTTCTAAACAGTGGATAAAGGATGATCTATTTAATAAATGGTGTTGGGACAACTGACTATTAAATTAGAAAAAATAAAACTAGACTCTACACATCCTACCAAACACAAATTCTTGATGGATTAAAGAGCTTAACCTAAAAAACAAGAATATAAAATATTAGCTATTCATACAAGTCCTTCCTGGACCCTTTCTATTCATCTATGTACACATTCTTATCTATTGTTACACACACACTCACATCTTTTATCATTAATAAAAGGCCATTGTAAATATTCTGCTTTTTCACTCAGTGGAAGGGGCTACTGTTATCCCCATTTCACGAATGAGCAAATGAAGGCACCAAGAGGTGAGGTTCCATGCCCAGGGTAACACAGCCAGGAAGTTGCCACACTGGGATTCTAACCCTGGTATCTGGATGTAGACCCTACCCACCATAGGCCTATAAGGCTAAAGCTTGTGATAAAAAGCTCTGGAGAATTTCTAACAGGGAAATGACATGTTTTATACTTTAAAAAGATGTTTCGAGACAATGTAGAGAATGAATGTGGTAGAGTAACAGTAGAACCACAGAGACTAGTGTGGGACCTCTTCACATCTAGGGACACATGACAGTGGCTTGCACTAGAGCAGCAGGTGGTGAGAAGTACCAAATCAGGGCGTATCATGGAGATATAGCACATAGGAATTGCCTATGGATTGGACGTAGGATTTGAAATGGGAGACTTGTTCATTTCTGGCCTGAGTAAACAGGGAGAGATGGTGGCATTACTGAGCGGGCAAACACTGGACGAACAGCAAGTCTGGGGATAAAATTTAGTTGTTTGAGACTAATTGAATTAAAGTGGAGGTGTTGAGTGGGCAAACAAATATATTGAGTGTGGAGTTCAGGGAATTGGGCAGGGCTCAATATAAAAACCTGGAAGTCATCAGTGTAGGACGTACTTAGACAAAGTTGGATGAGATCATTAGGGAATGAGGGTAATGGAGCAGAGGCTGAAGGTGGAGCCCACCAGCTCTCCTGGGTACCAGTCCTCACAGCAACTTCATACTTATTTAACTAGTCCTCTCATCTCTGCATCTCTTACTAGACCAAATCCCCTTGATTGCAAGACTGTGGTCTTCCTTCGTTGCCATTATATCTAACATGTGCCTGGCCTTTTAAGCTGGGCTCAGAGAACCAGAGGCATTTTAAAAGGTGACTTGGTACCAAATAATTTCCCTCATTTGTGGAGTATAACAATGAAGCAAAACTGAAGGAACAAAAAACAGCAGCACACTCACAGACTCCAAGAAGGGACTAGCGGTTACCAAAGGAGAGGGGTGGGGGATGGTGGGTGTGGAGGGAGGGAGAAAGGGATTGAGGGGCATTATGATTGGTTCACATGGTGTGGGGGGTCATGGGGAAGACAGTGTAGCACAAAGACAAGTAGTGACTTTGTGGCATCTTACTACACTGATGGACAGTGACTTCAGTGGGGCACCGGGGGACTTTATAATATGGGTGAATGTAGTTACCACAATGTTTTTCATGTGAAACCTTCATAAGATTGTATATCAATGATACCTTAATGAAAAAAAAGGAAAAATAAAATAAAATTATATCCAATAAAAAATAAAAGGTGACTTGGCAGTATCTGTTACAATGTAATATGAGCATAGCAGTTGACTCACCACTTCCATTTCTAGAAAAATAAACCAAAACATTTTCACATCCATGATAAAAGAACATCCAAGGATGTTCACTGCAGCACTGTGTGAAAAATTGGAAACAGATGACCAAAAAAAGGAGCACAAATAGAGGACAATACATTCATGCTTAGGGAATACTGAGGAACGCTCCAGCACTGTGGAAGCTGGGTAGGCTCTGGAGCCAGATGGCTAGGATGAGAACCTTAGCTTGACCCCTTCCTAGCTTTATGACCTTGAGCAATTACCACACCCTTCTGTGCCTTAGTTTGCTCATTTGTGAAATGGGGATGATAATAGTACCTTGAGTGAAAAAAAAACAAACTATGATAGCCTGTTATTAATGAAAAAAAGTTTGTGTAAATGTGTACATAGCCATAAATATAGTTACATCTGTAGATGCATAGAAAGGGTCCTGGAAGGATGTGGATTAAACTCTGGACAGTGACCACAACCCTGGATAGGGTACATAATTGGAATGAGTATTAGTTTTTTTACTTCAGTGTATCAACATATTGTGTAATTAAAATCGGTAAAAGCAAAGATAAATGATAGATATATAAGATATAGGTATGTTTATGTAATATATGCTATGTGATAGATATTTTCCAAAGATGGCCATACCAACATATATCCATTCCACATTCTTTTCTTACAGTGTGATAGGATGTTGGTATTCCTTTATGAAGGGTGGGGCTTCATTTCTTCTCCCTTGAAACTGAAAGAACCTTTGTAACTGCTTGGACCAATGAAATGTCATGGAAGTAATGTTGTGTGACTTCCAAGGCTAGATCATAAAAGGAGATACAACTGCCACCTGGCTCTCTTTAGAGCCATTTGACCTTGGAACCCAGCCACCATGCTACCAGGAAAACTAGGCCACATGGAGAGGTCATGTGAGTGTTCTGGCTAACAGCCCCAGCTAGGCCTCTACCTGAAAGTCACCATTTTTCACCCATGTATGAATAAATAACTCTTCCTATGATTCCAGCTCCCAGACGTTGAGTCTTCTATGTGAGGCCCTAGACATAGAGCTGAGACAAACCATCGTGGCCTGTCCAGATTCCTGTCCCACAGAGAACATAAGAAATTTTATATACAAATATATTTTGAAAACTGAGTATCATACACATCGTTTCCTATCCTATTATCACTTAAGAGTTTATCACAAATAACCTCTTCTTGTCAGTAGATGCCTTAGTACAGGATAATTGTTGATGGCTTTCCTTATTGCATATTTCACTGTAACTTAACAAATCCTTACTTTTGGACATTTGGGATGCTGTAAATTTTCTCCTATTATAATCACCTTTCCAAAGCACATACATATGCACATATACTTATGTATATTCTTAAATGTTTTGGCTTTTGGGGTCCTTTGCTAGTAACACCATTTAAGGGGACATGTCTAGTCAAAACAAATGAACTAAGTACACTGGATTATATAGTAGGTAGACCTTTGTGTTGCAGATATATATAAAATCCATAATCCTACAATATGATAATCACCCATCACCGTTTATTTTCACTCCAAATTAACTGGGGGCTTTCTAGATTTGATTGCACCTGATTTAGGTCCTGCGAAGTTGAGAAATCGTGTATCAGAAAGACGCGAATATACGCAAGAAGTAGACCGAAGAGAGCCAGCCGTACGTAAGAGATCTTTAACATAAGCACGCGCACGATTCGTGGACCGGTGGAAACGGCTTGGGTGGTCTACGGACTCGTTCGGCCGCGCGCCTCCCAGACAGCGCGGGCTCCACACTGGCGCGCCAGCCAGATGCTCTCCGTAACACTTGTCCGCAGGTCCTAGAAGGTCGTGGAAGTCACAATGGCACTTCCGATACTATTTCAAGAAACTGCAGCAAGACAAGTAAGACCCAATCTCGTCCGGTGCACGGGAAGCTGGAGACCCGGACGGTGAACCCGCGCCGACAGGAGGCAAGTCCGCTGTCCACGTCCCGGCGCCGGGATCCGCCCGAAGGGAGGGCGGTAGGGCCCGACCGAGGCTCCTGCAGAGCGCGGGTTCGGGTGAGAGGCTCTTTTCGGACGCGGGGCTGAGACCGGCCCGCAGAACGGCGCCGTCACCAGCCCCTGCCACGACCCCCGCGACCGCTGGGCGACCCCGGGCCGGAAGTGACGCGTGTTGCCAAGCACTTCCGGGGCTACTGAGACGTCCCCGCCTGAGGAAGCAGCGCGGACCCTGACCGGTGTCGGCCCGCCGCCGCCGCCGCCGCCGCCACCCCTGGGTCCGCACCTCGGGCCCGACCCGACTCGGTCTGGCTCGCGCGGGCTCAGCGGCCGCGGGGCCGCGGCTCCCGGTAAGTGCGCGACGCGAGTCGCGACCTTGTTTACGCCGGCGGGCCGGGAGGGTGGGCTCCCGCGCGCCTTCCCAGCCAGAGCCGGCTCCGCCTTCGCCGCCGCCCGCGAGGCCCCGAGCCGCGTCGCTCAGCACCGTCTTCGCGCAGCGCAGCCCGCCGAGCGGCCCCTGGCGCGGCCACCTCAGCTCCCCAGCCGGGCCGCTGGGCCTGCCCCGGGCCTCGGGGAAGCGCGTCGGCTGCGGGGCTCAGCCGAGTCGTCCTCAGGAGCCCGGGCCGCGCCCCGCGGGTGGTTAACGCCCGCCCGGCCGAGCCCCGCGCTCAGTCTGCGTCCTCGCGGACGGACGCCCCGGGCTTGTGCGGGCCTGAATGCTGCTCTGTCCCGCGAACTTTCTGCCACAATGGACGTGTTCCGTACCTTCGCCGGCCAGCAGGGTGGCCACCACCTCATGTGGCCACGGAACATTGCGCTTGTGGCCGGAGCGACTAGCCGCAAAATAAAAAACCAAGTTTTAGGTTTTACTTGATATTTAGGTTAAATTTAAATAACCACATGAGGCCGGTGGCTACCGAAGGAGACAAGACAGATACCGCGTAGGGTTTTGAGACTTAGGTTGCTGGTTCATGTTTTTGTACCAAGTAGTTTTATTTGCGTTGTATGTATACTTTAGTAAATGACCCTTCAGAACTTAATGTTATATCTGGGGCAAACATCGTCAGACTCGCCAAAAAGTCATTGTTTTGTTCTTGTCAAGTTTAAATTGAGAAGTCTTCAGTTCGGGTCCTTTAGCCCAGGTTGGGTGTCAGGTTTTCGGAACACGTGATTTCAGCTCTGAGGAAGAGTCATTTCTGTTCCTCCTTTTCTGTCTGGGATGGAGGGATAATATCTAACATCTGAGGGAAATCAAAGCATTTTCGTGGTTTTTAATACGGTGATGACACAGTGGCCCCTGTCAAGCGGGGCAGGGACATCTGACTTGGAAAAGATTAAGTTTTTACTTTAATCTGGACCTAGAGCACCCAGTAACTAGGAAATGGTTTTCTCTCTTTTGGAGGGGAACCTGAAATTATCCCCTGCTTTAGTTGGTGAGTTTAGTATATGGGCAAGGTCTAAGCCCAAGACAAAGTGAAAAGCATGCCTTTTGTTGTGATTCTGGAGAAAGCTTTGTGGATGGTATTAGGCTTTCTGGGCGGGTGGGGGGATTTAGGAGTCTCCGTAGCCATGGATCTGGTGTAAAGTACGGCCGCTGTGCCCTCTGGCTTGCCGGCAGTGTGATCCTGGGCAAGTTACTCAGCCTTTTTGACCGAGCTTCCTCATTTGTAAGAAGGGGATGACAGCCGCTTTAGAGGGTTGGGAAGATTTAATGAAAATGAGTCTGACCTGAAATAGTCTCTCATTAAATGAGACCTGTTATTGTTAGTGAGATTTTTGTAGATGGGAGCAATAGTCATAGATTCTATTTGCCCAGTAAGCCATATTTTAGATAAAAAAGCAGGTTAAAGAAAAAAAGTCTAAACAAAATTAATTTTCCTCTATTTTGGAAATTATCTTCCACAATCATTGTTTGGATTTTGGTTTTCATTTAGTTTGTGTTTGCTTTATGAAATATTTCTTTGGGAGTTACAAGCTCTGGTTTTCTAAGAAATCCTAAAGGATAAGGAAACGGGCATAACATTTTTAAATGAGTAAGCAAGTAGTGCTTCGTGGGGTCTGTATCTCTGCGAAAGTCAAATGGCCCTTGAGCATGTCAGAAGATAGGTGGGAAATGGCTGTTAATGCTGCTTGGTGGGTATTCTGTTGGGGAACATTTTTAACTTGAAAATTTTTTCCTGAGTAAAGTATCTAAAGTATTGGCAGTATTCTGTTAAGTGTTAGATTACCACCGTGGAGGTGACTTTATAATTAAAACCCAGCTTTAGGTCAATTACAGTTTACTTTTGTCAACCTCTCTGTAACATTTAGAATTGACAAAATGTAGTTAATTTAGGGGAACTGAACAATAGGAGTAAGGGTGGTGGGCTTTCAAACTGAGGAAGGGAATTGGATATCCATTTCCATCACTAGTGCCCTGGTTAAATTATGGTCAGCTGTTTACTTTGTATACTTTCTTTTTTTTTTAGAATGCCTTGTAACTTGTCAATGTAATTATGAGATATGCATTTCTGTGGGACTTACAAGAAAGTAATTTCATAATTACTCTGGCCCCTTGCTGCTTGTCCTTTTAAACATCTTTCCTTTCTAAAAAATTTTGCAAAAGCAGGGTACCAATTCTAAAACATATAAATAGAATTCTCTTTTTTCATTTTAGATGGAAACTATATGACAGAATATTTGGGTGACATCTTCGTGAAAGAGCTTCAAGAATTACAGGTATCTTTAAATATTCATTTTTTCTCCTAAAGGAAAAATACCCTAGTTAAGTTCAGTTGTGATTAGGTGGTTCTACCATACAGAACAATTTGTTAAAAGTCAGACTGTATAATTATATTATTGCCCTCTCATTAATGTGAAATTAATGAGCATTTACAGTTAACATATCAAACAGATTCACTAATATTTTTATAACATCACTAAAAAGTGGCTGTATGGTCCTTTAGACTGATTACATAGGTAGTACAGATTCATTTTTAATCTTTGTTTTAATTATGTTTATTTTACTTTTTTAAGAGAGATTATCTACTTCAGACAAACTTTCTATTTACTTTTCTGTTTAATCCAGACTTGGGTATGTAGATGAGTTACATACCATTCAATTCAAATGCTCTTGTATTTTAAGGTCCTGTAAGTTTTTTTATTTAAGTTACTATTTGATCCTGTTTCTTGCAAAATGATTACTTGAAATAGTACTTGTGCAGAGAAGTTAACAGGTATTTGTCAGAATCTTCTGGGAGTTGAATTTAGGCCCAGTGATGGGTTTTGTCAGCTGGTGGTATTTCCATTTCTGTGTAAGTGACCATTGTGATCTGTGAGGAGTTTTCAGTAGCTGGTTCCATTTGAGCTCTTATTTCTTCACCCTGTTAGATAGCCATTTTTCTCTAGGCTCAATCCTGCTAAAGTAGAATATCTGTAGTTTTCCTTCACTTTGAGGTCAGTTTTTTTACTCTAAGTACCCTTATAAAGGCTGTGTAGAACCCTTTGAAACTGAAAAGTCAGTTAACTTTGCAACTAGAGGAGGATGTTGAAAGCTTTGTGGCTTTGATTTAGTTATTTATTCATTCATTTATTTACTAACCATGCTCCTGTTTTCCAGATATCTGAGAAAGACATCTGTGAGACAGTGGCATTCATTTTCGTAGCTATTACAGAAGGAGGAACTGGGTTCCTGTGTATGCACTGTGGGTCGTCACTCAGTGAGGCATGAGTAGCCAAGAGCTTTTAAACTTTGGTCGTTCAGCCTTTAGGTTGCTTCCCCTGTGGTCAGCCCGCTTGGGGATGCACTTCTGTCTTAAGGACTCTGGCAGGAAGGACAAGTCCATGGGGATTTGACTCCTTAACATGAAGCAGACAGACTTACACTTTCATGCCAGGTGCTTCATGGGAAGTCACTATGGTCAGCAGCTTCTGCCCCTCCAGGAAAGGGTTTCCCATTGGTAAGCCTGGGCAGGGAGCTGATGGTGAGGTTTCCTGAATGAGAACCAGAGGTGCAAAAGGCTGCAGTGGGGGTACGGCCAGGGCTATGCTATTTTGGTTCTCTGATGATTTCTATTACAACTTCTTATAGTGAAAGTAACACTTATTTTTTTTCTTTTCTTCCCTTAGAAGACAAAAACACTAATGCATTTGAGACAGTGGTAACTTTTGGGGGGAGGGAAAAAGCTGCTTACCTGATCTGCAACTTGACTGGATGCTAAGATGTCTGTGGACATGAATAGCCAGGGGTCTGACAGCAATGAAGACGACTATGACCCAAATTGTGAGGAGGAGGAAGAGGATGAGGACCCTGGGGATATAGAGGACTATTACGTGGGAGTAGCCAGCGACGTGGAGCAGCAGGGGGCCGATGCCTTTGATCCTGAGGAGTACCAGTTCACCTGCTTGACCTACAAGGAGTCTGAGGGTGCCCTCAATGAGCACATGACCAGCTTAGCCTCTGTCCTAAAGGTGAGCAGTGTTGTCTACTTCAGGTGTAATTCCCCACCCAATTAAATCAAATATGAGTTGCTGCTATCTAATGTCTCCTCCAGACTGATTGGCCTGCAGCTTGAAACCAAATTTAAATATATGTTGCATCATTTGGACACATCTGATGCATGTACTTTGTTTTCTGTTATGTGCATATCTAAGGCCCTCAGATTCCCAGACTACTAAGAATTAGAGTTGAGGTGGATTTAGGAAAGGTAGACCAGAAGTACATATAAACAGAATTGCTTAGATTAACTCTTGTTTCAGAAAGTGAGTCTTATGGCGCTTGACAGGTAAATACAATAAGCATCAGATTCACCGTCTTCCACACCTGTGTGAGTGACAGGTAAATGTCTTGAGAGGCACCCAGATCCCCCAGTTTGCCCTGAATAATCAGTGCCTC
This sequence comes from Phataginus tricuspis, assembly GCA_029783875.1. Lineage (NCBI taxonomy): Eukaryota > Metazoa > Chordata > Mammalia > Pholidota > Manidae > Phataginus > Phataginus tricuspis. Next base: position 112,442,306 of record JAQQAC010002837.1, on the reverse strand, counting down.
TGGGCTGATGAGCTCATTTGTTTCACATACTGATGCCTAATGTCTGATGTTGAAAGAGATTTTAGCAGTAACTGTAAGAATAAAGTAGATTCTCATAGCTGTATTCCGCTGATTTTGCTGGATGTTAATGTGGACATTTTAAGGAATTAACAAAGTTGGTTATTCTGGCATGGTTCTTAATTTTTAATACTTGAACGAGCATAACTTTTCAATGTCCTGCACCTCAGGCCCATTCCCTACTACATAATACTACATTAGCTCACAGTGTACTCATGCAGAACACTGTGTATTATGAATCTTCTTACCCTCATTCAGTTTCCCAGCACGTTTCTTCCTCCTGGAAAGTTGGCCTTTATGTGAAAGTGAGGGACATTCCTCTTTCTTCACTGACCTTCCTATAGGAACTATTATGGATTTTATTATTTGCTCAAATTGAAGGTCAAGGGCACATCGGCATGATTTTAACCAAATAATGTTCTTGTTGATATTTAAGTTATGGAAACGACTAAGGTGTGCTATGTATGATTTCTATAAGTTATTTTATCTATTAGTTTAGGGATTTTCTTTCCACTGGTCAGCAGGGACTAATACCTTGGATTTAGATACTCAGGGATTTATTAGCAACTAGGTGGCAGCTGAGAGCCAAGGCTGCTGTGACTCACTCTGGGAGTGACTGTAGACTTCCTCTCTTATGCTCAGCAGAAAGCTGTGGGGAATGGAGGCCCTTTTGGAACCCTGTAGATGTCTGAGATTAATGCACCATAGCTATAGCAAAGCTGCTGGGACCTCAGTCTCCAGACGGCATTTCCCTAGTGGAAGAGAGGCATTGGGTCTCTTCCTCCCTCACCACACAAACCTCTCCCTATCTGGTCAACTAATTCCTTGGCTTTAACCATATCGTCGGATTGTACACAGTGTTGGTATTTTAAAAAAGAAAAGGAGCTGTTAGGTGTGTACCCACATGCTGGGCCGTGTCGGTCCATTAAGGTCCCCATCTCAGACCTTAGGAATGGCACAGGAATTCTCAGTTTGTCAAGCCTTCTTTGCTGACTTTACTGCCCTGCCAAAGACAGTTGAGGGGCCCTGTCACCTGTCCTCCCTCCCTCCTCTTCTTTAAACTGTAGTAAAATATATATAACAGAAAATTTATCATTTTCATTAGGTTCTTATTAGGTGGACATAATTCCTCCTCCTGTTTCCTAGGGCTCCTTCAGAGTCTGGTGTGAGTGTTCCCTGAGTGACCCCCAGAACACAGTGGTTGTGCCTCCTTTGGTCTCAGTGCCCAGGCACTGCCACCCATGTGTTAGGTCATACCCTGCAGTCGTCTGGCTGCTTCTGCTGTTTTATCTTTCCGCGTGATTTTGCATGACCCCTCCAACTACATTGCCACTTCCTGGAGGGCAGAAACTACTGTATACCTGTTCTCCCCATCATTTCTGTCAGTGTTTCATCCCCATTAGGCGTTGAGCAAGTCCTTGGCTATGTGTGGGCTTTGTGGGCTGTTGCCGACAGTTGCTGGTGTTGGTGTGAGCTAGACTCCCGTCTCTGCTGCGTGTCCACCTATACTGCAAAGAAGGGCACTACTATGGCCCTCAGGTTCATGGGAAGAGTGAAATGAACTCAGAACAGAGATGAAGGCATGAAAAGAGATGGAAGAAGTTGAAACATGGGAATAGGGTTAAAGGGAAAATGGAGAAGAGGAAAGTAGTTCACGAAAATGCAGATGGTGGTGGGAAAGAGACCTCTGAGCCCAGCTCACTGGAGGAGCATGTTCATGCCATTTTCTTTCTGGGGCTGGGCAGCAAGGCTGCTGGTTCTAAGGGGCTTGTCTGGACATAAAGGGACTCAGTGGTGGTGTAAGCAGCTCAGGAATTTGACCAGCTTGGCTAGGCAGAAACAGCTCGGTTAGGAGGAAAGGCGAAGGAATTGCTTTTTCAGGCTGACTAAAAACTAAGTGGTTTTCGTCCTTGTGATGAAAACGTTTTGCTTTGAGGTGCTGCACTCACTGGCGGGTACTGGGCGTCTCAGCTGCCCCGACACCCTGCTCGTGTCTCTGCGTGGGTGGCTGGTTATCACCCAGCTCACCCCAGATGCCTGCATCGCCAGTGGTGCGTGCTGTCTATATACCTCTGACGTTTGAGATACCTGATTCTGCCATGTGATTTAGGTGCTAGTTGACTACTAGGAACTGTGACATGTTTGGTTTAAAAGTGTAGCTCGTCAACACTGTCTGTGAACAAAAGCACTTAAAGTTTGAGGGGTGGCATGCAGTTTTCGGTGACACTCAGCTCTGTTCCACTGTGTGTTAGCAGTTGCCTGTGGATGAGCCATAGTTGAGTGTAAATTAAGCCTTTTACTATTTGATGTAGAAAAACCCCAATTGGGACGCTGGCCTTTTGGTTTGGTGGGAACCTCTGGTGGCAGAGGGTAACTTCTTGTATGTGTTGTGAGGTTAGTCCACAAGTGAGATCCCTACTTGAGGAGGGAAAGTACCCAGAAAATCAGGAGGGCAAACTCCTGGTGTTCTGGGGGAAACTCCTGGTGTTCAGGGGATGGCAGAGCAGAGGCACTATTGGGAGAATGAGCCGTCTTCCTACACAAGTGGAGTGTCGTGAGAGACGGAATTTTGCCAGGGGAGGTTTTGTGTTGTTAGGAGGGGGAAATTTTAGTGATCATATATGAGTCTTAAAACAAAGGTACCTTTTTTACACAGTGTACTTATTTTTATATGAAAATTATACCAAGATTGTTTTGTTGCTACTGTAGGTGAGCGAGGCCCTTTCTAGTGGTAACAGGCATTTTTGTACAAAATGTGTGAGTAGTTGGCCAAGAAGAATTTGGTTCAGTGACTCTGTATAGCAGCTCAGGAGCAGGCTTGGCCAGCAGATCCCCAGACAGAGCACAGGCCGGCTTTCCTTGGCGGTAGGCCACCTGAGTCCCTCATTGTGCGCTTTTCCGCCCTGCAGCACGAGAGGGGCGCCTGCGGGGCCCCAGCCAGCAATCAGAAGGGAGAAGTGCTAGTGCCCTGAGATGTGCTGGCCAGGGAGCCTTGGGTGGGGCAGAAGGCAGGAGTCGGGGTGGGAAGTTGACTTCTGGGCTGGAGTGGAGACTGAGACATCTGAGTGAAAAGAAATGAGATGTGCAGGATCATGAGCGCAGCCTGAGGTGTATTTACTGTTGTAGGAAGGGCACGGAGTTCTTAAAGTTCTTCAGCAACAAACTATGCTGCTCATTTCTCAAGCCCGGTGTACCCCAGGTATGATTGCAAAAATAAGCTGGTTATGATGAGTGTTTTAATGAGTCTTGTTTTATAAATTGCAGTATTAACTTCTTCCCTAAAACATTCTATTCTGCCACCCTCCTACCTGAATTTGTTTTAAAATCTAGTGTTTGCTGTTTAGCAAAACATAGCTGGAAAATCTCTTAAGATTCTTCTGTCGATCATTTTTCCCCATTGAATGATTCCTAATGAGTTTTCAGGGCTTTTGACTCTTAAGTGCAGAAGCCTCTGAAGCCCTGCTTTGAAAGTGACCTGGTTTCTGTCTGTTTGTACTTTAGTGACATAAACAGTTGGTGTTCTTAACACAAGATGCTTTACATTTAGCCTTTCTTTTAAGTGGCACCAACTGTTTGATATCTGGAAGAGACTATTTCTTAAATCGACTTTTATATCCTGGTCTGGCTGAATCTTAAGACCATTTTATTTTTGTTTGCATATTCATTAATTAACCAAGTAATGGTTGTATTTTTGTTATCACTAATGGGGAAGTATCTTCAAGCCGGGTCTAGTAACGATGTTTGTGTCCTGAGCAGCCATCTGATTTCTATTTTTACGACCTCATGTCAGGTTTCTTTGCATGGCCATATCGCAGTAGAATCTAGATTAAATTCCTGTGTTTCCCAATAGTTGGTTAGTGGGTATGTTGACATACTTCGTGATGCTTCAGTCTGGAAGTCTGATGTATGTTTTACTGATGTATAAATTTATTTTTGAAAGGGAGATGAGAAATGTTCAGAGTGACGTTGAGGATTTGCCTCGGTACAGCTCGTGCCAGAGTTGGCCCTGTCTTGCCAGCTTTGAAAGGTCATTGTCATCACTGACTTGGCGTCCTTGTGTGCCTGGCACCACACACGGCATGCTCACCGCCTTCCAGAAAGGCAGCTCTTCATCGGATTCAAGGCCAGCCAGTCTTTGTGCTGTGCTCTCACACTACCACCGAGACCGTTTAAAGCATATAAAATGTGGTCGGGAGGATGCTAGTCCCACACCTGTGTCCTAATCCTGAATTAACTTATATGTAAATTTTATTGTTAAGATGTTACTATGATATTTAACAGTATCCTTCATAATTCCATTAACTAAAATCAAAGTTTTCTTCCTTGTTCATTATCCTTCAGGTCTTGTCCATATTGATGTATAATATTACTTTGCTGCTATCTGAGCCCTCATTCAGCCATTATTTACTAAGCACCTATGGTGAACCAGGCCCCAGAGAAATAGCTGTAAGCAAAATAGACCCAAATCCCTGCCCTGGTCAGCATTACCTGTATTTTTATATTCTGTTGTTTTCATGTATATTTCCAACATTTTCCCTCCTCTTACTTCATCACCGTGAATCACTCTCAGTGGCTTCATAGCACACTGTCTTGTTCTTGGGCCATGCTTGGCTCATATCTTCCCTGTTGGGCATTTAGGTAACTTGTGTGTCCCTGTTGTTGGGACTGGTTACACTTCTAGGTGAGCTTTCATGGATGTGGCCTCTGTGTCTGTCGGGCCTTGGCTTGAGCTGGGCTCATGGTCAGGTGACTGGGTTCCAGCCCCTTCTCTGCTGTCCAATGCGGTGTGATCTCGGTACGTTCCTCAGCATCCGTAAGCTGTACATACGGTAGTGATGACGCCTCCACAGCTCCAGGGGAGGCACTGCGGTGACGTGGAACAAAACGGGAAATGTTGCTGCCGTGTCACCGTGGCTCCTTTAGGGTGCATTCATAGGATTGTGCGCTGTTGGCCGGGGGCAGGAGGCAGATGGAGGAAGGTCTGGGGACACTGCTGACCGACACCTCTGCGTGTGCTGGGTAGGTCGCGTTCTTTGGTTTGCCCTCACTCAGAGCATCTGGTGCCCTTCTCCTGGGCCTGCCGGTAAGAAAAGTACGCATAATTCATGGTGAATTTTGAATCGGGACAAAAAAAAGGATACAGTGAAATATGGCCTGTGTTGTGCCTGCTGTCTTTGCTCTTGAGGCTGCGTTGGCGCCACTTAATGAATTGGTGGGTCTCTGCTCCTGAGGCACCCCCTTGCCTCTCTCTAACTTTTGCTCTATCCCAGCCAGTCTCTCTCTTTTACCTTGTCTTTGCCCCTACTGCTCTCAAAAAAAACTTGGAGGATTAGGTTTCTTTGCCTGGAAGAGGGAAGTGTTGTAGGAGAGACTTGAGAAAGGCGCAGAGTAGGGCAGCAGGAAGCTTCTTATCTTGCCCTCCTGAAGTCTGGCTGCCCTGTGGCTCATTTGCTTCAACTAATGTGATTGTCAGAGTTTGAAGCTTATGTTGTGTTCCCTTTTCTTCAAACTATCACAAACCTTTGTAACATGAAACAATTTCACTGTGATGACCACAAGCCATTGACCATAAGTAGAGATACAGGCAGGATGAGCAAGAGGTTTGTTTGGTCATCTTAACAGCACAGAGCTGTTCTTACCATCCTGAACAAAGAGTGATCTCCATCTGGGAATCTGCTCTCTCTGACTAGCAGTTTTCTACACACTCTGGGAAGTCTTTCTACCCACCCTCATTTCCTTTATGCCTTCTTTTAGGCTTTCAGTGGTCCATCTAACATTCTCATTTCCCAGTCTGTATGTCATGTTGCCTCCTTTAATGAGGAATACCTCCAGTGCCATCAGACATAGCTTCTGGGCTCTCTAAACCTGGTGCCTTCACCATCCACTGCACTGGGCACTGACTCCCTTCTCCTAGGAAGCCTTCCTGGTGCCCAGGAAGAGTCGGGCACTCTGTACCCCTCAGTATATACTTGTATGCTTACTGGAAGTCCGTCTTTTGTAAACCAGGACTTGATGTCTTTGAGGTAGAGGTCCACGTTTTCTCTTTGTATAACAACACCTCACAAAAGTGTCTGCATACGGTTTGTTTTCATGTTGCTTATTGTTGATCTGACTGTCTGAGCCCAGGTCAGGCAATGCATAAGTTGGGAATTCAACCCCAGAGTGATGCATTTGTATGCTCCTATTTGTAAATAGAGGGTGTGCTTGTCAAAGGGTTTCCATGAAGCCAGCTGACTTCTGAGTAGAGCTGGTATATACCCAATGGATGAGTGGTTCCCAGCGTGGGGTGCATGTCAGAATTTATTTTGGCAATTCCTATACAGAAGCCTAAGTTTCATGCAGATGTAATGAAACAAAATCTTCAGAAGTGAGGCTAAGTATTTTATATTATATTCATGTGGAAGTACAAAAGAAAGCTAGGAAATAGTTCAAGTTATCCCAGTGAGGCAGGAGTGTTGTCCACGTTGGGAGCTGGCTTGTGACCTGAGTGGGGTGCACATCAGCTGCCCAGCCCTGCTCACCAGTTGGGGAGGTTTCTGTCATGCGTTAGATGTCTAAATGGACCTTCATAGTTCTTTGACTGTGAAGTAAAAGTGGTTTTTATGTCCATGTTGATAATGAGTATGTAGAAATGACTGCAAGTATCTGCAATCATAAATACAACGTGAATGTCACAAGCTGTGAATCACGTGGCACTGTAGAGCGAGCACCTCTGATCGTTTCTGCTAGCTTGCTGACACTGGCTTCCGCTCCACAGTGCTTGGCGGCCCTCATAGCTGCCCCCCCATTTGTTTTGGTTTGTTAGTATTCACAAGTCTGTAGCAGTTTTATTTGCAATAGCCAAAAGCTGGGAACAACTCAAATATCCACAAACAGATGAGTGAACAGATAGTGCACACGCATAGAACAGCACGCTTCTTGGTAGTGTAAGATAGAAGCGTCATTGATAAATGTCAGAATGACTGTGCTGCATGAGGGAATCTGGGGGACGAAAAGAGTGAATGCTTTGTGATTGCAGTCATATAAAATTGTAGAAAATGCAAACTAATCTATTGTAAAGGAAAATAAGTCAGTGATTGCCTGGAGAGTTGGGAAGGCAGGAATAGAGAGGTAATTAAAGAGCACAGGGTAAATGCACCTCCATTTTTAAATACCATGAAGAGGAAAATATGCTATAAACTCATAATAACAAAGAGAACAGGTCGGGGGAGATGGCATATGGGGACATCATTGCACATGGGAGCCAGTGTGTCCAGCAGATCTTTGAAGAGGCCTACCTGACCACAAAAGCTGACAGAAGTGTGCTGCACCCAGGCTTACTCAAAGGTCTGCATGTAGAATGGTCAGCCCTGCCTGCACATCATCTCCAGAAAAAGCAATCTGCTTAGTTTTAAGAAATAGTATGACCTGGGGAGGAGGAGGGCGCTTAAAGGGTGTGAGGTTTGGTTGGCCTCATTATTTGGGGGCCCTTAAGTCTTGAGTAACAGCTCTCTCTGATAGATTATCCTGAAGAGAAGTCTGTCAGGTGATGGGTTCTGTCCAAAAACGAGCATAGAGTTTGGATTCATTTTCTGCCCCCACTATTGTAATAGTCACATAAATCTAACCCTTTTAAAAGGCGTATGATTCAGTGGCCTTAGTATATTTACAGTGTTCGGCAACTGTCATCTTCATTTAGTTCCAAAACACTGTCATCCCCCCAAAAGGAAAGCTGGTGCTCATTCTGCAGTTACTCTTTGCTCCCCCATCCCCAGCAACCCCTAATCTGTGTTCTGTCTCTGTGGGGTCACCTCATCTCTCTTTGTCATATAAATGGAGTCATGTCTGGTTGTTTTCGTGTAGCATTATGTTTTCAAGGGTCATCCAAGCTGTAGCATGTATCAGTGCTTCATTCCTTCTTTTGGCGACCCTTCACTTTTTTATTTTTATTTTTTGCTATTATTAATATACAATTATATGAGCAACATTATGGTTACTAGACTCCCCCTATTATCAAGTCCCCACCACATACCCCATTGCAGTCACTGTCCATCAGCATAGTAGGATGTTATAGAATCACTACTTGTCTTCTCCGTGTTATACTGCCTTCCCTGTATCCCCCCACCCTACCCCCACCCCCACTACATTCTGTGTGCTAATTGTAAAAGCCCTTTTTTCCCCCTTATCCCTCCCTTCCCACCCATCTTCCCCAGTCCCTTTTCCCTTGGTAACTGTTAGTCCATTCTTGGGTTCCGTGAGTCTGCTGCTATTTTGTTCCTTCAGTTTTTGCTTTGTTCTTATACTCCACAGATGAGTGAAATCATTTGATACTTGTCTTTCTCCGCCTGGCTTATTTCACTGAGCATAATACCCTCTAGCTCCATCCATGTTGTTGCAAATGTCTGGATTTGTTTTCTTCTTATCGCTGAATAATATTCCATTGTGTATATATACCACATCTTCTTTATCCATTCATCTACTGATGGACGCTTAGGTTGCTTCCATTTCTTGGCTATTGTAAATAGTGCTGCGATAAACATAGGGGTCCATTTATCTTAGTGCATTTTGGAGGGACTCCTATAGATGGAACTATTCCTAAGGCTAAATAGATGTCACCAAGGGAAGACAAAGACTACAGAATATGATTCATAACATACAAAGAATGGAGGAGAAAGAAAAAGGAGGGGAAAAAAAAAGAACCTTTAGGTTGTATTTGTAATAGTATACGAAGTAAGTTAAATTAGACTATTAGATAGTAACGGAATTGCCCTTGAACCTTTGGTAACCACAAATCTAAAGCCTGCAATGGCAATAAGTACATACCTATTGATAATCACCCTAAATGTAAATGAACTAAATGCATCAATCAAAAGACACAGAGTAATAGAATGGATAAAAAAACAAGACCCATCTATATGCTGCTTACAAGAGACTCACCTCAAACCCAAAGATATACACAGACTAAAAGTGAAGGGATGGAAAAAGATATTTCATGCAAACAACAGGGAGATAAAAAGCAGTACTTGTATCAGACAAAATAGACTTCAAAACAAAGAATGTCACAAGAGACAAAGAAGGACATTACATAATGATAAAAGAGTCAGTCCAACAAGAGGATATAACTATTATAAATATCTATGCACCCAACACAGGATCACCTACAAACAAATACTAACAGAATTAAAGTGGGAAATAGAATGCAGTGCATTCATTTTAGGAGACTTCAACACACCACTCACTCCAAAGGACAGATCAACCAGACAGAAAATAAATAAAGACACAGAAGCACTGAACAACATATTAGAACAGATGGACCTAACACTTCATCCAAAAGCAACAGGATACACATTCTTCTCAAGTGCACTTGGAACATTTTCAAGAATAGATCATATACTAAACCACAAAAAGCCTCAGTATATTCAAAAATATTGAAATTGTACCAACCAGCTTCTCAGATCGCAAAGGTATGAAACTTGAAATGAATTACTCAAAGAAAACGAAAAAGCCCACAACACATGGAGGCTTAATAACATGCTCCTAAATAATCAATGGATCAATGACCAAATAAAGACAGAGATCAAGCAATATATGGAGACAAATGACAACAATAATTCAACACCACAAAATCTGTGGGACACAGCAAAGGCAATGCTAAGAGGGAAATACATTGCAATACAGGCCTACCTCAGGATAGAAGAACAATCCCAAATGAACAGTCTAAACTCACAATTAATGAAACTAGAAAAGGAAGAACAAATGAGGCCCAAAGTCAGTAGAAAGAGGGACATAATAAAGATTAAAGCAGAAATAAGTAAAATTGAGAAGAATAAAACAATAGAAAGAATCAATGAAAGCAGGAGCTGGTTCTTAATAGATAAACCCTTAGCCAGACTTACCAAGAAAAAAAGAGAGTCTGCATACATAAACAGAATCAGAAATGAGAAAGGAAAAATCACTATGAACACCACAGAAATACAAAAATTTATGAGAGAATACTATGAAAAATTATATGGTTACAAACTGGATAACCTAGAAGAAATGGACAACTTTCTAGAAAAATACAACCTTCCAAGGCTGACCCAGGAAGAAACAGAGAATCTGAACAGACCAATTACCAGCAAAGAAATTGAATTGGTAATCAAAAAACTACCTAAGAACAAAACCCCTGCACCAGATGGTTTCACTGCTGATTTTTATCAAACAGTTAGAGAAGACCTAATACCCATCCTCCTTATAGTTTTCCAAAAAGTAGAAGAGGAGGGAATACTCCCAAACTCATTCTATGAGGCCAACATCACTCTCAATACCAAAACCAGACAAAGACACCAAAAAAAAAGAAAATTACAGACCAATATCCCTGATGAACATAGATGCAAAAATACTCGACAAAATATTAGCAAATCAAATTTAAAAAATACATCAAAAAGATCATCCATCATGATCAAGTGGGATTTATCCCAGGGATGCAAGGATGGTAGAACATTTGAAAATCCATCAACATCATCCACCACATCAACAAAAAGAAGGACAAAAACCACATGATCATCTCCATAGATGCTGAAAAAGCATTTGACAAAATTCAACATTCATTCATGATAAAAACTCTCAACAAATTGGGTATAGAGGGCAAGTACCTCAACATAATAAAGGCCATATATGACAAACCCAAAGCCAACATTATACTTAACAGTGAGAAGCTGAAAGCTTTTCCCTTAAGATCGGGAACAAGCCAAGGATGCCCACTCTCCCCAGTGTTATTCAACATATTCTGGAGGTCCAAGTCACAGCAATCAGACAACACAAAGAAATAAAAGGCATCCATATTGTCAAAGAAGAACTAAAAATGTCCTTGTTTGCAAATGACATGATAGTGTACATAAAAAACCCTAAAGACTCCACTCCAAAACTATTAGATCTAATATCTGAATTCAGCAAAGTTGCGGGATACAAAGTTAATACACAGAAATCTGTTGCATTCCTATACCCTAATGATGAACTAGCAGAAAGAGAAATCAGGAAAACAATTCCATTCAGAATCGCATCCAAAAGAATAAAATACCTAGGAATAAACCTAATGAAAGAAGTGAAAGACCTATACCCTGAAAACTACAAGACACTCTTAAGAGAAATTAAAGAGGACACTAATAAATGGAAATTCATCCCATGCTCTTGCTAGGAAGAATTAATACTGTCAAAATGACCATCTGCCTAAAGCAATCTACAGATTCAATGCAATCCCTATCAAAATACCAACAGCATTCTTCAAGGAAATAGACCAAATAGTTCTAAAATTCATATGGAACTACAAAAGACCCCGAATAGCCAAAACAATCCTGAGAAGGAAGAATAAAGCTGGGGGGATTATGCTCCCTGACTTCAGGCTCTACCTCAAAGCCACAGTAATCAAGACAATTTGGTACTGGCACAAGAACAGACCCACAGACCAGTAGAACAGAATAGAGAACCCAGATATAAACCCAAGCATATATGGTCAATTAATATACGAAAAAGGAGCCATGGACATACAATGGGGAAATGACAGCCTCTTCAACAGCTGGTGTTGGCAAAACTGGACAGCTACATGTAAGAGAATGAAACTAGTTATTGTCTAACCCCATACACAAAAGTAAACTCAGAGTGGATCAAAGACCTGAATGTAAGTCATGAAACCATAAAACTCTTAGAAAAAAATAGAGGCAAAAATCTCTTGGATATAAACATGAGCAACTTCTTCATGAACATATCTCCCTGGGCAAGGGAAACAAAAACAAAAATGAACAAATGGGACCCTTCACCTTTTAATGTGAATGGCTAAGCAAGAATCACCAGACATTTGAGGAAAACATGCAAAATTAAATAAAAAGAAAAAAGAGAGAAAAATTGACCTACTGAAACAGACCAGTGGATGATTTTGTTTGTTTTTAAAAGCACACTCTAGTATCCTTGAAGATACTCAACAAGATGTGGCATCCACAAAACAATCAGATGCCACAGAAGCATATTAAAGGAGGAAAACATTAAAGTAGAAGAAGAAGAAAATTTCCAGGAGGTAGAGAGCCGCAGACTTCGTGTTGCAAGGGCCCACCCATTGCCCAGGGGATGGGGACAGACCCGCTGCTATAGAACTGTCACTGAAACTTAGGGTAACGAGGATAGGCAGAAAGGCCTAACCGTGTCCACAACAACACACCAGGTTTTCTAAAGGAAATAGCGGTTAGATGCCTCCTCAGCAACAGTGGCAACCAGAGGACCATGGAGCAACAGTCTTCATGGGTTTGAACCTGGAATTCTGTCCTTGCAAAATAAATTCATTTTCAGATGTGCAAGAACTCCTGAAGTTTACCTCCCTTGTACCTTTTCTGAAGTAGTTATTTGTAGATGAGATCAGAAAGAGGAAAATAAAGAATTCAAAAGATGATTGAACTAATATTATAGTCTACAGAAAAGTCTTAAGATATTGCCTGTATAACAGATTCCCCAATTCGAACAGATTTTTGGTGGGTCCAGGAAAAATTTCTTCAGGGACAGGAAGTGGAAGACTCCAAGCAACAGATAAAGTGACATGGAAGATAAGACATGGTGAAGAAACCAGGGGGCCCTTCACAGGGGTGAGGGCCGTCCATGGAGGGCAGGAGGCCTGGCGCACACAAGCTGCAAGCCAGACACAAGGCAGACAAAGCACAGGTGTCTGGCAGCAACCAAGTGAAGATGGCGTGTCTGTGCCTAATGTATGAATAGTCTCCTTTGAGGGGCCCAAGGTTAGTAGTATAGAGAGCCAAGGAAGAAAAGGAGCTCTGGGCCTGTAAAGAGTACCTTCAGTTACAAAGGTAACGGTAGTACTGATCTGATTATTAAAAAGTCAGGCTTGGAGGGGGAGGAAGTGGGTGAGCACACTAAATCTGGAAGAGGATTAGGGGCATACTCTGCCCTGTTGGTGACAACCAGGGAACACTAGACAGATGGCTGGTGGGGGGAGGGACTTCGTTCCTTTTCATCAAAGTGCTTTTCATGAACCATTTGATTTCCTTTGTTCATTGGTAGTTGGTTTCAGGTCAATAATTTGTTGATACCCAATAAACAACTGTTTCCTGAGTGTCTTCTGTTGTTTTAACTTTTAAGTGGGTGCTAAGAGTGATGGAGAAAATAGTTTGACTTCTGCCATATAAGATGACTTAAAGATCTTTAGTTTCTGCCAACTCCTTTTTTAGAATGGATGGTGTGAGAAGAGGTATAAATAAAACTTTCTTTCCTTCTGGTTCATATTTTTCTAATATATCCACTAAAAGCACCATTTGCTTATCTTACTCTGCTGAAAAATTTCAAGTGGCTTCTCAGGACTCCAGCCTGAATTCCTTCCTGCTCCTCTCTCTAACTCACGTGTTTGGTTTTGCGTCCTCAAACCTCTTGTCATCATCTCTGTCCTTCCTGCAACCCTCAGACCTCTTGGCCTGCCGTCCTTTTTTTCACCTCCCTCAGAGCTATGCCTGCCTCTTCCTGCATCCCCTGGGAGTGCGGCACTGGGCAGGCCTTGGCGCCTGCCTGGACTATGGAGGAGCATGTGGCTGTGCAGTGACTGGAGACAGGCAGAGGGCCGTGTCAGCAGGCGGGACCTGGTTCTTGGGGCGAATGGAGAAGGAAATTGTTTTAAAAGTGTATCCTCAAGGAGCTTCCATTCCGACAGGGATTTACATAAACATAAAGGTTATAAAAATAGTGTCCTGTGCTTTGTGCACAGATAAGGACAGCAGCCAGTAGCTCTGTCTCTGAAACCAGCTGATGAAGTCTGTGTGGCTTTGTCAGTAAGATGTGCTAGCCTCCCAGGTGTCTGGGTGAAGAGAGGACCTGGACAGTGCCGCAGGGATGGTACTTAGTACTCCCGCTTCTTTGCCTCCTCACAGTAAGTAGCAGTAACTGGAAGAGAGCAGTGGTGTTAGTTTTTGGACAAGATGGTCTTGTGGCTGCAGGAACATAATAGGAGATTTGGCTTTTAGTCCTAATCTGATGTTTGCAGTTCATCAAATATCAGCTCCCATCTACATTTCTTTAATTGTGGGTATAGGACATGACCTTGGTTCACAGAAATGGTGGCCATCCTGCCTGTAATGGCACCCTGCTGGAAAGTTGTTAGAATTGTAGAAGGGACGTAACCAGCCTTTTGTACTAAGTACTTCCCAGAGGTTTTCCACTGATAACGCCATGTACAGACAGACCGGCTGGGATTTACTTCCTAATAATTGAGAGGGTAGGGGACAGGTGAGGCACGGGTTCAGGGGGCTTGGCCATGAGGTGACATTGGAGCTGGGTGATGGACACATGGGTTTCATTGTGTACTCTTCATAATAAAAAAAGTACCCTTACGGTCAAGGAATGATGACTTTTATATTTTTGTCTTACCATATTTTGCATAAATAACTTTTTGCTTAGTGAAGTCTTAAGGAGGTCTTTTGTATACATTTTACTGATCAGAGGCCATAACAGGACTGAATTAAGGTTAAACTAGATAGAAAGAAAGCTTCAAATTTGTATTTACTAATCAGATATTTGAAAGCACATAGAATGTGTGGGTGCCTTGAGTACAAGTCAGCCCTCCGAATGAAGACCTGTGGAGAAAAAGCGGAAGGGAGCAAGTCGGGGTCGGGGGCCAGCGGGCTGGCCTTGGAGAGGCTGCCAGTACGCAGGTGTGAGGCAGGGGCAGGTGAAGGCCCACCGCTGGCAGTAGACTTGAGGGGTGGGCCCTGCCTGAGGTCAGAGGCCCTGGGTCCACATCACCACCGCTGATCCTGCCCCGTTCCAGGTCGGGCTCACCTACTCCTTTGTCTCTGTGCTTTAACTTCGTTTCTTCCTCTTATCCCTTCAGTACCTTCTCACCTCACCCTGCACCCCAAGACCTGAGTCCATCCATCTTGGTCTCCTTAGGCTAGCTTTCCTGTGTCACGCCCCTTTCTACCTCAGGCTCAGGCCCAGGTGCTCGCCCACAGTCCACTGCTTCCCTGCCCTGCCCTGTGCCCCCCCATCCCCCGCTGTTCAGTGATGACCACTAGTTTGTTAACAAATGTGGTTGGATCAACAGAGTGGCTTAACTCAGGCTGAGACGTGGAGACCCATTCGTGTAGCCTTAAAAGATTTCAGGCAGTTGGCAAGTAAGAATTCTAAATAAAAATTGAAACTACCACCTGTATTTTTTCAGGCCGTTGATGCTCACTGCCATCAGCTGCAGCCTCCCCACGGCACTGGTAAGTGTGGGAAGGGCTGGTGACACTCTTGGTGGGCTGCTGTATTTCTTTTTTCTGGGGGAGATATACTACCTGCAAGCTTGTTATTAACTTACCCCCGAGGGCTGGACAGCCTGAGCCAGCTGTAGGAGACGAGGAGGAAGCAGCTGGCCGCGCTTGTGGGCTTCCTGGTGGGACTGTTGTCAGGAGCAGAGGCTCTTCAGTATGTACCTTGATCCTTCTGTGAAATAGCATGTTTTATGCATTGTTTTGAATAATAAACATATACTGTCCAAGTGCCCTGGGATGTCAGGTTATAACTGTTAAATTTCCTGAAACTCAAAACATTTTCCCCAAAGTTAGATGTTGGCTGTGTGTTGGAAAAGGTCCAGAATGTCGTGGGGATCGATTGCTTCCTCAGTAGCAGAATTTGTCTCCCTCTGGTATTTTGAGTTCTTGTGGTCAGGGGATCAAAATTGTTTGTTCCAGTGATTAATATAAAATCCTGGTAGAGTACTTGACTTTTGGGGGTGGGTAGGGTTTGGTAGAAACCGGAAAAGAATTTTGTGGCTCTCATTTACTAACAAACTTCAGGTGGACTTGGAACCTGTGATTTGAAAAGTTATTTTACTTCCATCTGCTTTCTGCTTAGGAACCTAATGGAGAAAATAGACACAGTGAAATGGAAATCTAGAGTGGGGCAGCAAGTCACAGAATAAGTATGACCGGTAACCCAACTGCTGCTGGCGTTGCCTCATCTAAGGTCCTGAAATCTGGCAGCTGTCTCAGTGAGTGGGCAGAGGCCACCAGATTCAATTTTATCTCACCAAGATGGCCTCCATTCCAAGCCCACAGTTTGATGTGAATACTGTTTCATCTCCCTGGTCTCTGAGGCCCTTATGTCGTGGAGGAGAACGCCTCCAGAATTCCTAAGAAATGCCAAAGTTGTGGATGTGGGTCTCTTAGCTGTGCCAGGAACTGTCTGTTAGTGTTACAACCTCATCAAATCTCTGCGAGAGCAGCTTTAGCTCATTGGCCCAAATCCCCACCCACAGGCCGACTTGAAGCAGGGATAGAATTCTGGCACATTTACCACCACCTTCATGAAACATGGAAGGAGAATCTGCCTGCCTGCAGCTTTCCACCATAGGAACTGTGCACAAGTGGTGACTACTGTGCGTCTTGGGCCTATATCCAGGAAATATCTCTTAAGTACCTGTCCCAGACACAGAGAGGGTGGCAGAAAGATGTTTGCCTGCAAACTTGGGGCAACACTGCTGACTAGCAGCAAAGTCCTTCTTGACATGCATGTAGCTAAGTGCTTCCTGGAACAAAACTTGGAACCCATCTGAGGGTGTTTGGACTATAAATGCAATGGCAAACAAGCCAGGTTGAATTGGGGAAGCAAGCAGTGTCCAGCGTGAATGGCAACAGGAATGGCCCCAGGGTCCTTTCACGCTGGAGGGAGAGCTCCCCAGAGGCTTCTGACGCTTTGAGGAGACAGGGCATGTGGGACAAGGGCAGTGAAGCTGGACTGCATTGGGCCTCTGCTCTGACCCTGCCTGGGCAGGCCTTCTCTGGACCATCCAGAGACTTGACTCTTTGGTGGGCTACAAACCACTGCCTGTCCTCCCTTCCCCCTGGATCAGTCACGCTCCCTTCCCCAGCTCCAAGGAAAGATGAGAGGGGTGTTACCATCTTGGGTTTGTGTTCACACTGACATGGCTTGGGCACGCATGTGGTTGCTCAAAGGCTGGCCCAGGGAGTGAGGAGCAGGCCTGAGAGCTGTGGCTTGTGGCACTGACAGACTGGGAGCAGAGCTTCCCCGGGAGCCAAGCGGGCCTGGTCTGGAGGTTCAGAGTGACGTCAGCTCCACAGACCCATATGGAAGTCATATCAGCTAACCTTTGGCAAAACCATGTCAGAACTCTGAGGGGGAATTTCAATTGGAGAAGTGAGAAAAAGGCCAAAATGAGCTGTTTGATGCCGTAGTGTAAGAGTTGTTGATTGTGATGTTTGTTTATGCATGTGATTGCATTGAATTAAATTTGGCACCCCCCCCCACTCCCTGTCTGTGTTATGGAAAATGTTGAAAGTACAAAGAAGTTTAAAGACCTGTGCAGTGGGCGTCCGTGCACTTGCCATCTAGAGTATACAGTTGTTAACCTTCTGCATGTGCTTTATCATATATCCATCAGTCAGTTTTATTTTTATTTAGCTTTATAGAAGTATTATGTAC
The DNA here is from genome assembly GCA_029783875.1 of Phataginus tricuspis. Classification (NCBI taxonomy): domain Eukaryota; kingdom Metazoa; phylum Chordata; class Mammalia; order Pholidota; family Manidae; genus Phataginus; species Phataginus tricuspis. Next base: position 112,424,819 of record JAQQAC010002837.1, on the reverse strand, counting down.
ATTCCATTAAATTCACCCATCTCAAAGTATACCATGAGATGAGTTTAGTAAATTCATACAGCTGTGCAGCCATCATCACAGTCCGAGTCACGGAACGTTGTCATCCCTCCAGAAGCTCCTTTGTGTCCCCATGTGCTCAGTCCCCACTCCCTGCCCCAGGCAACTTGTGATCATCCTCCTGTCTTACAGCTTTGCCTTTTCTGGAGCTTCCATCTAAGTGGAACTGTGCGGAATGTAGTCACTTGGGTCTGTCCTTTCGCTCAGCATAATGTCTTTGAGGCCCGTCCGTGTTGTACCGCATGGCAGCGCTGCTGTCCTTGCTGTGGCTGAGTGTTGTGTGGAGAGACGCGTTTTGTTTATCCATTCATTCATCGGTTGACAGACTTTGGGTTGTTCCCAGTTTTGGGCTGTTAGAAACTATGCTGCACTGACCATTCATGCCCAGGGCTCTTTTAGATGGATGTCTGTCTTTGCTTCTCTTGGGTGGATGTCTAGGGGTGGGACTGTGGTATGTTTAACACTTGAAGAACCTGTGAAACTGGTTCCTGAGGTGCTCTACTATTTTACGTTCCCACAGCATTATGTAAGGGTTCCAGTTCCTCCACATCCTTGCTTAACACTTAATATTGTCAGGTTTTTTATTCTAATCATTCTAGTGAGTCTGAAGTGGTATCTTGTTTTAATTTGCATTTCCCCAATGACTAATGATGTTGAGGATCTTATTTGCTGTTCATATTTCTTTGGTGTGGTGTCCAAATCTTTGTCCCATTAAAAAAAATTGGGTTGTTCATTAGTGAGTTGCATGAGTTCTCTATATATCCTCAAGTCCTCTATCAGATACATGATTTGCAATTATTTTCTCCCACTCTGTGGCTTGTCTCTTCATTTTCTTAATATTTTTGAAGAGTGAAAGTTTTTTTTTTTTTCTTAGCTTTTATTTTCATGATTTTATGTTTTTAATATGGACAAAAGCTGAAAAGTTACAAAAAAATGTATGAAAGGTTCCTCCTAACTCATTTTCCCTCTGGGGCAGCACGTCATGCCAGCTTTTAAGACATCCTTCCAGAAATAGTCTGTGGACATATATTTATATATTTTTCCTGGTTTTCACATAAAAGGTAGCAAATTGTGCACACCAGATTGATCTTCCTTTTTTCCTATAGTACAGACAATCTACCTCATTCTTTTTTTTTTTTTTACAATTTATTTTATTTTACTATCATTAACCTACAATTACATGAGCAATATTGTGATGACTAAACTACCCCCTTCATCAGGTCCCCCCCACCAACCCTATTACAGTCACTGTCCATCAGTGTAGTGAGATGAGAATCACTACTTGTCTTCTCTGAGCTGTACAGTCCCCCCCGTGCCCCCCCACCCTATGTCTGCCAATCGTAATGCCCCTTTTACCCTCTTGTCCCTCCCTTCCCGCCCTTCCTCCCCAGTCCCTTTCCCTTTGGTAACTATTAGTCCGTTCTTGGGTTCTGTGAGTCTGCTGCTGTTTTGTTCCTTCAGTTTTTTTTTTTCTTTGTTCTTATACTCCACATATGAGTGAGATCATTTGGTACTTGTCTTTTTCGGCCTGGCTTATTTCACTGAGCATAATACCCTCCAGCTCCATCCATGTTGTTGCAGATGGTCGGATTTGTGTTTTTCTTATGGCTGCGTAATATTCCATTGTGTATATGTACCACGTCTTCTTAATCCATTCATCTACTGATGGGCACTTAGGTTGCTTCCATTTCTTGGCTATTGTAAATAGTGCTGCAATAAACATAGGGGTGCATCTGTCTTTTTGAAACTGGGCTGCTGCATTCTTGGGGTAAATTCCTAGGAATGGGATTCCTGGGTCAAATGGTATTTCTATTTTGAGTTTTTTGAGGAACCTC
>JAQQAC010002837.1:112408944-112422527 GCA_029783875.1 Phataginus tricuspis | reverse complement strand
TTCGTTAGGTTTATTCCTAGGTATTTTATTCTTTTAGGTGCAATTGTGAATGGAATTGTTTTTCTGATTTCTCTTTCTGTTAGCTCATCATTAGTGTATAGGAAAGCAACAGATTTCTGTGTGTTAATTTTATATCCTGCAACTTTCCTGAATTCAGATATTAGTTCTAGTAGTTTTGGAGTGGAGTCTTTAGGATTTTTTATATACAGTATCGTATCATCTGCAAATAGTGACAATTTGACTTTGAAGAGTAAAAGTTTTTGATAAAAGTCCAGTTGATCAATTATTTTTCCTTTAAGGATTGTGATTTTTTTTTTGTTATGTCTAAGAAATTTTTGCCTAAACCAAAATCTTTTTGCAAAGATTTTCTTCTGTGGTTTTTTTCTAGAAGTTTCAGTTTTCAGTTTTACATTTAAATCTGTGAACTGTTTTGGACTAATTGTACATTATAAATTAAGTGTCAGTTCTGTTTTCTTTTGTATAACAGTGTTCAGTAATTGCAGAACCATCTGTTGAAAAGACTCTCCTTTCCTTCATTGAATTACCTTGGTCCCCCACGTTTGTTTAAAATCAACCGTAAGTGTATGAATTTACTTCTGGACTTTATTCTGTTCCATTGATGTATATGTCTGTCCTTAAACCAGAACCTTACTGTCTTGATTACTGTAGCTTCATAGTAAGTCTTGAAGTCAGATGATGTCTTCCAACTTTGCTCTTTCAAGATTGCTTTGGATATTCTGGGTCCTTTACATTTCCACAGATTTTAGGATCAACTATTAATTTGTACAAACTCCCTCCCTTCCCAACACCCCTGCTTTGATTTTTTTTTTTTTTGGAGTATTGTTAATCTACAATTACATGTGCAACATTATGGTTACTGGACTCCCCATATCATCAAGTCCCCCCCATATACCCCATTACACTCACTGTCCATCAGCGTAGTGAGATGCTATAGAATCACTACTTGTCTTCTCTGAGTTGTACAGTCCTCCCCATGCCCCCCCTACATTATGTCTGCTAATCGTAATGCCCTTTTTTCCCCCTTGTCCCTCCCTTCCCACCCATCTTCCCCAGTCCCTTTCCCTGTGGTATCTGTTAGTCCATTCTTGGGTTCTGTGAGTCTGCTGCTGTTTTGTTCCTTCAAGTTTTTTTTCTTTGTTCTTACACTCCACATATGAGTGAAATCATTTGATACTTGTCTTTTTCGGCTTGGCTTATTTCCCTGAGCATAATACCCTCTAGCTCCATCCATGTTGTTGCAAATGTCTGGATTTGTTTTCTTCTTATGGCTGAGTAATATTCCATTGTGTATATGTACCACATCTTCTTTATCCATTCATCTACTGATAGACACTTAGGTTGCTTCCATTTCTTGGCTATTGTAAATAGTGCTGCGATAAACATAGGGGTGCATATGTCTTTTTCAGACTGGGCTCCTGCATTCTTAGGGTAAATTCCTAGGAGTGGGATTCCTGGGTCAAATGGTATTTCTATTTTGAGTTTTTTGAGGAACCTCCATACTGCTTTCCACAATGGTTGAAATTTGCATTCCCACCAGCAGTGTAGGAGGGTTCCCCTTTCTCCACATCCTCACCAACATTTGTTGTTGTCTGTGTTTTGGATGGTGGCCATCCTAACTGGTGTGGGGTGATATCTCATTGTGGTTTTAATTTGCATTTCTTTGATGATCAGTGATGTGGAGCATCTTTTCATGTGCCTGTTGGCCATCTGAATTTCTTCTTTGGAGAAGTGTCTATTCATGTCCTCTGCCCATTTCTTAATTGGATTATTTGCTTCTTGTTTGTTGAGGCACGTGAGTTCTTTATATATTTTGGGTGTCAACCCCTTATCGGATATATCATTTATGAATTTATTCTCCCATATTGTAGGATGTCTTTTTGTTCTACTGATGGTGTCCTTTGCTGTACAGAAGCTTTTCAGCTTGACATAGTCCCACTTGTTCATTTTTGCTTCTGTTTCCCTTGCCTGGGGAGATATGTTCATGAAGAAGTTGCTCATGTTTATGTCCAAGAGATTTTTGCCTATGTTTTTTTCTAAGAGTTTTATGGTTTCATGACTTAAATTCAGGTCTTTGATCCATTTTGAGTTTACCTTTGTGTATGGGGTTAGACAGTAGTCCACTTTCATTCTCTTACATGTAGCTGTCCAGTTTTGCCAACACCAAGAGACTGGCTTTTCCCCGTTGTATATCCATGGCTCCTTTATCATATATTAATTGACCATATATGTTTGGGTTAATGTCTGGACTCTCTGTTCTGTTCCACTGGTGTGTGGGTCTGTTCTTGTGCCAGTACCAAATTGTCTTGATTACTGTGGCTTTGTAGTACAGCTTGAAGTCAGGGAGCGTAATTCCCTCTGTTTTATTCTTCCTTCTCAGGATTGCTTTGGCTATTCAGGGTCTTTTGTGAATTTAGGGGTTCCATATGAATTTTAGAATTATTTGTTCCAGTTTGTTGAAGAATGCTGTTGGTATCTTGATAGGGATTGCATTGAATCTGTAGATTGCTTCAGGTAGTATAGCCATTTTGACAATATTTATTCTTCCTCACCAAGAGCATGGGATGAATTTCCATTTGTTAGTGTCCTCTTTAATTTCTCTTAGGAGTGTCTTGTAGTTTTCAGGGTATAGGTCTTTCACTTCCTTGGTTAGGTTTATTCCTAGGTATTTTATTCTTTTGGATGCAATTGTGAATGGAATTGTTTTCTTGATTTCTCTTTCTATTAGCTCATTGTTAGTATATAGCCCTGCTTTGATTTTGACTACCTTGATTGCTGGTTCAGTCTACAGCTGTGTTGCCCAGGGGTACCAGTGACCACATGCAGCCACTGGGCATTTGAAATATGGCCATTGGAATTGGTATGCACTCTAATTCTAAAACACGTGGTGGGCTTTGAAGATTTAAATGAGAAAAGACTGTAAAGTAAGTTATTAATAACATTCTGTGGGGTCTGTGTTGAAATAATGTTTCAGATATATTGGGTTAAAGAGGCTGTGGTGGTGAAAGACATTTTCTCCTGTTGACGGTTTGTTTTCCATTTGTTTGCTGCCGTGAGTTTGATGTCTGTTGTATTTTGCTTCCTTACTAAATCTGTTTATTAGTTCTGGAAGTAGTTGTGTGGGTTCCTCCTTTAGGGCCTTCTGTGTCAGTAGTTATTTTATCTGAGGACACAGGCAGGTCTCTTCTTCCTCCCACCTTGCCTTACCATCCCGGCAGGGCCTCTGGTGTCAGATGGATGAGACAGTGTGGGCCCCCACGCCATGCTCCCCAGCCTGGCACTCCCTCTCTCACCATTGGCTGTAATGTTTTTTGTAGGTGCTCTACATTACATTCAGGTAGTTCACTTTTTTCCTAATTTGCTGAGAATTTTTATCTTGGATGAATATTAAATTTTATCAGATGAGTTTTCCGCATTTATTGAAGTGATCGTTTGTTCTTTTCCCTCTTCGTTTTCTTAATTCAGTGAATTACATTTGGCAGTTTTCAAATGCTAAATTGGCCTAACATTCTTGAGATAAACCTCACTTATGATATCTTGTTCTTTTTCTATATTGCTGGATTTAATTTGCCAAAATATTTGGATTGATTTTTGTGTCTTATTTGTAAGGGATACTAGTCTGTAATTTTCTTTTCGTTACTTTTTTGTCAGATTTTTGTGTCAAGGTTATGTGAACCTCATAAAATGAGTTTGGAAGAAGTATTCTTCCTCTGGGTTTGAAAGTGTATGTAAAATTAGTGTTAGTAGAATTCACCAGTAAACACTTGTGGGCCTGGAATTTTGTGAGAAAATTTTTGCTCGTGAACTCAATGTCTTTAATAGATAGCTGTTTAGTTTTTCATTTTGTGTCAATTTGGGTATTTCATCTAAGATACCAAATTCCTTAGAATTCGATTTGTCATGTTATTCTGTTAGTTTCTTTTCATGTCTGTCAGGTCTGTGGGCTGGGGGCCGGCCCCTTTCGGCCCTGTTACTGCTGGCCTGTGTTCTTCCTCTGAATTGCTCTAGTTAGGCAGGTACATGGGGGTGCTGGAATCACTTGGTCTGTTGCTGGACTCCAGGGTGGTTCAGTGTTTGGCCGGTCCCGGTGACTTCCAGTGAGGGCTTAAGGTTCCCCGATGCGCTTTAAACAGGGTGAGAACTGACGCTGGCAAGACGTAGGAGCTCTTGAAGAGCTGTTACTGTCCTATTGGGCTGGGCTGTAGGAAGCTTACCTGAGGATTGTAGAGGGGAGGGATCAGACACAGGCCTGTCCATACAAGATGCCTTTCTGGCATCCAGGTGATAAGAGGGTCTTCTAATGGGAGTGCTGAGGAGACGTGAGGCAGGACTAGACTTGGGGCCTTGGAGTAGGGGTGTGGGAGAGCCGCCTCCAGTGTGCCAAGGTGGGCATGCAGGAGGGGGACCCTACATGGGTGCTGCCTGTGGCTCATCACAGAGATCAAGAGGGGTGTTCGTTCAGGCAAAGGGAGCTTAAGTGCCTGATTCTCCCAACAAGGTAGAGCATGAAGAATGTTTGTTGAGGTTGGCTACAAGGGAGTACGTATAAAGAATACCTTGGTGTGTCCACTCTCGGCATTTCTGAGTAGACTGAAACTCAGCAGCTGAAGTCAGCATCTTGTCGAATGGTGAATTGAATTAAAATCAGAAATAATAACAAGTTTTTTATTTCTGCTTTTTTCATTAGACTTACTAAGCTTTCTAAAGTACTATATGTACATTATCAAACATGATTCTTGAAAAAAGCTTTAAGATATAGTTTAACATGATTTGGGGGAGGTGGGTAGGAAAACAGCTTATCTCAGCTATTGAGGGTCTTGGTTTAAATTCATTGTAACTATTCTTAACTCACGGTCTTGTGAAAGTCCCAAGTGGTTGTCAAAGACAGATTCCACCAGCTTAGGCTTTGCAGTTTAGACAGGGGTGAGAGTCCCCAGGTGTGCTAGAAATAGTGACCCATCCCTCTAAGTGCAGCGCTCTTTGGTTCCTGAGTTGGAGAGAACGGTGGGCTCCTGTGTCTGTGAGTAGAGGCTCAGATACCCTGGGACTACTAGTTCCTAGTTCCTCAGTTAATGTTTCCACAAGTGGGAAAGGACTCAAATAAGACTTTTAATCTCATCATGGCACATTGCTCTTAGAGAACTGCTAATTTATCTTGACCATGACGTCACATGTGTCCCTTTCTGAGTTACTAGTCTTTGGTGTCAGTGGTTGATTGCCACCCTGGATTCGTTGTTTGGAAAAGGGTTGACCTTTTCATGGTAAGCCCTTCTTGGTAATACATAATCCTGACTACTCACAGGTGGTAGTTTGTTGATCAGAGCAGTCCAGCAGGAGTTCATCTGGATTCTGCAAACTCTTTTCTCAGAAAATTGGACTTGCCCATTGTGATGTGTTGACTGATGGAATTGGGGTACATAGAATCCAAATGGACTATTGAGAGCTGAGCGTTAAACAGCAGTGGAGTGAATAGTGGGGCAGTCCTTGCTGAGAAAGCTCAGCTGTGTGCACTCAGGAGTGACAGCCTTCGTCTCTGATGGCTAATGTCATCCACAAGGTTCGTCCTGGAGTTCCTGCTGAAGGTGGCTAAGTATTGGTCACCCCACCCCCTTTTCTGCCCTCTGGGAGGTTACTGGGGGTGTGCAAGTAGTAGTCTTCTACCTCCTGGATCGAGAGGAGATCGCCCCCTGCTGGACCACCGTTACTGTCACCTCCGGGTACTCCCAAGCCATGCTGTTTTTGCTCCCAGGGACCTGGGACCTGACTTCCCTGTCACTGTGCCCTGGCACCCATTACTGGGCAATGTGCAGTCATGCTGCGCTTTGCTGAAATTGGTAGTCTCAGAGTCCTTCAGGTTTATGGTGCATTACTGAGGGCAAGAGTCCTTGGCGTTGTCTGATAGAGTGGAAATGACAGTAATTCTCACACGCCCACCTGTGATGTGGCTGTCCAGAAGTGCCTGTGCTGAAGGTGGGTGGGAGGTGCACACAGCTGACATGTGTGCCTACAGCCTCATGTGCATAGACGTGTCCTTGGCTGTTGGTGCGGAAAGAATAGTCATCCCACTCCACTGCCAATTTTTTTTTTATTAAGGTATCATTGATATACAATATTATGCTCAGGTTTCACATGAACAACATTGTGGTTACTGCATTCCCCCCTGTAATCAAGTCTTCACCACATACACCATTACAGTCACTGTCCATCAGCATAGTAAGATGCTATAGAGTCACTACTTGTCTTCTCTGTGTTATACTGCCTTCCCCATGCCCCCCCCCGCTACATTATGTGCACTAATCATAATGCCCCTTAATCCCCTTATCCCTCCCTTCCCACGCACCCTCCCCAACCCCTTTCCCTTTGGTAACTGTTAGTCCATTCTTGGGTTCTGTGAGTCTGCTGCTGTTTTGTTCCTTCAGTTCCTTCAGTTCCTTCATTATACTCCACAGATAAGTGAAATCATTTGGTACTTGTCTTTTTCTGTCCGGCTTAATTCACTGAGGATAATACCCTCTAGCTCCATCCATGTTGTTGCAAATGGTAGGATTTGTTTTCTTCATATGGCTGAGTAGTATTCCATTGTGTGTATGTACCACATCTTCTTTATCCATTCATCTACTGATGGACACTTAGGTTGCTTCCATATCTTGGCTATTGTAAATAGTGCTGCGATAAACATAGGGGTGCATATGTCTTTGAATCTGGGATCTTGTTTTCTTTGGGTAAATTCCTAGGAGTGGAATTCCTGGATCAAATGGCATTTCTATTTTTAGTTTTTTGAGGAACCTCCGTATTACTTTCCACAGTGGTTGAACTAATTTACATTCCCACCAACAGTGTAGGAGGGTTCCCCTTTCTCTGCATCCTCACCAGCATTTGTTGTTCCTTGTCTTTTGGATGTTTGCCATCCTAACTGGTGTGAGGTGATATCTCATTGTGGTTTTAATTTGCATATCCCTGATAATTAGCAATGTGGAGCATCTTTTCATGTGCCTGTTGGCCATCTGAATTTCTTCTTTGGAGAAGTGTCTGTTCAGATCCTCTGCCCATTTTTTAATAGGGTTATTTGCTTTTTGGGTGTTGAGGCATGTGAGCTCTTTATGTATTTTGGATTTAACCCCTTATCGGATAGGTCATTTATGAATATATTCTCCCATACTGTAGGATGTCTTTTTGTTCTACTGATGGTGTCCTTTGCTCCACCGCCAATTTTATAAAGTGCTAGATGCGCCTTCTTCACATTATTTCACCAGAGCTGCTCCGCTGGGATATTCTGAGTGGTCATTAGTGGACTTGGATATCTGCAGTTTTGGGCCCCAGCAGAGGGCCGTGGCATGCCCCACAGGTAGGCTGCACCAGGCTGGTCCTGAGGCTTTCTGCTGAGGTCCTGCTCTCTCTGCTAAGATTGAGGAATCAGACCAAGGATAGTGTTAAATTCTGTTTCTTCAGGATGGTGGAGAAATTCCAATCAGAAAATCCACAGATTAAAGACATGATGTTATTTAGTTATCAGCATGTGAGTGGCCACCCTTTGCCCAGTGCAGTTCTGGGCTCTGTGGATCTGAGTTCTCCTGATCCCTCCTTTTAACTTGGAGTCTCCACCGAAGCTGCCCTGGTGATATGGGAGGTGGCTGCCGGATGTGACGGGGACTCTGGGTGTCCTCAGTTGCTCAGTGCCTGGATGGGACCTGGCAGCCAATGCATGGGAAGACATGTAGAAGTCAGGACAGTGCAGTGGTGTAGGGCTGAGTGGGCCCTGCTGGGTAGGAGACGGAGAAACGTCGCAGCAAGGGGCACATCCAGAATGGCGTCAGTAGCCAAGAGCTGGGTGGAAGCAGTCATTAAAGTTTAAATGAAATGTCTCCGTTTTTGCTTTGGCGTGTGGTCTGTGTTAGATGAGTGGCCTTGTTATTTCCACAATGAGAAGTTCAGAGGTCGTAGTTCAGGACTCCTAGGCATGAAGTCTCCATAGCCCTCAGACAAGAAAATACTATAGCACCGTGTGTGGTTGGTGCCTCTTACCTTGTGTGGAAGGGGAGTAAGGATTCCTGCCCTTAGTGAGGTGAGCCGTCTGGAGTCCTGGGTTTTCTCCAGGTGTACCTGGGCTGTAGGACAGGATGCGCTCACGGCCCAGCCTTCGCCGCGGATTGTGCCCTGGGACAGGTGGGTGTCCTGTCTCCTTTTGGGAGTGACCTGAGTTCAGGAGTTGGGCGTGCAGCTCTTACCTGTGGACCAGGTGCTCACCCCCTCGCAGGTCCTTGGCAGCCCGTTTGAACACTCAGCCCAGGAGCAGAGCACCATGGTCCTGTGCGCACCTGGCTCTCCCTGAGGGGGCAATGCCCCCGTGCTGTGCTCTACTGTCCCTGGGAAGCCTGATCTAGGTCTCCAAACATCCCCTCTGCTGTGGCCCCACCCCAGTCTGGACACTCTGGGGATTACGTCCCTGGTTAACAAGACAGTGTGGCCATCACATGTTCCTGCTACTCTACCACTGGCTTCCTTAGCCTGACATCAGAACCTGAGCTGCTTTCTGGATAGGGAAACTTACAAGGGCAGTCTTTTGTCAGCAACCATGTAGTCCATGGCGTGGAGCTGTCACATACTGTTCAGTGCCTTTCTGTTGAACATTTAGGTTACTTCTGGTGTTCTACTCTTGTAAGGCATAGAGATGCACATATCCTCTATCATTTCCGCAGAAAAATCTCCAGAGGTGGACTTGCTAGCCCAGAGCACCATCTGAGGCTCTCTGATAGCCATGAGCAATGTGCTTTAAAAGAGAATGGGGGGCGGAAGAGTTGCCCATAGACTTTGCAGTTGTCCTTGCCTTTGGGGCTCATAGGTTGCCAGGAATTTGGAGATTTTAAACAGGTGTTCTTTGTTTTGTTTGCTGGATTTATAGGGAAGTCCACAGCTGGAGATCGTTGCAAGCAGCAGGCCTAAGTAGAGGTGCTCTTCCCAAGTGGGGGGCATATGTCATATTAGGGAGCCCACAGCTGTTCTGCTTAAATTGGATGCTGGGTTATTTACTGTACATGGGGTGGTATTTGCTTATGTTCAGCTCAAACTGATTGCTTGGAAGCATCACTAGTGAAAACAAAGATGGGAAAGTCAGATCCAGTAAGTCACTAATATGGGGAGTGTGAACTTAGAAGGTGAGGCAGAGAACCCAGAGGAAGAGTCTGAAAATCAAGCCTGGGCCGGCTATAGGCATGAACGTGTGTTTCACAGCATGGGTAGCACGTGGAGGGTTATAACTGATCCTTCTCTCTCTTCTTTCCAGGTATCGCATTCAGTTGCTAAACTTATATTAGTTAATTTCCATTGGCAAGTTGCAGAGATACTGGAAAGGTAAGGTGTTTGGCAGGGGGTGTGGAAGTTGCCCGTAGCTCATCTTTGCCCACCCAGTGGGGACTGTTGTTTACGTTTTGGAGTATCTGACAACGTGCATATTATATTTTTAAAACACTGGATCATATCGTATATCCTTTTCCTCTCAATACATGGAGAACGTTTTCCCATGTCCTCAGCATATATTTTCCTGCCCCAGTTTGATTGCTGGCACAGTATTTCATCATATAGACAGATCCATACTTTTCCAAAATCCCCGTTGCTGGACTGTGACTTTAGTTCGCATTCTTCATGCCGTTGTTAGTTTGTAAGCAGTGCCCTTCTAGGTGACACTTGCTAACATCTCCAGTTCCTTCTTTCCGACACGTCAGGTGGGGAGAGCACCACCATATTTGGGATATGGCCTTAGAGAAGGTCGGCAAGCCTACCACCCCCTCCAGAAGGCACAGATCTCGGGAGTCTCAAGATGTTTTCGAAGCTGTTGGAAAAAGGGTTCCTCTCCTCTTGTGCCTCCAGGGAGGTGTCCTAGACCCCCCCTCAGAGGCGTCTGTCTCTGCCTGCACAGCGTTTCTCGTCCTCATCACTACTGACATCCTGGGCTGGATCTCACTTTGCTGTGGGGAGACTTGTGTAAATTGTAGGAGGTCTGGGAGAATCCCTGCCCTCTGCCGGGAAATCAGTACTGTAGCGCCCCCAGCTACGTGAAGTAGAACATGTCTCCATACACTGCCAGCAACCCCTGGAGATCTGAACTGCCTGGGTGAGAACTACTGGTCACCAGCCCTGTGCCTTCACGCTCCAGAGTCTTCTCTTCCATATGGCATGATTCCGTTCGTCTGCAGAGGGGGTTGTGCCTTTCCTTCCCTGTGGCTTGGACAGCCAAGTCAGTGAGCGCAGCCTTGCCCGCTCTGCTCTGGGGCTGAGGACGTTGATGCTGCCTGCCCGCCAGGCACTTCCGCCGTCTGCACTGCTTTTACGGCTCCCGTGTCTTTGTCCACCCTAGCTTGATGTGGGTTGGGGGTTTGGACGGCTACACTGATGCGATTCCTAGTGTGAGAAGTAGGACATTGAAGGAGTCGCTCTGACTAAGTGGGGGAAAGAGATCACCTAGATAAGAGGTGTGACTCTTCCCTCAGATTCCTTGTAGTTTTCCTGGGTTTGGGGTGGCACTTTTATTGCCCCATGATAATTGTTTTTATTTTTAAGTATATTTATGCCACACCTCATTCCAGAAAGGAATTAAATTTTTATTATGAAATACTTCCTTTTCAGAATGTTTGTCTGCATGCACCTGTGTGTGTAACATGTGTAGGCTTTAAAGAACAATAAAGCAAACACCCTTTAAGTACCCACCCAAATTTAAGAGACCCTCTGGCCTTCCCTCTATTGCCTCTGGTTGCAATTCCTACCTAGCTGCACCTCTTCCTTCCTCTCCAATTGCGTGTTGATAATTTTCTTATTTATTCTTAATTTTTATGTATCTTTTAGTTTTGTATGTGTTTATAACTTCACAGATGTGGAGTTATGCTGTATGTGTTCTTCGTTTTAAATTAACATGGTTGCATTTTAAGACATCCTCTCCACCCTCCTGTCAAAAACCATTTGTGAGTTTTTAGCTTTTTGCTGTTACAAATAATGCAGCTCTGAATGCTCTTGTATGTGACTCCTAGCAGCCTGTAATTTTTCTAGGCTTCACTATAAAAGTGACTTGCCAGGCTGTCGGGGGGGTGTTTCTTCAGCTTTACTAGATAATGCTGAAGTGTTTTCCGCAGTACTTTACCCATGTCACATGCTGACCAGTGGTGTGTGAGTGTTTCTGACACTGTGAGACTTACACTCTTGTTGGTATAAATGGCATCGAATTGTTCTTAGCCTCAAAGCCCCAGGTCAAGCATCTTGGCATATGCCTAATGGCCTTTTGCGCCTCCTCTTCTCTGAAGTGCCTTTCCAGTCTTTTGCCCATTTTTTAATTGTTATTTTGTCTTTTCCAATGAACTTTTAGGAGGTTTTGTTTTGTTTATTCTGAATATCAGTCCTTTGTCAATCAAGTATATATGTTGAATTATCTTCATCTTATAGCCTGGCTTTTCACTTTATGGTGTCTTCCAAAGAACCCAAGTTCTTTGGTGTAGCATAATTTGCCGGAGTTTTCCTTCACACTTTGCATTTTCTGTGTCTTAAGATCTCTCCTGTTCTGCAGAGACACAGATACTTGCCCATATTTCCAGAAAAGATCAAGAGATTCATTCATATTTCTCTTACAGTTCATTCCCTTTGAGGCAGGGTTATTACTCTTATACCAAATGAGCTAAAAACTGAAAGAGACAAAGTATTTGTGTAAGGTAAAAGACAGCGTGGCTCTGTGGTGAGGTTATAGAGACAGAGATGGAGATACGAAGTGTGACTGCGACACATGTTGGTGTCTTCTGTTTTTGTTGAGAGCGAAAAATGTCTTCAGTGTGTGATTCCCTTTATTTCTGCTTTTTGTTTTGTAGATACAAATCTAATTCTGCTCAGCTGCTTGTTGAGGCTCGAGTTCAGCCCAGTCCTTCGAAACATGTGAGCGTCTCCTTCATGAGGGAGGATCCCCGGGGCACGTGGCTTTGCTTGGTCCTCCCTTATTGATAGTGACATGCCTAAGACAGTTGCTCCAGTATGGGCCTGAATCTTCCTCCCTGTAGTTTGGGCAGCACTGCTGTTGGGCCTCCTGGCCTCAGGCCCGTCCTGACACACAGCCTCACTCCGGTCCTGCTGGGCTCCTTGCTGGTCCCCGGCATACTGTGGGCCTGTTGGACTCTTGCTTGTGCCTTCCCTGGTGTGCCTGGTCCTGTACCGTCCTTCCTGTGGGACTGGAACTTGCCTTTAAAGACCCAGACACAAGCCGTCCCTCACAAGGCCTGTCTCTGACCTCTCCCCTTCCCACCCATCTAGTTATATCTTTACCCCTTTCCATGGGTGCATGAGTGACTCACTCACCTCTTCAGCTGCACCTGCTGTACAGGGGAAGCCATATCTTCATGCACAGCAGCTTTCTGTGTGTCTAGGAGTTCAGCAAGCACCTGTGAAATGAGCTCTCAGGAGGGTGGACTGGGGCTTGGGTCACCACATAACTTCCGAAGCCTGTTAGGAGAAAGTCTCCAGGAGCACACTGGGTGCGTGTGAGAACACAGGCCTTCTCCTCGGGGGTTTCTTGTACCCACAGTGAGCTGACTGGAGCCTGTGTGAGCCCAGCTGGTGGCATGTGCATCAGTTTGTGGCTCCAGCTTGTGGCTGTGGGCCCACCATGTACAGCATGGTGTGGGCTCCAGGGCTCACACTTTACAGTGATGTGCCCCCGTCCTAGAGGACTTTCCTCCTTTGTAGGCACCTTCCTCGGCCCATTTAATTGCATGTGACATCTCTTGTGTGTCACGGATGAGCTGTAGCTTGGCAAGTGCTGTATGTTTTGTGTCTTGGGCATACTGATCTGGGAAGGCCGCCGTTACCAGCGAGCGAAGCTGCGGAGTAGGCTGTGGGAGGGTCCCGAGCTCAGGAACCTTTGTGCTTTGTGGTTGGGCTGGCAGTACTTGTTGAGGCAGCTCTGCTCGCTGCATGGGGCAGGACAAAAGGAACCCACTGGCCTCTAAGAAAAGTTCACCTGAATGACCTCTAAGGACCTTGGCAGTTCTAAAATCCTGAGCTGTTACTCATCCTGACATTTTAAACTACTCTAAATTCTCACTTCCGCCTTCTCTCTGCCTCTGTGAGCCCTAGTGATCTGCGAGCCCGGCTCAGAGCTGCCTCCTCCAGAAGCCCTCCTGGACTGTGCTTTCTGCTCGGAGCCCTGGGGCTGCACAGAGCCTGCGCACTGCACTCGATCCTGACACTGGTGCGGGGCTGGTGTCTCCAGCTGCTCACCTGGCTGCAGAAATGCCCTGGGGCCCCGCTGCTCTCTGGCTCACACACTGTGTCCTCCCCAGGTCCCCGCCGCCCATCCCCCTCACCACTGTGCAGTGTGTATGCAGTTTGTGCGAAAGGAAAACCTGCTATCTCTGGCCTGCCAGCACCAGTTCTGCCGCAGCTGCTGGGAGCAGCACTGCTCGGTGCTTGTCAAGGACGGCGTGGGCGTGGGTGAGTGTGTCAGAGCCCAGGGTGTGTGTGTGTGTGTGGGTGAGTGTGTCAGTCCGGGCAGGGGTGTTCTCCATGCCCGTGAGGCCTGCACAGTGGCAGAGCCCCCC
>JAQQAC010002837.1:112391377-112408444 GCA_029783875.1 Phataginus tricuspis | reverse complement strand
CCCCCCAAGTCCTGAACAGAATGAGAAGAGGACGGCTGTTGCTGGGCACATAGGTGAATGCTGGTGTGAGCGCAGGGCTCATGTTTGGGGGAGCCGTCCTCAGGCTGCCTGCCCTGTCCTGCTTCCCCAAGTGGCTGCCATGACCCAGATGCCCAGGGAGTCTGACCCGGCCAAGTGACGCACGGGTCTGATGGGAGGGCTGTGCGGGAGTGCCACTTGCACTGTGGCAGCATGATGCTGAAGCGGAACTGGCGCCCCAGCGGTTCTGTCTGCAGAGCCTCCTTGTGTGGTGGTCGCGACTGCCACATGATGTTCCCCGTCACAAACCTGCACTGTTGTTCAGGACCCTATAGGATTTTTTTAATGATATTGTTTTTTGTTGTGCTGTTTGTTAGATACGTATGTAATTTGGGGTAACATTTTGGTTGCACCACTGTGCAAATATATTAATTTCTCTCTTCTTTGAATAAGTTCTGCTGCTTCAAGGGCTCCCTGTGTGGAACCTGGATTCGTCAGTTGACTTGGTGGGCGGCTGTGTCACTGTTTCGTCCTCTGAAGGACCCTTATCCACCAGGTTGTCTTTGCCCAACAGGAGTCTCCTGCATGGCTCAGGACTGCCTGCTCCGAACACCAGAGGACTTTGTGTTTCCACTGCTGCCCAATGAAGAGCTGAGAGACAAATATAGGCGCTACCTCTTCAGAGACTATGTGGAGGTACGGTGTACTGGGCCTGCTGTGCCCTTCGGCTTCCCGGGTCTCCTTCCCATCACGTGCTCACCACGGTTACTTCATAGGCGCACCTGCCATTAGGCGCTGCCATGTGAAGAAAGGGCTCTGGGGCTTTTAAAAATAAACCTGAAAAACACTGGTAGTATAGAAGAACACAGGCCCTGGAGCCAGGCTGATGAAGTGAGTTCCATGGCTGGTGCTTCCTCACAGTATAACCTTCGACCTGGTATTTTATTTCAGAGCCTTGATTTCCCCTTAGAATGGTTAGACATCCCCACTTCATAGAGTGGCTCACACAGGCTGTAGCATGTGAGGGGATGAGCACAAGGCAGGGCCGGCAGGGCCTTGGTGCTCTGCTTGGTCACCATGTGATCCGGCCCAGGGAAGGGGTACTACCTCTTCTGTGATTTGAAACCTGCCCAGAACTCCAGCCTGTCCAGTCTGGAGCCCTTCCCTGGTGGGCTGCCTGTCCGTCTCTCTTGCCCAACATCTCAGCAGCCTTCTTGTCCTTTAGGCCTAAGCCTGTTGGGTTGATGGGTGGGCTGAGTCTTTGCACACATGGGCCACAAGATGGACAGAACGCCTTGTTCCTTGTGCTCTTTGCTGCCTTGACAGACGCCTGAGGGTCATAGAGCCCCTTGTTTTATTTTTAATTGAGGTAAACTTGGTATATAACATTATTGGTTTCAAGTGTACAACATGATACTTTGATATTTACACTACAAAGTGATTGGCGCAGTGAGTCTTGTTACTGTCTGTCAGCATACAGTTGATCCCCTTCACCAATCTCACCCCCCCAGCCCTCTTCCCTCTGATGACCAGCAGTCTACTCTCTGTGTCTGTCAGTTGAATTTTGTTTTATGTTGTTCTTTTGTTTTTATTTTTTATTCCCCATGACTAATTTATTTTATCCTTGGAATTTTGTACCTCTTTGGAATTTTGTTTTTTAGATCCCACATGCAAGTGAGATCATATGGTGGTGGTTTTTTTTTGTTTTGTTTTGTTTTGTTTGTCTTTGTGTCTGATTTACCTCACTTGGTGTAACAGCCTGCGATGCAGAGCTAACAGGGCTATTCCTCTTCTCTGGGCCTGGTCCTTATGCACTTTCATCTCACAGATGCAATTCCGTATTCCATTTTGTGAGCTAACCGTACATCATTCTGGTGAGGTGCCACCTAGTTAAAGCTAAATATCAAAGGTCATCTCCAGTCTCTGCCTCATACCTTGTCCTCATCACATGCATCCTGGATCCCTATCGCCCCTGATAGAAAGCATCAGCTGCAAGAACAGACGCATCTGAGTACTCGGGGAGGTCGAAGCTGGAGGCATCGAGGAGGGGCTGTCATCACTGTTTCCCCTTGGTGTGTTTGCAGAGTCATTACCAGCTCCAGCTGTGCCCCGGCGCAGACTGCCCCATGGTGATCCACGTACAGGAGCCCAGAGCCCGCCGGGTACAGTGCAGTCGGTGCAACGAGGTCTTCTGGTAAGAGAGTGGGCCTGCACAGCACCCTCTGAGGCAGCTCTGCCGCTGTGCCATTGAGGCTACAGCCGGGAGAGAAATGGCCCCCAGGGGGCCACTGTGCAGGGCAGGGTGCATCGTGGCACCTCGTGGACCTTGAGCTATCCAGTGCTCAGTCGGACATGAGAAAGTGGCAGGATTCTTGGAAGATGTGCTGTAGTTTGTGCTTTTAAGATTCAAGGCCCAGAGACTATGTGTTGGGGCAGTGGGGGGAGGGCATATCTACCTGCACAGATAATTCACATATTACTATATTTGGAAGCTATGCCTTGTCAGTGTTTTTATCTTTCTCTCAGCCTTTCTCGGCTGATTTAATAACCCTGTTTCAAAAATGTGGTTTACGTCTGCTTGCGGTTTAGTCTGCCCCATTGATGAATAGGAGGGGAATCGCTGTCGAAGACTGAAGGGGAAAGGCACTCCCCTGATCCTGTTACCCCTTCATTCTCACAACAGCCGTGTTTGATACTGTCCTGAGGAAGAGGTGCAGGGCAGTGGCAGAGTCATCATTAGGTCTAGACCTGCCCCCCAAGTCACACCCGGCTGGGGGGTTCATGGTGGGCTTCACAGACGCTGCATGGAAGATGTGCTGTGTCTGCCTTGGAAGAAACAGCTGAAGGGTCTGTGGCTCAGCGGAGGCCAAGAGCCGCTCATGCAGCTGCTCTCCATGCTCTGCCCCGGAGGAGGAGCTTCCGTTCCTGGGGCGTGTGTTACTGTCTGCCTGAGCCCCGCCACCCGCACAGTCGTGTTGGTTGTACAAAGGGGAGTTAAGTGTGAGCGCCTCACCCCATGAGTGTTGGGACAGTTTTCTTCCCTGGCTTTAAGTGCCCAGCAGTGTGGCCGTGCCTCAGCCTGCCGTGCTCTGCCATTTGTGCGTCCTGCATGCCCGTCTATCTTCTAGAAGTGGGTCTAGTGCCCTGCCTTGGGTCTGAGCCAGTGTGTCCTTCTCAGAGCATTTCACCGGGCCTTTGGGAGGCTGAGTTCTGAATTAGACATTCTTACAGGAAAGGTTGATGCTACAGAAACATTTCGTTTGGTTGTATTGACAATTTGTCTTAGAGGGGCTTAAACTGAAGAAAAGTTCACACAGAATTTTAGTACAATCCTGGGTAAGTAAAGGTCCCAAAGGCCTTGAGAGGTGACTTTACCTCTTTGACCAACTCTGATTCAGGATCTGTTGGCTTGGCGAGAAGGAAAATTAAAAACCTGGAACCCTAACCTAATGATCATTTGAATGTTTCTCTTTTCTGGTTTTAAGCTTCAAGTGTCGCCAGATGTACCACGCCCCCACAGACTGCATCACGATCCGGAAGTGGCTCACCAAGTGCGCGGACGACTCTGAGACAGCCAACTACATTAGTGCCCACACTAAAGACGTAAGGACTGGGTCTCACCTGCCATGGATCTGCTCTCCTTGGCGCTTCCCAGGCTCGGGCAGGTGGGCCGTCTGAGAGCGCAGCCCAGGGTCCTTGCTGGAGGCTGCAGACCCTCACCCAGACTTTTCGGTTTGCGGCAGTTTATTGTGAAGTGCGTTGAGGGCATTCATTTTAATAAAATGCTGAAATGCCTGGAACAGTTGGACACACAGGGGAACCAATTAGAAGAAAACCAGGTTTTATTGAATGCCTCCTAGGCTTTAACAGTACAGGGAAGGAGGAGGCTGATAGCCACACCTAGTAAACAGCAAGGCTCTACTGCACACCCAGGCCCACCCAGTTCTCATCCTGAGACTTACCACGGGAAAGGCTGGAGTCCTGGACCACTTGGCGCCTGAGGCTGTGCCCTGTACTGGCCATGTGCCGAGTTGGTGCCTGTGCAGGCACAGCTGTGGCTGACAGCCCGAAGCACAGTCGGCCTCATGGCAGGGGGCTCAGCATCAGGCTCATCTCGGCACTGCTGCCCAGGCTGCTGGCATCTCAGTGAGGATGAGCAGGTTCAGAGGTGTCCTCTTCTCCCACTTCTGGATGCAGAAGTCGAGACAGGCCAAGCAGCACCCTGCCCGCCGCAGCAGCTCTGTGCCGTCTGGCACTCCTCCCGGGCAGGCAGGCTTTCTGCCGACCCGGCTGGTTGCCGAGCAGAGACGGGTGTGGCGGGGCTCAGCTGGTGCTCAGAATGTCACACAGCCAAACACGCTGACCTCTCCCCTGGAATTGCTATTCCAGCCTCAGCGATCTGCCACATTTAAATGAGGTGCTCTCCCCAGAAGGGCCCGCGTGATGCACTTGCTGCTGGGCTCGTGCACTGGGATCTCTGTGTAGTGCATGTTTGCTATGGTCCAGTGGTGCGCGAGCCTAACGGTGGCCTTCTGTCTCCTCAGTGTCCTGCGTGCAACATCTGCATCGAGAAGAACGGAGGCTGCAATCACATGGTGAGCAGACGCCAGCCCTCTGCGCGTGGCCCGCGGCTTTGGCCAGATCCTAACATGTCCCTTCTGCTTCCCTCTCACAGCAATGCTCCAAGTGCAAACACGGTGAGTCCTAGGCTGGGTGCTGCAGGCCCGTGGCAGCCTCCACCGTTTGTTTAGTGAGTACCTTTGCACTGACGTGACAACCAGCAAAGGGCCTCGGCACTTCAGTCACAAGCAGCTTCAGGCAGCTGTCGGGGTTTATAGTTTCTGGTCCCTCTATAGTCATGCTGCCGTCTTGCTGACCCATATAGACAGAGTCCGGGTAAGGCCGCCTCCTACACCCTCACAGCCCTCACTCATTTGGGAAGACTTGAGCACGTGCTTTTTATTTCTGCCAAGGCAGCAGCGTGGGGCTTATCCGTGCGGCCCTGCGGGTGCCTTTCAGAGCAGGCTGTACATGGTTTTACTGAAGGCAGTGAATAATAGTCTTTTGAGGTTTTATAAAGCTTGAGGGGTTTCAGTGTGACTTTTCAGGCTGCCTCTGTCTATCAGGAGAAGGTTGTCTAGAGCCAGTTGGTTTTGCTTCCCTTCCTGCCAGATTGAGAAATAAAATTCCTTCAGTTAGGAAATACGTCCCCAAAAGTCTCCAGCTGCCGAGATGCTGACTGGGAGGCCAAGAACTTCTTTTTGTAAGGGTCCCCCTCATCTTGTTCCTGTGTTTCCCAGGAGCCACTCTAAGCAGGGTGAACATGGCAGGTCTTAGGAAGGAGCAGAGGCTCCGACGTGCAGCAGGAAGATAGGCTGAGGGTGTGGCTGTCTCCCCCAGGCATCCTTCTGTCTCTCTGCCTGTCTGAGTGAAAGGGACACAAACTGTTTACTTGGACAGCGGGTAAGGCAGTTGAAAGAGCAGCAGCACGGCGGACACCCTAGTGCCCAGGCTACCCTGTGCCCCCCAAGCGTGTGCCCCCAGAATCAGCTGCCCCCCTTGTGTTGCTGTATGTGTGGGGCTTACCACCTAGACTGGCGGCCCTATCAGTGCAGCCAGTACACCAGAGCTCATGAAGAGGAGGCCACCATCACGTGAAGGCTTCCGAGAGGAGAAGCCAGTGACCTCTGGGTCTCCGGATGTGGCTTTAGCTTCCCAAAATTTTACAAGAGCCACTTTTGGGAAGCCAGTAAGCCAGCCTGGGGAGTGAATCCTGGGAGATGGTTTAGCGTTGCTGGCGCTTGGGCAGGGGCCATACTGGGCGCCTCAGAGACTTTGCTGGCCCCTCTCCACGTGGCCACAGGAGCTGTTTGGGTGTGTAGCATCTAGAGTGGGTCTTTATCCTTCTCTCCTTGCCTCATCATCGTGGGAGCAGAGCCACAGCCCTGACGGAGCCTTCTAGGGCAGGAGCTGGGGAGGAGGTACTCAGGAGGCAGGGTGCCTCGGTAGGCATTTGTCATGGCAGCATGGACACACGCACCAGCCTCTGCGGCATCAGGTCAGAGAGGCTCAGTGTGTGCACTCAGGGCCGGTGGCTGTGCACGGGCTGCCCCTTCAGAGCAGCAGGGATAGGCCCCTGGGTGCGATGGGCAGGTGACCACAGAGCTTTGCCTGTGGCTGTGGAGCAGTGGGCCCATGCAGGGTGTGAGGCACTTCATCTGTCTGTGCAGACTTCTGCTGGATGTGCCTGGGGGACTGGAAGACCCACGGCAGCGAGTACTACGAGTGTAGTCGCTACAAGGAGAACCCTGACATTGTCAACCAGAGCCAGCAGGCCCAGGCCAGGGAGGCCCTCAAGAAGTACTTGTTCTACTTTGAGAGGGTAGGTGTCCCTGCGTGCGGCTGCCCCTCGACGTGGGCTTCCTCCAGCTGACCTGCTGGGGCGGAACTCCAGTGCCTGGAAGCTGGAGCCAGCATGCACGCCCACTCAGGGCAAGGGGCTCCTGCAATGGTGCCGGGCGGCACCTGCACAGGGTGGCTGTGGGCTCACAGGGCAGCCACGGCCAAAATGAGGGATGTGGTGCTGGCCCTGCTTGATGGATGAGCTGAGGGACAGTGAAGGCCCGACTGACAGCCAGATTGAGTGGGAATGTCCTCCGGGGAGGCCCTCCAGAAACCCACGGAGCGTGGCACATCTCGTTCCCCAGCACAGGAGTTGAGAGTGCTAGCTTTGTGTGGGCCTCAGGGCAGAGTGATCTGGCAGACAGGGCTGATGGTGTGGGCTGAAGAAGTCCCCTCCCACACTCGCCAGGACACATAGTCCCCGGAGGTGAGATGGGGCCGTGGCCAGGCCCTGCAAGCCGGGGTGCCGTCTGAGCTCCTGCATGGGCCTCTGCACTTCCTGGGGCTCGTGCAGCTCTCCCTCCTCTGCCCCTGCAGTGGGAAAACCACAACAAGAGCCTGCAGCTGGAGGCACAGACGTACCAGAGGATTCACGAGAAGATTCAGGAGAGGGTCATGAATAACCTGGGCACATGGATCGACTGGCAGTACCTGCAGAATGCTGCCAAGCTCTTGGCCAAGGTCTGTGCCTCCTCTTCAGAGCCCCGGTCAGAAGCCTGGTCTGTCAGGCCCAGACCTCTGAGGGTGGGGGCATTGTAGGGGGCAGGGGTTTGATGCCCTGTGCAGCCCTGCATGCTTCTGCTTACGGGTCCACGGTTCCCTGGGCTGGGCCTGGCCCCCTGCGGACCCAGCCCTCTGCTGGGTATCCAGAGCATTTCCAAGAAGAGTACTCCGCCGCCTCTGCCTGCAGGGAAGGAACTGCGGGGAAGCCAGAGCCCTTTTCTTCTTTTGTCCCATCCATGCGTCACTCAAAGGAAAATAAGAGATTGTCTTTGGACAAGTATTGAGATAGATGTGTGGACTCTGATGTCCGACTCAAGAGGGAAGAGCCGTTGAGGCAGCTGCTGGTAATAAATCACAGTTTGAAAAAGGAACTGTGGGTGTTCTGTGACCATTTTTGTTTCAGTTTTTCCCACGTTGTCCCCCAATTCATCCTTTATTTGGCTTGGCCTCATTTCTTCAGGCCCATACCTGTAGAGCCAGGCAAATTTGCATGGTGGGGTGAGGTTTATAAAAGCCAGCTGAGAGGCCTGTGGGTGGCAACAGGGACACAGGCACCTTCTCCTCTCGTGTTGCAGTGCCGCTACACCCTGCAGTACACGTACCCGTATGCATACTACATGGAGTCCGGACCCAGGAAGAAGCTGGTAAGGCGGCAAGTCCCTCCACCCTGCCTTGGCAGGCATGCCCTCGTCTGCCAGCACCTCACAGGGCCCTGGGGATCGGACCCGGGTGATTGAAAGGCCACCGTCAGGACAACAGTCCATTTTAGAGCTCCCTGCTCCTCCAGGCATTGCCGAAGTAGGTGTCAGGTGCAGGCATTCTGTCATAGGAAGGCAGATACACTGCAGCCCCCAAATGGCCATTTTTAGAGGGAGGCAGGCAGAAAAGGTCCGGGGCCCGCTGGGGCCCTGTGCTTTGGGGGGACAGCCTGCGCACGTGTCCCTGCACGACAGTGGGCTTCTTACATCTTTGTTTCCTCCTCCATCTTGACATGGGGCTGTTTGCCCCACCAGATGACAAAGTAATTCACTTTCATTGTTTAAATGTTGGAAAACACAGAAAAACATTGACAGTGTCTATGATCCTGCCAGAAAGAAATGAGCACTGTCAGCATTTCCAGCCTTCTAAAATTAGTATTTGCTCACTTGCTTGTCACACAGCAGCTTGTCACAGCTGTCGCTATTTGCCGGGCCAGGAAATACCATTTTGTAGTTGCTGCATAAACGCTCCACTGTGTGCTCACTGTCATTTGGGCATTTATTGTTTCTGATTCTCACTAACACATAAGACGTGGAGGAACATGTTGGTGCATAGAGCTTGGGTGTACAGTTACTATGTCAGGTGCTCAGTATGTTTGAGGTCCTTCGTTGGCAGAGGGGCTGAGGACACGGAGTCCTTGGTGGATGCCCAGGCCGACTTGTGTTCCAGCGTGCCTCCCCCTCTGCTGGGCCCTCCCCTTCTTTGGGGCTCTGCCATTGGGGCTGTGCATGCCCACTTTCGATGGGACTCTGGCCTTGGGACAGGAGTTCCTGGGCTGCCTGCAGCTCACGCGAGCCTGAGGTGCTGCGTCTGCCTGTCTGTCTGCAGGCCCTGTCTGGCTACCGCCCCTCTCCTTTTGACCCTCCTGCTTTGCCCATACAGTTTGAATACCAGCAGGCTCAGCTGGAGGCTGAGATCGAAAACCTGTCGTGGAAAGTGGAGCGAGCAGACAGCTATGACCGAGGGGTGAGTGCTGTGCTGTCTTGGGGCCTCTGCAGGCGAGGGGAACTGGCCTATCAACAGGCATGGGTTGTTGGCACGCGGACTGGAAACAGCTGCCCAGAAGGGTGGGGAGGGCAGTGCTCTGCCTCTCAGAGTCCCTGGCTTGGTGCTTGTGGCTTTGGCTGCCCCCTGCCCTCGGGACTGGGCTGTACAGCCCCAACTCGCTTCCCTGGTGCAGGACTTGGAGAACCAGATGCACATAGCAGAGCAGCGGAGGAGGACCCTGCTGAAGGACTTCCATGACACCTAGCGGGCCCAGACGGCTGCGCGGAGCTGGGGCCGTGGCCCGGCTGCCATCTGCATGCTGCAGGCTCTGCCTCTCACAGCCTGGGCAGCCCAGTCCTGCTCTGGAGAGACGCTGGCCTCACACTTCTTAGTGGATTTGTTTTCTTCTCATCTTTTTGCTTTCTATTTGTACCAGGGTAGAGACCATATTGACGTGGTCTCTTTTCAGGACTTGTAACTCACCCTGGATGGTTGTTGGGAGGGAGGGAAAGTTTTTTCTGAATGACTATTAATAGTATTAGATCATTACAACTTACGTAATTTTCAAAGGTTGTACAATTATACAAAGAAACCCACAGAATTACACAGAACCCTTTTTAAAAATAAATTGGCATTGAAGTGTTTTACCCTCTAGGTATTTTACTTAGGAGGTAACATAAGCCGCCCGCCCACCATGCCTCAGTGTTGATAGCAGGAGGCCCAGCGTGGTCTCGCGTCCCAGAGTCCCCAGAGTCACACATGTTTGGCCACAGCTGGAGTCCCAAGAGAAGAGCAAGGGTGGCAGATGGTGAGGAACCATGTTGACCTGTGTCGAAGGCACGGAGCCCAGGGAATAATGACTTCAGGCCTGCCTGCTTCTTGTGGCCCTTGGCAGTCAGGTGCCCCTGCTGATCTTGGCTGGGGTGACGGTGCAGAACAGGGTCTTGCCACTGGGTGTTGTCGTCCCCAATGATGCCCCTGTCTGTGGGCCCAGCCTTATTTTGGGTGGTGTAGTTTGCCTCCATCTGGCTACTGAGGCCAGAGCTCATAGCAGATCCAGGGGGATTATGGCCCCCAACCCAGGGGCAGCAGTTCAGCACAGGGCGTCCTTGTGTCTCAAGGTAGAGATCCACTTTTAAAGGAGATTTTCCTAAAATAAGTTCCTTGGCACCTCCTGTGCCAGCGTTCCAGTGGTTTGGCTCTGACCAGGTCTACACGCAGCCATACCTGATGCTCGCTCTCAGGTGAACTTCAGGTTGGAGTTGAGCCTGGCCCTCCCCAGGGCACTGGGCTTCCTGGCTCGGGGGCCTTGTTTGCACAAGCTGTTTTCACATTACTGGGAGTGTGTCCAGCAGCCACTCTGGGGGGTTGGGGTGTTCCCCCTGGCCTTCTTCCAGCTATTGGAGAACATCAGCTTTGGGGGCCAGGAGGTTGCGGCCAAGGGAGCCCTTGATTTGTGGTCCTGGTCCCTGTACTGGGAGGGCTTGCCAGGGGACAGGGCCAGCTTCCACACAATTGAGCACAAAGGGGCAGGTGGTCCGCATGGTCCAGCCTGTACTGAACCTGCTCCTGTGGGCCTTTGAAGAGTTACCTCGTGGTTCCTGGGCTCTCTCTGGCTTGTTCAAGGCCTCCATTCTGAGGCTGGTAGAGCGTCTACGCACAGCAGGGCTTGACCTGGAGGAGATGCTCGGGGGACCTCTGACCATGGTATTGGACAGTCTTTGATAGATGTTTTCCCATCAGCAGTGTTCCAGGTGGTGTGGAGGCTGTGAGCTGTGTCACTCTTGAAGGCAGAGGACAGCTATGACATGATGACATGGGGGGACACAGCCGGCTGCAGGGTCCCTTCTCCTCCCTTGGGTTTTGTCTCTTCCTGTCTCCTGCACACGTGCAGGGGAGGGACTGTAGACTGGGACGGGAGAGCAGTGGGGGGTGTAGCCAGCGAGCCCAGAGGTGGACACCTGCCGCAGGGCCAGGGCAGGTGTGAGCACTGTGGGCATGTGGGGGAGCCTGGTGCCCTCTGTCCCCGCCATGCCATGGGACCTGAGTGGCAGCCCTGCACCTTGAGCCACACCTGGGGCATCCTGGCACCTTCCTGACTGCCCAGCTGCTATGGAGTGCACTGGGGTCCAGCTGTGGCCCAGCCTGCAGCCTTCTGTGCCCCCTGTGACTGTCCATCATCATCAGGAAGAAGGGAAAGGCCAGATGGGGGTTTTCTGCCCTACGAGGGAAAGAAGATAAGCATAGTCTTTTCATGGATTACCATAGATCTTTGTTTTCTTCAAAGAAAAAGTTGCAGTGTCATCTGCTCAAAGTTGACTGGTTTATTCAAAACAAACTGAAAGTTTGATTGTAACAGTGTATGTAGTCTTTAGAGGATCCACATAGCCCCTGAGCCAACACCTCAAGATTCTGGCTGTGGGCACCAGAGGAGGGCCTTCTACTGGCCAGGCCTTCCTCCCAAGGGTTGTCAAGGCCCCGCTGGCCAGACTGCCTTTCTCCCCTTTTGAGCTCTCCTGAGAGAGAGCACCTGTGGAGGGAGGTGACCTATCCCGGCAGCTTGAGACCATCCCGAGATGCTGGCTGAACGTCCCCACCTTACAGCCCAGTGCGGTGGTAAGGTACTGATTCAAATACCCCAGTTCCTGCTGAGGCCCTGCCCTTCATGCAGAGACCCCTCAGGTCCCTCCAAAGCAGCTGTGGGAGCACAGGGCCACGCAGAACGGCAGGGGAGGGGTGGCTTCATTGCAGGCCTGGGCTTAGGAGGAGGGCTCTGGCCAAAAGCATGTCATCCCAAGGGTTGAGGGCAGGAAATGGAGTCTGGCTTCTGACTGAGGGGTCCACATTTGTGGTGCTAGAGTGGCAGTACCTTCTGTGATAGCTCAGGGGTGAAGGCTTCAAGGCTGTAGGCAGCATGCACAGGGCTGTCTGAGCCCCAGAGACCCCTCCCATCGACACTGCCAGTCCGCATGCCCCAGCTGCCGCTCTTTGGACCTCAGGTGTATTCCACCCCCCACCTGGGCATACAGTGTGGTGCAAAAGATACGTAGGCTCTACCCTCTAGGAACTCCCAGGACATGGGGGATGCAGATGGGTTGGGTCACTGGTGAATATTTTCACTGAGACAAGGCCAGAGGCTAAAGGGCCATCCGTGCAGATCAGTGGGCAGGGTGCTGTGTACTGTGGCCTTGGTGCTCTTAAAGAGGAACAAGAGAGGAGAGCACTCTAACAAAGTCTAGAGGAGGAATTTTCCATGTAGCCCCTAGGGATTCATGCACAATTTGAGCATTGCCTGTGTCCTTGGCTCTAGTTTGGGCACTGAAAAAACAGCCATTGATCTTGGCTTGTTAGACCTGTTTCTGTCCCCACAAAATGGTGATCACATTAATGGTGACTGAACATATGTCCACTTAGTCAACTTTAATGCAGCCCTGTGAGGTGGGTGCCTTCACAGTCCATATTACACAGCTGTTCAGAGTAAGTCACTTGCCTATGATCACTGCTCGTAAATAGCAAAACAAAAAAGCATTTGCTATTAGAAACCGGAAAGGAAGTCCACCTTTTGTAATAGGCTTGGACACAGTTCAGCAGCAGGCCGAGTTGACTGTGTATCAGCAATGGAGGCGATCTGGCCTATATGGTGGGAGGGTTAGCCACCCAAGGACCACAGGTTTTTAAAGGCCAAGAAATTGTAGTTTATGATGTTGTGAAATTCCCAGTCAGTAAGTGGAGCAATTAGGGGGTGAGGCCCCCCTCCTCCCTCAACTAGCTTGCCTCTTGTTGTCCCTTGGTGGTTAGGCAGTGGAGAGCTGTGCATAGCAGCCAGCAAAACTCAGTTGGACACAGGTAGCAGAAATGTAGGTGAATGGAGTTCCGAAAAACAGCTTTGGGAACATGAGGGTTTGTGGTGATTTAATCACAGGTTTTAAAAGACTAAACAGAAAATGGTCTCAACGTTCATTCGTGGGTACCAGAAAACCATAACATCCTTGGTTGGTTTTTGTCATATTTAAACACTTAGAACATTCATATGGAAAAATGTTTTGTTTCTATTACACTATTGTACTTAGAGATTGGGACCTAACTAAAGATGCAGGAAGTTTGAACACTCCTGAATTGATATTAGAACCTTCATCATTTTGAAAATGAGGAACACGTCTTTTGCAGCCATTCCATTTTTTTTATTAAGGTATTATCGATATACGCTCTTATGAAGGTTTCACGTGAAAAAACAATGTAACAATGTGGTTGCTACATACACCCACATTATCAAGCCCCACCCATACCCCAATGCAGTCACTGTCCATCAGTGTAGTAAGATGCCACAGTTCACTGTTTTCCCTGTGATTCCCCACACCATGTGTACTAAACATAATACCCCACAATCCCCTTCTCCCACACCCCTCCCCTTTGGTAACCACTAGTTCCTTCTTGGAGTCTCTGAGTTTGCTACTATTTTGTTCCTTCAGTTTTGCTTCATTGTTATACGCCACAAATGAGGGAAATCGTTTGGCACTTGTCTTTCTGCCTGGCTTATTTCACTGAGCATAATACTCTCCAGCTCCATCCATGTTGTTGCAAATGGCAGGATTTGTTTCCTTCTCGTGGTTGAATAGTATTCCATTGTGTATATGTGCCACTTCTTCTTTATCCATTCATCTACTGATGGACACTTTGGTTGCTTCCATATCTTGGCTATTGTAAAAAGTGCTGCAGTAAACATAGGGTGCATATGTCTTCTTGAATCTGAGAAGTTGTATTGTTTGGGTAAATTCCAAGAAGTGGGATTCTCCAGTCAAATGGTATTTGTATTTTTAGTTTTTTGAGGAACCTCCATATTGCTTTCCACAGTGGTTGAACTAGCTTACATTCCCAACAGCAGTGTAGAAGGGTTCCCCTTTCTCCGCATCCTCACCAGCATTTGTTGTTCTTAGTCTTTTGGATGGTGGCCATCCTTACTGGTGTGAGATGATATCTCCTGTGGTTTTAATTTGCATTTCTCTGATGATTAGTGATGTGGAGCATCTTTTCATGTGTCTGTTGGCCATCTGAATTTCTTCTTTGGAGAACTCTCTCTTCATATCCTCTGCCCATTTTTTAATTGGGTTATTTGCTTTTTGGGTGTTGAGGTGTGTAAGTTCTTTATATATTTTGGATTTTAACCCCTTGTCGGATATGTCGTTTACAAATATATTCTCCCATACTGTAGGATGCCTTTTTGTTCTATTGATGGTGTCCTTTGCTGTAGAGAAACTTTTTAGTTTGATGTAGTCCCGTGGGTTCATTTTTGCTTTTGTTTCCCTTGCTCGAGGAGATGCATTCAGGAAGAAGTTGCTCATACTTATGTTCGGGAGATTTTTGCCTATGTTGTCTT
This sequence comes from Phataginus tricuspis, assembly GCA_029783875.1. Taxonomy (NCBI): domain Eukaryota; kingdom Metazoa; phylum Chordata; class Mammalia; order Pholidota; family Manidae; genus Phataginus; species Phataginus tricuspis. The sequence continues at coordinate 112,394,181 of JAQQAC010002837.1, read as the reverse complement.
CTAAGAGTTTTATGGTTTCATGGCTTACATTCAGGTCCCTGATCCATTTTGAGTTTACTTTTGTGTATGGGGTTAAACAATAATCCAGTTTCATTCTCTTGCATGTAGCTGTCCAGTTTTGCCAACACCAGCTGTTGAGAAGGCTGTCATTTCCCCATTGTGTATCCATGGCTCCTTTATCATATATTAATTGGCCATATATGGTTGGGTTTATATCAGGGCCCTCTAGTCTGTTCCATTGGTCTATGGGTCTGTTCTTGTGCCAGGACCAAATTGTCTTGAGTACTGTTGCAGCCATTCCATTTCTTTTGGAATTCCTTTTAGGGAGAAAGGGCCAGGTCCTGGCTGCCTCTGTGTTCACATCTGCACAGGGGAGTCCAGGGCCCTGGCTGCCTGCAGTGCTGTCATCCTGCTCCACCTTAAGTAGGAGGCTGCGCCACAGACGCTGCCATTGCCCCTGCCCCCTCGGGAGCGTCTGGAGCTCTCCTTTTGTTAGGCAGTGTTTCTCTGTAGTCTCCTAAGGAGACTGACGGGATGGTCCCTAAGGGGGGTTGGGTAAGTGGATGCTCTCGCCTGCTGAGGAGCTTGAGATTGCGTGCAGAATCGCCAAGAGGAGGTGGGCCTGCCCGTGGAGCCCCTGGGCCACCCCACCGAGACAAGAAAATGGGGAACTTTTTCCGGGGAGTAAGTGGGAAGGGGCTGGGAGTATTAACAAGGTAAGGAAAAACTAGCAGCGGGACCTGCCTCGTTGGTGTGGTGTTACTCGTCCGCATGGCCACGTGGGCGGCGAGCTTGTGCTTCTCTGCGTGGCGGTAGCCCTGCCCAAAGAGCAGGGAGCACGCGAATGCCCGGGCTGTGGCACTCGGCCATAAGCGACAGGAGTCCCAGTTACCGAGAAGTCTTTCTCCCCCTTGACATGCCAGCTAAGGCTACGCACCTGGGCGCCTGCTGTGCCCCTGCGGATTACTGCTAAGGCGGCGGCACGGCTCCTCCGGAAAGCCCCTCCGACCTTGCGCGGGTGCGACTCAGACGCCGCGTAGCTGCTTCCTGAGCCTCGGGGAGGTGCCAGCCGCCCGCCGCACGGTCACCGCCGGAAGTCCGAGCCGCCGCGGGGTGCGTCACTTCCGGGCGCCGCCGCCCCCGAGAGCGAGAGCGCACAGACCTCGCTCTCTGGGTTTCCTTTCACCGTCCGCCCTCGCCTGCATCTGCATTTGGGTCGTCGGCCCCGGCCCTGGGGCTGGTGCTTGTCCGCCGCCGCCAATCCAGCTCGCGGAGAGACGCCAGAGCGAGCCGTCCCGGCGCAGAGCCGAGGGGCGCGTCCTGGCCGTCTCCTAGCGATAGCGCGCTCCCGGCAGCACCTGCGCGCGCGGCCTGGGCGCCATGGCCACGGTTGTCCAGGCGACGGCGCGCTCCCGGCGGCTCTTGCGCGCGCGGCTTGGGCGCCATGGCGGCGGCGGCGGGCCTCGTTCCTGAACCCGAGGGTCCGCGGTGGGCGCCGGTTGAGCACCCCCACCCCGAGGCCGGGGCCGCGGAAGGGCTGGAAGATGGCGTGCACGCTCCGGCTCGGCCGCTGTGCAAGCCCCGCGGCATCTGTTCGCGCGCCTACTTCCTGGTGCTGATGGTGTTCGTGCACCTGTACCTGGGCAACGTGCTGGCGCTGCTGCTCTTCGTGCACTACAGCAACGGCGACAAGGCCGCCGACCCCGCTCCCGCGCCAGCCTCCGTGCCCGCCCCCGGCCCGCTGGCCCGCCTGGAGGGCATCAAGGTGAGGCCCCGGCCCGCTGGCCCGGCTGGAGGGCATCGAGGTGAGGCCCCGCGCCCGCCCCGGCCCTGTCCCCGCTCTGCCCGCTGCGCCCTTCCCGCAGGTGGGGCACGAGCGCAAGGTCCAGCTGGTCGCCGGCAGGGACCATTTCATCAGGACCCTCAGCCTCAAGCCGCTGCTTTTCGGTAAGTGCTCAGGCGCTCCCGGGAGGGACCGCGAGGCCCACTGACTGCCTGACCTGCTTTGCACTTTGCTTACAGTAGCCCCTTCGTTTTCAGCCGGGAGGTTTCCCGACGTGAAGTACCCGTCTCCACCAACATAATAGGGTCACAGGGAGACCTTTCCACACCCCCCTCCAACCCCTGCTCCCTGCTGATCCTTCCATCACAGGGCTGGGCAATGTGACCCTGAAGCTGGTGTCTAAACATGGCACTGAAACTGCCTTTAGACACTTCCTGCCACCATCAATTCTGTCCCGTCCTGGAATGACAGGGATGGGTTGGGAGATACTAAACCAGGTCCTAGCTGACTTCAGGGCTCCGAGGAGGAATCTCAGCCCCAAAGTGGGCCATGTGGTCTAATGAGAAACCGGCCGTCGAAATGGTGATAAACTGGTGCTCCCAATCCTGCCCCACTCGGGCACCAGCCTTTACTACTAGCAGCCTGGAATTCTCAGGTCGGAGCCCCATGTTCAGCCATAGCAGGCAAAGCCTCCAGGGTGATCTTATTTGGAACCAACATCATAGCTCACGTTTTCTGAGCTCTCTTTATGTGCTCGATTTCATGTGATGATGTCATTTAATTTCTTACAACCCTTATATTAGGTGGGTGTAGATCACACGCTTGAGCTTGTGGGTGAGAAGGTGAGGCACAGAGCAACTAGTTCATCGGAAGCCAGGGTTAGAGTCCAGCCTGCCTCTAAAGCCAACATGCTGGCTGTGAAGTCTCTTAGGTCCTTCAAAGACCACCAGTGTCAGTTAGGTCGGGGTCCCTAAGCTCTCACTCGTCCATGCCCAGGATAGATGTGCCCGGCTGGCCCTGG
>JAQQAC010002837.1:112368205-112391367 GCA_029783875.1 Phataginus tricuspis | reverse complement strand
GCTGCTGGGGGTGGAGTGGTAAAGGGTGTTGAGGAGGCATGCCAGGGACCAAAGCAGAGTGTCTGAGCACACACACACTGTTGGGGCAGGTGGCTCTGGCTGGGTAGTGTGCCTAGCTAGGCCTGGGAGAGGGGTCTCCTGTGCATGCTGTTTGAGGGGAAGTGGGTCATGATGTTGGTCCTGTTGTGGGAGAGGTGCTCACAGGGTCTTATTATTTTGTCACTTGTTTTTAAACAGTCAATGCAGTCTGCGTCAGGCACTATTAAGGAGCTCAGAACGTACCATTGAAGAAAACATACCGTGGAAAACACACACACACAGTATGTTCAAATGAAGACACAGATAATACATGCACATAGTGTGTCAGACAGTGATGGTGACTCAGTCAAATGAAGGGATTGAACTTAACAGGGTGGCCAGAGTGGGCGTCTCTGATAAAGAGCTCTGGGCAAAGACCTGTAGCAGCTGTGGGGTCAAGGCCTAGGGCCATCAGGAGAGGGTGATACAGGCAAAGGAATGATGCTCAGCTGCCATTTCTACATCTGAGGGGTTGTGCCCTCATGTCTCCTGGTGACCCACGTGTACTTCCTGGTGAGCCACGAGGCCACAACCCCACCCCGAGGCCCCAGCGCGCATCCGTGTCAGAGTCCCAGACGCAAAGGCACGAGGGTAAATCACAGGAGGCCGAAGAGATTTGACAGCAGGTGAACCGCTCTCTGCCTGCGTAGACTGAGCACCAGGGCATGGTTAGGAGAACCTGGCAGTGGCAGAAGTGCTGTGTTCCACGTTGCCTTAAGTTCTCCCCACTACCCTTGAGTCTGTTGGTGGGAGATGTCCCGGTTTTACCCAGAAAGCCCTGCACTTGGTGCTGGATGACAGAATAGACGAGATGTGAGAACTCTGCTGGGGATGAGGTGGTCGTGGGGGGTGGGGTCCCAGGAGGGGCGGCGTCTGTGTTCTCTGCCTTCCATCCCCTGCTTCACCCTAGAGAGGCCGGCACAGCCCAAGGAGAGCAGGCCAGCCGGGCACCACTACCTCTGCCCCAAACCTTCTGGGCCCCAAGCCTGTGGCCTGCCCACCTCAGGGACCCAGCATGGCAGGGCTCGAGGGGCCCTAGATGTAAGCTGAGGTGAGGACAGGGCTCTACCCCAGATGTCTCGATCTCTGTGGAAGGGAACCCACCACTTCTCAGAGAACACGCCATGCAACCCCAGTCTCTCCTTTTAGGGAACATGTCGTGTGTCAGCTTTGTCCCTAGAGACATTTGACAAATGGGACCTGGGCCACAAAAGGTTCCTCCCTGAGTTCCTGGCAGATACTTGCTTGGCTGGGGTAGCCATTTCCCGAGGATTTGGACCATTGGAATCAGCAAGGCACTCATCCTGTGCGGTTTGGAAGGGAGGCGCTCCAGTTCCGAGTCACGGCCACCCCTCTGGGAACATTGCTTTCTTTGACATGGCTAACTGCCCCTGCACCTGACCCGCCACCACTCTGTATCCAAGCACAGGTCAGCCCCATTCCTTCTTTTCCCCTCTCATCCCTCAGAGCTCTCCCCCTGCCACCCTCCCTCACTCCTGCTGGGGGCCTCTGCTGGGCTCGTCCCCTGGAGGCTGAGACCGGCTCCTCCTCCAGCATCTCCCTGGACCTGCCTGGTCTTAAGAGGTGCTCTGCCACTCAGCCTGCTCGGTTTTCTCCTCACTGCTCAGCATCATTGGAAACCGCCTTCCGTATATATGTGCCATCGGGCCCCTGCCCCTAAAGGGGAGCGAGGCACGGCCCACTAGTTCTGCTGTGGCGGTGGCCCGAGGCGCGTGCACTGCTCTTCCCTGCTGGCCGGCTGGGGGCATGTACTGGGCACTTGAGCCCCCAGCCTGCTTGCTCAGAGCGGCTGCCACCTCCCTGGGCAGCTGTGGGGGGCACTTCCCGTGGGTCACTAAGAGTTTTGTCCATTTTTCCCACTAAGGTTGATGAGGAATTGACACCGGTACACAAAACAATTTAGTTTAAAACCATGACTATTTTACTGTAGGATTTCCTAATTTCATTTCCAGCTCAGACCACAGGGGCAGCCCCTTCAGAGCGCTGTGCTTCAGGCAGGCCCAGGAGACCTGGGATGTCAGCGCTCGCCTTGTGCCGTTTTCTGCCTGGACCTCTCCCGCAGTGCTGCACCACAGACCTGCCGCTTGGCAGAACTGTGGGCTCGGGAAGGTCAGGCAGATGGAATGCAGTCTGGGCGGTGCTCACGAGCAGGACGCTGCCAGGCTGGTGCTACCCGAGGCTCTGGACCTGCCCAGCCTGGGTGCCAGGCTTGTGGGTGGTAGCTAGGCTGTCACCCCAGGCCGAGAAGGAGAGAGGGTGGTGCTGCCCTCCCGGCCCGCACAGCTGCCAGCAAGCTGGCTGCCCCTCAGAAGGGCTCATGTGTCTCTTGGGTGCAGCTCGGGGCCTCTCTGGACTCCATCTGCAGGTGCCACAAAGGGCAGCAACAAGAGGTTTTGTGTGCGTCCGGGGAGCACATGGTCTGGCCACTGCAGAGGCAGCTGTCCCTCTGCAGCTACAAAATCCCAGGCTTTGCTTGCCTGCATCAGCCCCATTCTGGGCACAATGATGGAGCCAGCTGCAGAGGCCAGCAGCCTAGCTCCAGGCACAGCTTGTGATCGTGAGACTGGTAGTCATGAGCAGCCAGTGTCCTTAAGCTCGGAGGCTGCAGCATGTCATCTGTCTAGGAGGTGTCATCCGCTGCGGCCAGCATCACAGAGGTGCCAGCCTGGTCCTCACTGCCGAGTGGTCCAGGGGGACAGGGTGATGAGCAGGCCTCTAGGAGCACCCCCAGTTCCCTCCACATGACGGGCCAAGACCTCCTATCTGGGCTCTGCACTTGGAACCAGGGTCCTGATATCGGCTGCCCTCCTGGATGCCACCCTGCTAAACAGGAGTTTTTGTTGAGTGTTGTAGCAGGGTCCCACACTTATAAATGGGATCTGTGTGTTTTTAGCTCTAGCCAAGCGTTTGTATCAGCACCAAGACAGGAGCTGGAATGAAGGCACTTGTATGGCACTTGAGAGGTGCTGGGTGCTAGGGGCTCAACAGAGTGCTGGTGGGGTGTGGTCAGGACCTCCTTGGCCTAGTGGGCGTCCTGCAACTGCAGGGAGGGGCCGTCAGGTCTGCTGCCCACACTTTCCTCTCTTTTCTGCATTCTTTTTGAGAAAGACAGCTGCTGTGGGAGGTCCTTCTTTCCTACCAGGGACAGTTACCTGATTCTGCCGGGGAGTGATTTGATAGAGTGGGACCAGCTTAGACACGGCACACAGAGTCCTGTGGGCTGCCCCCAGTGAGGCAGTGTGGGCAGGGCGGGTGGCTGGCTGGGGTGGTGTAGTGGCCTGATGGATGGGGCTGGCCTGCATGGCCTGGCACAGGCTGTGGCATGTGTACATGACTCAGGGGAAAGGGCCAGGGCAGCAGGGTGCTCAGACCTGGACTCTAGGCAGGGGCCTCTGGCCGCTCTCAGCCTGAGAAGTGGCCCTCCGTCCACGGTTGCTGGGCAGCGGCACCCTGGCCACCTGGCAGCAGTCCTGCTGTCTGTGCTTGCCAGAATCTCGCCCCTCTACCTTGCGTCCTGCTCCCCATCATTCTTACATTCCCCCATCCGGGTCCCCTGCGCCCCGGCCCATGGCCCAGGCTGCTTTCCTGCGTGCCTCCCTGCCAGCTCCGGTGGACAGCGAGTGCCCTAGGGAAGGGTGTGGGAGGGGCCCTGCACTCCAGAGCTTTAGGGAGAAAGCAGGTTCTCCCTCTTGCCCTGAAAGGTCGTTGGAACGCTACAGCTTCTCATTGGGGCTGCAGCTGGCAGAGTGCAGCAGCCCCATCCTCCAGCTTTGAAAGAGTCCATTCTGGCTGTTGCAGGCATGGCTGCCCTGGAGCTCTGGGAGGGCCCTTGCCCTGCAGAAAGAAGGAGCAGCGGGAGCTGCTGTTCCCAGGATAGGTTGGAAGGTGAATCAGCCTGCGGTCTCTGGGCTCTCAGAAAAGCCTGCCCTCTTGCCCTGCCTAGGCATTCAAGAGCCCTCAGTGGTCTGTGGGGCCAGGCCCTCACCACTGACAGCCCCTTGGCTAGGTCTCTGTCCCGTGGCCACCTTCTCCCCTCTGCCAGAACCATCCTTACAGAATCCTTCATCTCGGTCCCTGGCACTGAGCGGTACCCAGTAGGGCTCCGTGAACAGCTGAGAAGCCCCGCCCCCGCCCTGAGCGCCTGTCCTGCCTGCCCAGGCCAGAGCGGGGAGCAGAGGGAGAGGACGAGGCAGGCACTGGAGGCGCTCCCTGGCCAGCAGGGGCAGCCGGTGGATGGACTGCTTGGCGGTCTCCGCCGCCATGTCATGGCCTCCGTGTATCCAGTGTCCTGGTGTAGTGCCACGGCTTGGGGGTTGGGTGCGCACCATGTGAGGCCCGGGGAGCCACCAGGGCCCCCAGCAGCCAAACCGTAAGGTTGATCTTAATGGGCTGAGGGCTTTGCAGGGCTGAACCTGCACCCAGGGAGCCACTGTTTGGCCAGCTTGCACCCAGCCGGGCAGGCCCCAAGATGCTGGCCTGGGCTGTTTGCATTTGCTGATTTTGGTGACATCTTTGGGCCTGCAGATAAGCTAACCTGGAGCCTAAGAAACTGAAGAAACCTGGACCTACGTTTACTTTCCTTTTTCTGGGTTACTTTGTTGGTTTATTTGCTTTTCAAAAAGCTATGTGCTTAGCAGTTTGGTCCAGCCGTGCCCACCAGTGCTGCCCCCAGGGGGCGGCTCACCCTTGCTCGGCTGGCTGGGGCGGGGAACAAGCCGGCAGGGCCTCTGTCTTGTCTCCCAGCGCCATCACATTTGGGTCACCGCCCAGGAAAGCCGACTTGGTCGTGAGCATGGATTCAAGTACAGCGGCCTGGGTGCACAATTCGCGTACAAGTCGCTCGCGTGTCTGTGTGTGTGGGTTCCTCGTGGACAGGAAAGGCAGGCCAGTGGAGCCCGGCTTCCCAGCATGGGTGTGCAGAGATGATACCATGCTTAGAGCAGCACACAGAGCCTGCTACCTAAGTGTGATCTGCTCTCCGGTCACTGTAAATCCGTCCTGGCTCAGAGTGCCCATTTTCCTTTCCTCTGGCAGTGACAGGGGCTTTGGGCTTGGGAATCAATCCAGGGAAGTGGCAGACCGCTCTGCAGGGGCTCTGAGGGGTCGTGGGGGCAGCATGGGCCTAAGAATGTCTCTTCTCCCAGCTCCTGCCCCACCAGTGCCCGGGGCCATTGGGATGTGGGCTCCCCAGGTGTGAGGCTCCTGCTTCACCTTCAACAGGCAGCCTGGGAGGGGTGGGCTGGGAGTGTCCAGCCACTGGAAACAGGCCCCAGGCCAGACCAGCCTTTACTTGGGTTTTGAGGCTTCGAGTGGGTATTCAGTGCACATTTGCTCAAAAAAGCAAATGACACCTGGGGTGTCCTCTCAGAACATCTGCCAAAACCCTGTGTGAGCACCCCATGCCCTCCAAGCACCAGGCCCACATCTCAAATGCTGGCCAACCTTTGCAGGACAGCTCAATCTTGGGGGTCAGGTCCCGAGCAGATGAAAGGGGGCTGTGAGGTCCTCCTGACCTGGTGGCTACCCAGGGTCTGGGGCGCCCCAGGAGCCCTGCAAAGAGGAGGGCTGGGCACATTGTGCCTGTGCTCAGGCCGTGACCCCGCACACCACCTCTTCTGGCAGAAGTCCCCGGCTTCCTGAGTGACGAGGAGTGCCGGCTCGTTATCCACCTGGCCCGGCTGAAGGGGCTACAGCGCAGCCAGATCCTGCCCACCGAAGAGTACGAGGAGGCACTGGGCACAGTGCAGGTCAGCCAGCTGGACCTCTTCCAGCTGCTGGACCAGAACCGTGATGGTCGCCTGCAGCTCCGTGAGGTTGGCACCCTGGGACCGAGAGCAGGCACACTTGGCTTTCTGATGGCCAGGCCGCTTGTCCTGTGTGGCCTTCGCCCCAACAGCCAGATGCCACTTCAGATCAGCGTGGGCATGCCTGGGCCCATTTATTCCCTGGAGAGCCACCTATCGCTCCAGGAGCCCCAGAGGATGGTGGGGAGTCCACGTGAGGGTGAGGGCACCGCTGCCATGGCTGGGAGCCCCAGCGAACTCAGGGAGGGGAGGATGGTGGCTCTGAGGCAGCTAGAAGTCTGCGTCTCTGCGTGCCTCTCACTTGCTGGCTTCTAGGAGAGGTCTGACGGGGCAGGGGCCCATGGCCCATACAGAGGGCCCCACTGAGCCTGGGCTGCCTGGGGCCCATGGTCACACCCTGGCCAGCCCTCCCTCTGGTGCCTCCTATACCTGCCCTCGGGCATCTGAGTAGGACCCAGGCCTGTCCTTTGCTCTGCCTCCAAACAGCTGACACTGCCCCCTCTGAATGCCACAGTCCCAGTAAACCTTCGGGTCTCTGGACTGTCTTCCTAGCCCCTCCCCAGATGCCTCCAGACCTCTCTGCCTGCCCTCAGTTCAGCTCTGTGGGCTCAGGCGCTGCCCTGCATCCTTGCACATGCCCTGTCCCTTGAACCCTTTGTCCTACAGCAAGAGTTGGGTGGCTGTCAGTCACCGGTGCCTCCCCACTGAGGGGCTGTCTTGTGCTTCAGGTCCTGGCCCAGACCCGCCTGGGAAGTGGGCGGTGGATGACACCAGAGAACATTCAGGAAATGTACTCTGCGATAAAGGCTGACCCTGATGGTGACGGTGAGCTCATGCCTGACCACAGTTCTGTCTCTGTGGGCCTACTGTCCCGTAGCCAGGCAGCCTCTGCGGCCTGCCCCTGGAGCAGCCAGGGGTGCAGAGTTGAGGATCCAGTTTGCCGTCGCCCCTGAGAAGCAGGCAGGAGCCAGGCCCTCCTTGCCTTGGGTGACAGAGGGCAGTTCTAGGAGAGCCTCTGACCTCATCAGCGCAGGAGGCGGGGTGCGTGGGGAGCAGCCCAGGGGCAGAGAGGCCCGCACGAGGTGGACTGCCCCCTCAGAGCCCTCGGCCTGTCCCCAGCCGACAGCCCCTGGTCAGGGCTCCCTTCCTGCTCTCGCCCGCCCGGGGCAGGTGTAGGCAGGGAAGCTGCCGTGCAGAGGCCCCGCTTTAGCAGTGGCCATCACCCTCACGCCCAGGCTCTGAACCAACTGAGGAGGGCAGGACAGGCAGGCCTTAGGGCGTGGCTTTGGGGCTGATGAACCCAGAGCAAAGAATGTGGCTGGGACCTGTGGCTAGAGGGCTATCATGCTCCTAGTGCCCCTGCACGTGGAGCTGGGGCGGGCACAGTCCTTGAGTGTCCCTCACCCTTAGAGAAATCTGGACTGAAGGGTGGAAGGTGTCTCCCTTGGGTCAGGCCAGGTAACGCCAGCCACTCTGCCAGAACCCCGAGGGGGTAGAGCCCTGTTTTGTGGGCCGGTCAGGAACAGGTCTAGAGTGTTCTCGTTTCGGAGAGTGGCCTGGCTCTCTCTGCTGAGGTAGACTGTATTCCACTCAGGCTGGGAGCTGAGGCCACACGGGGACCCCTGGGGAGCAACCCCAGCTCACAGCCTGCAGTGTGCAAGGCCTGGATGAGGCCCAGCTCTGACCGTGCTCTCCCGCCGTCTGCAGGCCCTGGGAGTGGTCCCTATGCCGCAGAGCCAGGCTGACGGCCAGTGGCAATCCTTGGCCTGCAGTCCTGGCCACATGGCTCAAGCTTCCTTTGGGGACTCTGCTCGGCCAGTCTAGGGGGTTAGATGTCCTCCTTTTGGGGACCTAGTCAAGGCTTCAACTGAGGAAACAAACTTCTCTGGGTCTTCCTGTAGGGCCTGATGTGACACAAGCCAGGTTCATCTGACCCGAGTCCAGGTTGGGGGACGGGTGCACATGGCCCCCCCAGTGCTGGAGGCCAGGGGTAGGTAGGGAGGTGCGGCTTGCCTCTGCGGCCTCCCCAAATGGGTGTGGTGGGCATTCCTGGCGGGTGCCCCATGCAGGAGTACTGAGCCTGCAGGAATTCTCTGCCATGGACCTGCGGGACTTCCACAAGTACCTGAGGAGCCACAGGGCAGAGTCCAGTGAACTGGTGCGGAACAGCCAGCACGCATGGCTCTACCAGGGGGACGGTGCCCACCACGCCATGCGTGCCATCCGCCAGAGGTGAGCACCTGCGGCTGCACTGGTGCAGAGCCCCGCATTAGACCTTGGCTGGGACCTAGCCACCACAGGTATAGGTCCACTTGGTAGACCACGGTCAGGACCCATGAAAAGACAGGTGATTAATTTAACAAAGGCAAATTATTCCTGATCTTGGGCAAACAATATACATTTGGGATTAGAAACAGATTGCATGTTTTTTATGTTAAGAGAAATGCCCTCTTGTCTCTGTTCACGGGACCCCCTGCCCCTGAGCAGCCAGTGGTTTTAAATAAACACCTCTTTCCTGGGAGCAGTGCCCCCATGACTTAGGTGAAGTTTCCCCTCCCACCCATGGACATCCCTGGCATCTGGGGAGAAGGGCTCATCATGAGAAACCCCTTCCTGATCCTCCAAGGCTTCCTCGGGAAGTGGGCAGGGGCAGATCTGTGGCCACCCAGGGGCCACCTTGGCCAGCCCCTTTGGGGCCCACCTGGCATGGGGCTGCCTGTCGAGTGCCTGTTGCCCAGCAGGGTGCTGCGCCTCACTGGCCTGTCCCCGGAGATCGTGGAGCTCAGCGAGCCGCTGCAGGTCGTGCGTTACGGCGAGGGGGGCCACTACCATGCCCATGTGGACAGCGGTCCCGTGTACCCAGAGACTGTCTGCTCCCACACCAAACTGGTAGCCAACGAGTCTGTGCCTTTTGAGACCTCCTGCCGGCAAGTACCTCCCCCAGAGACTGCCTTCGACTCCTGGCCAGGCGCCCCATGGTACCAGCATGGCCTGCCAGGGGCCATGCTGAAGGACACCTTTCCCTCCCCCAGCTTGTTTACCAAGTGACAGGAAAGTGATGGCCACTTCTCAGTGGCCAGACTGAGGTCCCCACAGACGCTGAAACTTGCCCCCAGAACTCTTGAGGCATGGGGCAAGGCAGACCTCCACTCTCCTGCCCCCTCCCCTGCCAAGACATAGAGGCAGATCTCTTCAAGTGGCTGCTCTGGCTCAGACCCTTCTGGTCCCAGCCAGTCCTGCATGGTCTTCATGCTGCCGGCTGCCTGCCTTCCTCAGCTGGCTCTTGGCTGCGGCCACAGAAAACATGACACACAGCAGGAGATTGGGTTGTGGGAACAACAGGCTGGGGGCGTCTTGGAACTGACCGGCACTGTTGTCCCCAGTCCCGGGCTGCCCCCTGGCCCTTGGGAACCTGGGCAGCTTGTCCCGCCCACAAGCCACCGCAGTGCCCACAGCCAGGGCCCCGCTGAGCAGCCGGCCCTCTCGCCCCACAGCTACGCGACAGTGCTGTTCTACTTGAACAACGTTAGCGGTGGGGGTGAGACTGTCTTCCCGGTAGCAGACAACAGGACCTATGATGAAACGGTAAGGGTTAGGCGGGCTGTGACCTGTGGGGTGCGGGGCCCTGGGCAGATGTACACACCCCCTAGACCTGGGATGAGGGCCTGAGCTCCTGGACATACAGTGGGGGCAGCTTGAAAATCACACAACCCTGCTGTCCACAGAGTCTGATTCAGGATGACATTGACCTCCGTGACACTCGGAGGCACTGTGACAAGGGGAACCTACGTGTCAAGCCCCGGCAGGGCACCGCAGTCTTCTGGTACAACTACCTGCCTGATGGACAAGGTGAGGCCTATGGCCAAGCCATGGTGCTTTGCGGGACACTTCCCTTTACCCAGCCCCAGCTGCCATTCAGTGGGCCGTTTTTCTTTTTGACTGCCCTACAAATGGTTTTCTGCCCCTACTATTTGCCAACAACCCTCCTCAGTGACTAGCGGCCTGGCCCTGTGCCCCTCCTCGGTGATCTGGACCCCTGTAATCCCCTGATGTCTGAGCCTGCCAGCTCGCTTAGGGTGGGGACACATGTCTCTCACCAACCCAAGCCAGGAAGGCCTGTGGAGAGGCCTGGCAGCCAGAAAGCTGGTTTCAGAGGGCAGAGGTGTTGACAAGGCATTAGTTTGCAGAAAGATGCCAAGCCCCCACCGCGGCCTTGGAGCCACATGCCACCTCAGGTGTGCGCAGCCGGGCCGGCCCAGTTTTGGTGAGCACAGGATAGGGTCCCTCGGCCCCCTTACTTCCTTGCTCATCCTCCCCTGCTAGGTTGGGTGGGCGACGTGGACGACTACTCGCTGCACGGGGGCTGCCTGGTCACAAGAGGCACTAAGTGGATCGCCAACAACTGGATCAATGTGGACCCTAGCCGGCCGCGGCAGGCGCTGTTCCAGCAAGAGATGGCGCGCATGGCCCGCGAAGGGGGCATCAACTCGCAGCCGGAGTGGGCCCTGGACCGGGCCTACCGCGACGTGCGCGTGGAACTCTGAGCCGGACCCCCCAGCCGCCCCCTGCCCAGCGGAAGGCCCAAGGCCTGACTGAGGCCTCGCCCCCTCCCTGCCTCCAGCCGCGGTTAGGGCCCAGCTCTCGGGACCCCCGTCGATTGTGCAGACCCACGCTGCCCTGTGCAATAAAACCACCGGCCCCGAGCGCTGGGTCTGCGGCTGCGCACGGTGAGCGTCACGTGATGGGGCGGGACGGCTCCGCTTGCCAATCAGGACTCGGGTCGCGCTCCGGCGTAGTGGGTTCTTGCCGCGGGCGCTGCAGAGGTTGGTCTCGCGAGAGCTTGGCCTCGCGAGAGCGTGGCCCGTGGCCGAGGCGTTGTGGCGGCGAGTGCGACATGGATGCCCGTGAGGACTACGTTTGGCCGCGGGCGACTTCGGAACTCATTCTGCTCCCAGTCACGGGGCTGGAGTGCGTGGGGGACCGGCTGTTGGCGGGTGAGGCATGTCTCGAGGCGCGCGCTGGCGGGCGGGAAGCCGAGCGCCGCCGGGGTGGGGCCGTGAGGACAAAGCGGGGCGCGGGCGCCGGTCGGCGCGGGGTCGTCCTCCGTGAACTGCAGCTGGCGTAGCCCCGGGCCGGCGGCGTGGCCTGGCCCGGCGGGTGGGGGGAGCCTCTCCTGCGGAGGTGGGGTCCGGAAGTAAGCCGTGGGCGCCCCTTCGCGGGGGCATGCGGAGAACCCGCTCCGGCCGGGAGCCCGGTGACCGCTGGTGGTGCGGTTCTACAAGGGTTCCGAGGCAGGGGCTGTGGGAGCCCAAGGGTCCTCTCGTGTTCTAAACCCCCGGGGCGTGAGCTCCCGTGGTAAACATACCGGAGAGACTGAGGCTCGGATAGTCGGGCCCTTTGGGGAAAGGGCGTTCCTGCGAGCCTGGAGAAGTGAGCAGAGCTAGACCGTTCTAGGCTCAGAAATGAGTTTATTCCTAAAGGTGGTGGGGAGGCCCCAGTGAAGTGTTCTAACCGGGGGAATGACTGGCAACGCTGGTTAGAAAGCTCTTCAAGTGAACTGACAGCTCCTGCGATTCCCAAGGAGGTTGCATCGCTGCAGTTGCCGAATGCCGCCCATGTGTGCCTCTGATCTGAGCTCTAGGCGCTCCAGCTCTGCACACGGAGCACTGGCCAGGCTAGGAGACCTTGATTTCTCATTGGGGCATTTCTTCGCCTCTATTGCCATCACGGGAGGCCGTGAGTTGTCTCTTGGGCCTTCCACAGCACCCTCTCTAGCCCAGCCTGGAGCCTGTTTACTATTGCAGCCGAGCCACCCAAAGCTTTTGCTCACTCGGGGCCATCCCACTTGCTCTTTCCTCTGCTGGGAAAGGTGTGTCCTCAAGGCGGCCTTCCCTGACACCTAGCCTGGTCAGATTAGACCAAGATTCGCAGTCACTGCACTACTGACCTTTTAGGTCAACTGTTCCTTCGTGTAAGGGGCCGTCTGTGCTTCAGTAGCCCTGGCTGCCTTCCCTAGATGCCGCAGCACAACTGCCAGTCGTGATGACCATGTGTGTCTGCAGACATTGCCAGGTGTTTTCTGGGGTGGGGACTGTACCCCCTGTTGAGAACCACTAGGTGAGATGGTCCCATTTTATGTTCTTGAAGCAACACAACATATATATTCTTCCCCGGGTCTTAACATTAAGAACATGGTTCACTGGAGTGGTGGTGTGAAATCCATGCTCAGTAGAATGAAGGTCAGGTTGCAAGCGCAGCTGAGGGACTGCTAGTGTCACGTCAGGTTAGATGATGTCCTAGGCCACACTCTTTAGAAAATGTAAAGCACAGAAATTGGGGACAGAGTGCAACATGGGAAGTTAAAAGCCAGCGATGGACTCCCTGGGGGTGGGCAGAGTGGTAATGGTCCTTGAGCTGTGCTCCCTGGAGAGAGCCTGGGAGTGAGCTGAGTGGGAGGTGCCTTCAGCTGAGGGTCACAGGAGCCCCTGCTCCCTCTTCTAGTGTCATCCTGCTCACAGCTCCTGGAAGTTACCAGGCCTTCTGTGGGGGCCCTGAGGTGGGAAGCTGGCCTAGCGGGAGGAATGCCAGCCGAGATAGATGAGGCTGAAGACTTTGGGACTGAAGCTGAGAGGGATCCCATCTGAAATGCGGGAAGTTAGGTGGGGCAAGGAGGAATTGGTGGTTGGACTGAATGTTAGGAGTGGTTGATGAGGGCTCAGAGCCCACACTGAAAGTCTGCTGAAGCACTAAGACCAGGCCAAGTCCTAAAAGGCTGCTGGGCTACATGTTGGGGATCTTCCTTGCCTGTGCCTCCACAGCTCCCCTAAGTCAGAGGAAGGGGCACTGAGGTGGCCTCACCTGTGTCTAGGTGAGGGGCCGGATGTCCTGGTGTACACTTTGGACTTCGGGGGGCACCTGCGGATGACGAAGCGAGTGCAGAGCCTGCTTGGCCACTACCTTATCCATGGGTTTCGGGTGCGACTGGAGCCCAGTGGAGACCTTGACGCTGAGGCCACGGTGGCCGTGTTCGGGAGCAAGGGACTCCGAGTCGTGAAAGTGAGCTGGGGACAGGGCCGCTTCCGGGAGCTCTGGCGCTCCAGCCTGGGCAACATGTCTGATTGGATCTGGGATGCACGTTGGCTTGAAGGGAACGTGGCCTTGGCCCTGGGCCACAACTCAGTGGTGTTGTATGACCCTGTGGGAGGCTGTGTCCTGCAGGAGGTGCCCTGCACGGACAGGTGCACCCTCTCGTCTGCTTGCCTGATTGGTGACACCTGGAAGGAGCTGACCATGGTGGCAGGTGCTGTTTCCAACCAGCTCCTGGTCTGGTACCCAGCAGCCACCCTACCAGACAAGAAGCCCGTTGCCCCCGACCGGCGGGTCAGCGGGCACGTGGGGGTCATCTTCAGTATGTCATACCTGGAAAGCAAGGGCTTGTTGGCCACAGCTTCAGAAGACCGAAGTGTTCGCATCTGGAAGGTGGGTGATCTGCGGGTGCCTGGGGGTCGGGTGCAGAACACAGGGCACTGCTTCGGGCACAGTGCCCGCGTGTGGCAGGTCAAGCTCCTAGAGAGTTACCTCATCAGTGCCGGAGAGGACTGTGTCTGCTTGGTCTGGAGCCACGAAGGCGAGATCCTCCAGGCCTTTCGGGGCCACCAGGGCCGTGGGATCCGGGCCATCGCTGCCCATGAGAAGCAGGCCTGGGTTATCACTGGGGGTGATGATTCTGGCATTCGGCTGTGGCATCTGGTAGGGCGTGGGCATCTGGGGTCCGGGGTCTCAGCTCTCTGCTTCAAGTCCCATAGCAGGCCAGGTGTCCTCAAGGCTGTGACACTGGCTGGTTCATGGCGACTACTGGCAGTGACAGATACGGGGGCCTTGTACCTCTATGACCTTGAGGTCAAGTGCTGGGAGCAGCTGCTGGAGGACAAGCGCTTCCAGTCCTACTGCCTCCTGGAGGCGGCTCCTGGCCCTGAGGGATTTGGACTGTGCGCCATGGCGAATGGGGAGGGCCGCGTCAAAGTTGTCCCCATCAACACACCAGCTGCCGCTGTGGAGCTAATCCTGTTCCGTGGGAAGGTGCACAGCCTGAGCTGGGCCCTGCGAGGCTACGAGGAGCTCCTGCTGCTGGCATCAGGCCCTGGTGGTGTTGTGGCTTGCCTGGAGATCTTGGCTGCGCCCTCTGGCAGGGCAATCTTTGTCACAGAGCGCTGCCGGTACCTGCTGCCTCCGAGCAAGCAGAGATGGCACACATGCAGTGCCTTCCTACCCCCAGGTGACTTCCTGGTGTGTGGGGACCGCCGTGGCTCTGTGCTACTGTTCCCATCCAGACCAGGTCTGCTCAAGGATCTTGGCCTTGGAGGCAAGGCAGGGGCTGGTGCTGGGGCACTCAGAGCAGGGAGCGGCCGTGATGGCGAGGACAACACCACGGCCGAGTGGGGCCCTGTGTCCACCCTCCCCTCTCTGCACGGGAAGCAGGGTGTGACCTCAGTCACCTGCCACGGTGGCTACGTGTATACCACAGGGCGTGATGGTGCCTACTACCAGCTCTTTGTGCAAGGCGGCCAGCTCCAGCCCATCCTCAGGCAGAAGTGCTGCCGAGGCATGAACTGGGTGGCTGGGCTCCGCATGGTGGCCGATGGCAGTATGGCCGTCCTGGGTTTCCATGCCAATGAGTTTGTGGTGTGGAGCGCCCGGTCCCATGAGAAGCTGCACGTCGTCAGCTGCGGTGGAGGGCATCGCTCCTGGGCCTTCTCTGACACTGAGGCGGCCATGGCCTTTGCCTACCTAAAGGATGGGGATGTCATGCTGTACCGGGCACTGGGTGGCTGCACCCGACCACACGTGATTCTCCGGGAGAGCCTGCATGGTCGTGAGATAACTTGTGTGAAGCGGGTGGGCACCATCCCCCTAGGGCCTGAATTTGGGGTGCCCAGCTTCATGCAGCCTGACGACGTAGAGCCTGGCAGCGAGGGACCAGGCCTAACGGACATCATCATCACATGCAGCGAGGACACCACCCTCTGTGTCCTAGCCCTCCCCACAGCCACGGGCTCAGCCCACGCACTCACAGCCGTCTGTAACCACATCTCCTCCGTGCGTGCAGTGGCTGTGTGGGGTGCTGGCAGCCCA
Organism: Phataginus tricuspis; assembly: GCA_029783875.1. Lineage (NCBI taxonomy): Eukaryota > Metazoa > Chordata > Mammalia > Pholidota > Manidae > Phataginus > Phataginus tricuspis. The sequence continues at coordinate 112,376,332 of JAQQAC010002837.1, read as the reverse complement.
GGAGGCCCTCAGGGTCCTCGGCCAGGCCTGACTGCCCACATAGTGTCTGCGGGGGGCCGGGCCGAAATGCACTGCTTCAGCATCACGGTTACCCCAGAGCCCAGCGCCCCAAGCCGCCTGGCCTGCCACGTCATGCACCTTTCATCCCACCGGCTGGATGAATACTGGGACCGGCAGCGCAATCGGCACCGGATGGTCAAAGTGGACCCGGAGACCAGGTGATGGGCCCTGATGGGCAAGTGTGGGGTGGGCTGTGTAGGGCAGGTCTGACCCACTGCTCCCAGCCCTGCCTGACCTCTGTGTGGCCCCCACAGGTACATGTCCCTAGCTGTGTGTGAACTCGACCGGCCTGGCCTTGGCCCCCTGGTGGCTGCAGCCTGTAGCGACGGGGCAGTGAGGTGAGAGCCTGAGCAGGGCCCAGAGGTGTGGACGTATCTGGAATGGGCTTTGGACTGCACCCCTGGTCCCCAGGCTCTTTGTTTTGCAGGACTCTGGACGGCAGCTGCAGCTCCTGGCAGAAACCTTTCACCACAAGCGCTGCGTCCTCAAGGTCCATTCCTTCACACATGAGGCGCCCAGCCAGCAGCGGTGAGGGGCCACGTGGGGTCCTGCATCAGGTGGGAACTCCTGTCTCCTGCACCCCATTTTGACCCAGCTGCCCTGTCCTCTCCTGCAGGAGGCTGTTCCTGTGCAGTGCAGCCACTGATGGCAGCCTGGCCTTCTGGGACCTCACCACCGTGCTGGACCACGGCTCCACAGCCCTGGAGCCTCCAACAGGCCCTGGGCTCCCGTACCGTGAGCAGTTTGTGTGCCTGACCCTCCCTGGCCCCTGCTTGGCCTCCAGCATGGCAGGTTGGCTCTAACCACCACTTTTTTCCTTCAGGGCTGGGCCCCCCCGGACTGACTGTCCAGGCTCACAGCTGTGGTGTCAACAGTCTACATACCTTGCCCACACGGGAGGGCCACCTTGTGGCCAGCGGCAGTGAGGATGGCTCCCTGCACATCTTCGAGCTTGCCGTGGACGCGCCAGAACTGGAGGCGGCGGGTGGGGGTGCCGAGCTGATGCCCCAGCTGCACATCCTGGAGGAATACTCAGTCCCCTGTGCCCATGCTGCCCACGTGACAGGCCTCAAGCTCTTAAGCCCCAGCCTAATGGTCTCAGCTTCCATTGACCAACGGCTGACCTTCTGGCGCCTGGGGCATGGTGAGCCCACCTTCATGAACAGTACGGTATACCACGTACCAGATGTGGCCGACATGGACTGCTGGCCTGTGAGCCCTGAGTTTGGCCACCGCTGTGCTCTTGGGGGCCAAGGGCTAGAGGTTTACAACTGGTATGACTGAGGCAACCCACAGAGGCTGCACACTGGGCCTGGCATCTGCCCGCAGCAGGCATGACTGTGCTGTGCCCCGTGGGCCTCAAGGGATGGCAGACACGGCAGCCTCGAGTCCCTGAGCTCAGAGCAAGAGCTGGAGGTGAGCAGAGGCGGCCTGTACAGGCCCAGACCCAGTCCCCGTGCCCCCCATACGACAACAAGACCATGTGACAGAAGCAGTGTATTTCAGCGCCAGCTCTCTTAACACCATCTGTGGGGGTTTTTCCCTGTTTGATGACTCTGAACATTCACAGATATCAGGGCCCCTGTGGCCTTAGACGTGGCTCAGTGGAGGGAGACCCAGCATGGCCAGGCCCGCATGAAGCACCTCACGCAGAGCCCGCAGGAGCTGTAGGCGGGCACACATCTGACCAAACAGGTGCGGCCGAGGCTCCTGGAGGAGAGACGGGGCCTACTGGTCTCACCTTTGCTGCCCTGTTCCCAGGCCCCTCCTGCTGGGCACTTACCCCGAGCACGTGCACACGGTTATAGTAGGAACTGAAATCCATGGTGAGCTGTACCAGGAACTTGCACACCTATGGACAAACGGAGTCACAGGCCAGTGTCCTCACTTGTATCCAGAGCAAAATAAAGGCGTGCGGGCAGTGTCAGCCCCGGCTTCAGCTCACCGTCTCTGTGCGCGCAGTGGGGCGCAGCCCTGGGGTGTCATGGGCCAGGGCCCCCGTCCAGGCCAGCAGGTCCGGGAAGGGCAGGATGCTATTGAAGAGCAGCAGCCACTCGCCCTGTGGGGAGAAGGGTGGTGGGTGGAGGCCCGGGCTGCCTGTGGGCGCTGGCTCCCAGGAGGGACACCCACCTCATCACACAGCAGCGAGAAATCCAGCCTGCTGGCAGGCGGGGCAGCAGGGTACAGGCCCTGCTCCACACCGAGGCTGTAACCCTCAAAGAGTGTGGCCAGCCGGGCGCAGTTATACATGACGAAGACGCCACTCTTGGTGCCCTTCGTGGAGGTGCCGTCAGCCAGGGCCAGGAGGAGCTAGGGAGGGCACAGCTGCAGCAGGGGACAGCCATCACATTCCCTGCCCCTCCACCAGGGTCCTGGGGGGGGGTGCCCAGGCTCACCTGACTTTGGGGGGCCGTGCTGAGCATCTCAAACTTGATGGTTGCCACAGAGAGAACCCTGAAGACCTCTGTCCAGGCCAGATCTGAGGGAGCAGAGCCTGTAAGTTGGTCTCTGCAGGCATGGAGCAAATGACCTGTCCCCACCCCAAAGCCCAGCAAGGGTATCCGGATGCACCTGGTGTCAGGTCCCTGCCATGCTTCAGTGCTGAGGCCTTGCACACCTGGGCGCGCCGGAGCCTGCATTTGGAAAAGTAAGAGGAGGGCCCGCAGGCAGAGTCCCCACTACCACAGCCGCGTGGCCTGCCTTCAGCCTCACTCACTCGTAGTAGTCCAAGGCGGTCAGGGAGCCAGGCACACCAGCTACTTTCACTGGGCCGCAGACCAGGTGCTTCTGTCAGGGCAAGAGCATGTGCAGCCAGCTGGTCCCCCCAGGAACCTAGAGCTGGTACCCACGCTCCTCAGCACCTGGTCCCCAGCCTCAACCAAGTCTCCCACCTCCAGGCCTCAGCTCCCAGAACTCCAAGTGCTGCATATACCCAACTCACCAAGCCTAACCTCTCCCCAAAGATCAAGGGTCACTGGGCCCTGGCCTCCAGCAGGCCCTACATAGGTTTCTGAGCTCCTGCATCACTAACTTGTCGTAGGGGAGCCTGGTCATCCAACTTCCACCAAAGCAGATCCAGCTTCTGTTGCTGAAATTCCTCCTCACAGCTCACCACGTGTACAACTGTGCAGCTGTCCACACCAGCACCCGAGGCTGCAGCCTGTAGAGACAAGAAGGCAGTAGTCACTGCAGGGACTCAGAACGCCTGTTTGCCAGAGGCCCACGGTGGGGAGCTAGCACTAACCGGGCGGGGGTAGCCGTCCTCAGGCGTCTGCCGCCCAGCCTCCTGCAGCTCAGCCAACAGAGAGAGAGCGTCCTCGGTCACTGCGGAGGGAACAGGGGCGCTGCGACTGGCAGGGAGGGCAGGGCTCCCCGCCTTTTTCCTGGCCCCATCCGCCCCCAGGTCCTACCCAGACAGCTGTCTAGGTTGGGGTCATAGCCGGCCATGCGGCCCCGTTCTTCCACCAGCTCCTTCAGGCACACGGTGCCCAGGGCGCCAGGAGGCAGGGCTCCTCTGTCCCGGGCCGGGGAAAGTTCCGCTAGCGCGCGGGTCCTCAGGGAGTCGGGCGCAGGTCTTGCGGGGGCAGCGGGCCAGTCCACCCGTAGCTGCTGCAGGAAGGTCGCCATGTGCGGGTCCCGCACTGCAGGTACGAGGCGCACACTCACCCTACGGGGCAGGGGCGGCCGCTTTAGCCTGCACTCCGGGCCCGACTCGCCCACTTCCCAGCCGCAGAGGCCAGCGAGCCGCCCGCCCGCACCCCGTCACGCTCACCCTTGGGCGCGGAGCGCTCGCGCCAGGTGGTCGGCCACGAGCACAGCTCGCAGCTGGCTCAGACGGAGGGCGCAGGGGTCGCCGCGCAGGGTCGGGCAGTGCAGCACAACGTGCTGGCCCGGGATGGCGGACGCAGCGGGCGCGGCGTAGGAGGCCACGGCGCCCAGGACGCGCGCAAATACTGCGGGCCGCCGCAGCTGAAGCGCCAAGCCCGCGGGGGTGAGCGCACAGCGCAGCACGGGAGCCACGCCGGGGCCCTGCAGGCCGGCTACGGCCTGGACCAGCCTCTCGGGGACTTGCCCGTCCCCGAAGCGCGCCTGCAGCGCGCGACGCGGTGCCAGGAAGTCTCGGGTGCGTAGGCGGCGGGCGTGCGTCTCCTTCAGCCACAAGGGGTCCCCGGGCCCCAGGGCCGCGTTGAGAGCCCCGAGAGTCTCCCCGACCCCTAGACGCACCACCGCCATGGCGACCGGAGCCGGAAGCAGCTTACTGGAGGGCCGGACTTCCGGGAGGCAGGACTTCCTGGGGCCGGCGAGCCCGGCGGACCAGCGGCGGCCCGGAATGGACAGGTGCGCCGCGGAGTCTAGGGCGGCAGCCTTCTTCCTGCGGAGCTCGAAGGCAGCTGCGGGCCCAGGATGCCGTCGTCACCCGCACGAGCGGCCGGGAACCGGATTCTAGGGCCCGCTGCGCTCGGACAGGGCTCTGACCTCCCCAAGGCGGCCATCCGCGTGTGTGAGGGTCCGTTTCTCCAGTTTCACACTGACCACAAGGCCTAAGTTCCCAGGGAATCGTCCCCGGCGTGGGGCAGCCACAGTACAGCTACTTCTCACAAAAAGTTCATTTCCACAGAACCTGAGTTCCCGGCTTCAGAGTATTTGCCTTTCCCTCTTGGTGTTGCTCGTCTTTATCCCAATGCTCGCTCCCGGAGTCCCAGTTTTGAGTACTGAGGAACTGCAGCCACCGCGACAGCGTCCTGCTGATGGCTCTGCTTCCCCGGCAGCCCCCTCCGAATGCCGCTGCTCCCCAGGCAGCAAGCCACCGTGGGCCCTCCACGCCGCGACGTGCCTCCTCCGACAGGACAGCGCGGGGTCTCCGACGCACCTTTAGTCCCTTTCCCTCTTCTGTAGGGCGACTACACCTGCCACCGAGCGCCTAGGTCTGAAGGAGGGGTCCCCAGGACGGGCCCCAATGCCCTGCAGGGAAGCGCCGAAGGGCACTGGGCGGACACGACATTCCCGATGGCTTCTTGGGTGCCCACTCAACGGGAGTGATCGTGTCATTCCAAAGCGCCTTCCATGCTGCAGGCACGCGGCCTAGCCCTCAGCTACCCCCGGTTCACGAGACGGTTGGAGTGGTTTTTCCCCAGGAAGTGAAGGGCTATCTTTAGCAAGCGGCGGGCTGGGGCGGCCCTGGGGGACTCCGCGCCACGGCACCCGTATCCGGAAGCCCTGGCCCGCCCGCCCTCGCCAAGGCCACTCCGGGTTTGAGATGGCCACCGCCCGGCTATCCACTGGCCACGCCACGTCCAGCCCGTGGGCGCAACTGAGAAAGGGACCCCACAAAGTGTCTGGGGTCAGGGCCAGGCCGCTGCTCAGGCAGGAGAGCAGGGAACGAAATCCAAGCGCAGCTGGAATGCTCTGGAGACAACAGCTGCTTTTGGGATTCCGTTGCCCGCTGTCCAGCCATGGGGGCTGGGGGGTTCTTTGCCCCGGGGCCAGATCCGGACCCCCATTCCCAGTCCCAGGAGGCGACGCAGGAATAGGCGGTGAAACCCAGTCCGGGGGAACCAGGCGCTCAACTGAGCCCCAAAACAATAGGTGGGGCAGTGAGGCCTCCCCTGGGACCTGGTCCCGATCCGGATTAGTCCTGTGGTTCCCCTGAAGGTGGGGCCACTGTTGCGGTCACGGCGGCGAGGCGGTGGGAGGGGGCTTCGGGATCAGCCAGGATGGAGCGTGCCCGGGGTCCCAGAGGGGAAGTTGACCCGCGCGCCCGCCTCGGGACAGCCCCGCACCTGGGCCCTTTGTCCGGACGTCAGCGCCCGGAGCACGAGGAGCCCCACGGTGGCAACGGGGTCCGCGAGAAGCCACCGCGCCCGTCCCCGGCGGTACCCAACCTGCCGCCCGCCCGACCCGCGCGACTGGCACACGGCGACATCTCCCTGAGGCCGCGACCCGGGCGCGGGGAGGTGGCCCAGGCAGGGGCACTAGTTGCGGGACGCAAGCAAGGCGAGCGAGCCAGGGGTGAGGTTGCGGGCGCCGTCTCCCTCCGGGTTCGGTGCGGTTCGGCCGGGCCACTATCTCCGGAAGGCCACAACCGCTCTACTCCGGCGTCCCTTCCGCTTTGGTTTGACTGCACACTTGGGGCCATTTTAAGGAGAAACCAGCCGACCACGCCCCCGCGCGCTCCCGCGAAGCCAATCCACGCGGGGCCACGCCCTGCGCGTCGCCCGGCGCCGCCGCCAACGGTCGCGCGGGTGGCGGTTGAGGAGGGGCGCGACCGCGGCGAGCGGGGAACCTGAGCCTCCGCACCGCCCCCGGAATCCGACGCCGGGAGCCCGGGATTGGGGGTGGGCGGTTGGCGGCGCGCCCGGCCAGGTGTACAGGACGGAGCGGGGGCGCGGCAGGTGCGCCGCGGGAGTCGGGGGTGTGGGCCTTGGGATGGGCGGCGGGGCTGCGCCGCGCCCTCCGGACGTAGGGGGGCGCTGTGGGCGTGCAGCCAGCGCTCCCTGCGGCCCCTTGACCCGGTGCCCGCTTCCCCGCGCGCCGGTCAACCATGGTCGCCGCATCGCTGCTCCGCGGTCTGTCCCGAGCGCGGGCCGCGCCTGCCCAGCTGCTGCGGTGAGTTCGGGCCGCGCCCCCTTCCCCGCGCCCCTCAGTCCCTCACCGGCTTGACCCCTGGCCCCGCGCCACAGGCCCGCGCGCTCCTCACTGCTCCTCCGCAGGGCCCCGTGCCGTGGGCACCGGCTCACTCCGGCTGACGACGAGCTCTACCAGCGAACGCGAATCTCTCTGCTGCAGCGCGAGTCCCCGCACGCTGTGTACATCGACAGCTACAGCAGCCACGGCTTCACAATCAACGGAAACCTCGTGCTGGGGCCGTGCGCGCTCCTCCCGCGCTCGGTGGTGCAGTGGAACGTGAGCGCGCCCGCCTGCCCGCCGCGGAGCCCACCGGGGCCAGGTAGCGAGGGCTCTGCGCTAACCTGCCTCCCCCCACAGGTCGGGTCCCACCAGGAAATCACCGAAGAAAGCTTGTCTCTCTTTTGGATGCTGGAGCCCCCAATAGGTACTGGAGGGGGGCGGGCGGACGTGCTGAGCCCCAGAGCCACCCCCACCCCAGCGTCTGGACGGATCTGGTTGTGGGCCAGCTGTGTACATCCTTCCCTAGAGATTGTCGTGGTGGGCACTGGTGACCGGACCGAACGGCTGCAGGCCCGGGTGCTGCGAGCCATGCGGCAGCGCGGCATCGCTGTGGAGGTGCAGGACACGGTGAGCCGCAGCGCTCGGGCTGGAGAGCAGCGCAGGCCGGGCCCTAGCCGCGCTGATGCTGGCCTTCTCTTTGCAGCCCAATGCCTGTGCCACTTTCAACTTCCTGTGTCATGAAGGGCGAGTGACTGGAGCTGCTCTCATCCCCCCACCTGGATCAGCCACTCCATTTCCAGCCCAGGCTGTAGGCGGAACCAGCTGGCACTGACCCCTCGGCAGAGTGCAGGGCTGCCTGGCGCCTTGGAGCAATGTAACTTTGTTTCGCTTGCAGTGAATTAATAACTTAATCCACTCCTTCTGCTTTGTACTGTGTTCCTGCTCAGTGGGCTCTGGGGGCGGCGGGGGATGGGTGGTGTGTGAAGAAACCAAGGGACCAGGCTCTTTATCTGGACTACTTGGTCCCCTGGCAGCCAGGAGGCAGCCTCTAAGCAGTTTTAGCTGCAGATCTACCCTCCTTGCTTGCCTTCCCATGGGGAAACCTTTGCTTTCTCCACAAAGTCCTGGGAACATGTATGTAGGACTCCACTGGGTCCTATGTGCCCATGCTTTGGAATAGCTAGAGTCTTAGAAATGAAGTTCAATTTTAAATCTGTGGGCACCCGTGGACTGCTCTGTGACCCCACCAAAGCAGCCATGGTCCAGATTCTGTGTGACACTAAGCTTCCCAGAGCCAGAGCGGGGCAGAGCTGTCCATAAGCTGCCTCAGGAGGGACTTTCTGAGCCTAGAACTATGAATACTGTCCAAGTCTGGAACGCCATCACCTCAGGGCCCGAGGCTTCCCAGGACGAGGGTGTCCTGTCTGCAGCTGTGATGGG
>JAQQAC010002837.1:112347245-112360164 GCA_029783875.1 Phataginus tricuspis | reverse complement strand
TTTTTTCTTTGTTCTTATACTCCACATATGAGTGAGATCATTTGGTACTTGTCTTTTTCGGCCTGGCTTATTTCACTGAGCATAATACCCTCTAGCTCCATCCATGTTGTTGCAAATGGTAGGATTTGTTTCTTTCTTATTGCTGCGTAATATTCCAACGAGAACCTTTTTTTTATACTTCAATAAAATTTATTTAAAAATAAATTTCAGTTTGTGGGAAGGTTTAAGTTCATAATTCAGTCTCTTTAATTATAGGTCTGTTCAGAGTGTTTATTTCTTTTTGAGTCAATTTTGCTAGTTTTTTCTAAGAATTTGTTTCATTTAGGTTGTCCAATTAATTCATTGGTGTATAGTTATTCAGAGCATTCTCTTTTAATCCTTTTTATTTCCATAAAGTCAGTGGTAATATCCCCACTTTCATTTCTGATTTTGGTAATTTGAGTTTTCCCTCACTTGGTCAGACTAGCTAAATATTTGTTAATTTTGGTGATCTTGCCAAAGAAACAACTTTTGGTTTTGCTCATTTTCTCTATTTTCTGTATTTCCATTCTAATATTTATTATTTCCTTCCTTCTGTTTGTTTTGGATTTAGTTTACTCCTCTTTTTCCAGTTTCCTAAGGAGGAGATTTTGGTTATAATTTGAAATTTTACGTAAAAAAATTATAGGTGTTTATAGCTGTAAATTTCCCTCTAAGCATTGCTTTTACTACATCCCATAAATTTTGGTATGTTGTGTTTGCTTTCTTATTCATCTCAAAGTATTTTCTAATTTTCCGTGTGATTTATTATTTGACTTGTTTATTTATGTTTAATTTCCACAAAATTTTGAATTTCTCAAATTTCCTTCTCTTACTGATTTCTAATTTCATTCCATTGTGGTCAGAAAACATACTTTGCATGATTTCAGTCCTTTCAAATGTATTGAGACTTGTTTTATGGCTGAGCATGTGGTTTCACCTGGCTCCCACACTTGAGAATGTGTATCTCCTGCTGCTGGGTGTTTGTCAGGTCTAGACGGCCCGAGGATCTTTTTATAAATGGGTATCAGTCTTTTAAAAACTTTCCCACATAAAAAAATCAATTCTAATTTTTTGGTCACTGCTCAGAACTACTGGCCCAAAGCACTGCTCATCAAACTACAATGAGCTAACAGATCACTTGGGTATTTTATTAAAGGGCAGATTCTGAGTCGAAAGGTCTCAGGTGGGACCTGAGATTCTGCACTTCTAACAGGCTCCCAAGTGAGGGAGCTGGTCTGCAGACCACACTTTGAGCACCAAGTGTCCAGAGCAGTGACTGTTAAATGTGGTTGCACTTTAAAATCATCTGGGCTGCTTTTAAAAAGTACTCGTACAACATGGATGGAGCTAGAGGGTATTATGCTCAGTGAAATAAGCCAAGAAGAGAAAGACAAGTACCAAATGATTTCCCTCATTTGTGGAGTATAACAATGAAACAAAACTGAAGGAACAGAACAGCAGAAGACTCACAGACTCCAAGAAGGGACTAGTGGTTACCAAAGGGGAGGGGTGGGGGAGGGTGGAAGCAGGGGATTGAGGGGCATTATGATTGGCACACATGGTATGGGCAGTGGGGGTCACGGGGAAGGCAGTACAGCACAGAGAAGACAAGTAGTGACTGGCATCTTACTACGCTGATGGACAGTGACTGCAATGGGGTATGGAGGTGATGATAATATGGGTGAATGTAGTAACTACAATGTTTTTCATGTGAAACCTTCATAAGAGTGTTTGTTTACCAGTGATACCTTAATAAAATAAAATAAAAAAGGAAAAAAAAGGAAAGCATATAAAGTATGTTGCAGTGTCTGAAAGCAAGATGGGAAGAGGTTTATTTAAGGGACATACTAGCCAGCTTAAAAGGGCTCCTACTGGCTCCATTTGTGATAGTTTGAGCATCAAAAGGAATATGACAGCAGTGCAGTAAAACACATTGAACTAAAAAAAACAGCAGAAAACCAGGACCACAATAAATCCATAATGATACTCACAAATGAAATAAACCAAAGAAAAAAGAAAAAAAAAAATGCCCATGCCCGAGCCACATGCCCTGCTTCCAATTTACTTGATCTAATGCGGAGACCTGCCATCCATGTTTCTAAAAGCTCCCAGTTCACTCTAACGTTCAGTGCAGTTGAGAACCATCACTTGGAGAAAGTATGAGTTCAGCCTCTCCCCACCATCATTAAATGAGAGGCTGACGCAAGGATCTGTCTGCTTCTCTGGCCGCACGGAAGCTTCCCTTCTCTCACTTTCTTCTGACGGGCACTGCTCTGGCTCATCAGGGCAGTTTCAGAAGATAGGAGGCACTGCTCTGGCTTCCTGCCTCTGGAGGAAGAACCGTCCCACCCTCAATGGTCTGACAGGCAAGCCGTGCACACAACAGGGCGGAAAATGTCCACAAACCTCAATCTCAATCCCCACTGGGGAGACAGCCACCAACATGCACACCAAGCACAGGTTCTTGGGTCTCACACACCTGTCTACATTCTTAACAAATTCCCTAGAGCAATTCTCCATGCCAGCGCCTACCTAAGGGCTGAGGAATGTCAAATCATTCAAACTAGAGGGCAAAGTAATTTATACATGACACGTCAATTTGCTTATCAACAAATAAAAATAAAAACTATCCCACTAGTTTTGGTTAAGACATAATTAGACAAGGAGACACTGCAACCCCAGTGCCAGGCCCTTAACTGCCTGTCACTCAGGAGCTCCACCCTAGACCCACTTCCCAGTTCAACTCCCACCTCCCTGGTGAGTCTCTTCATTGCCCAGTTTGGAGTCCCACATCTGCAGGAATGACAGCCAACCCTGCACCTCCTGGCAGGACCTCCCCTGACCCCAGCTGGGGGTGCTGCGGCTCTCCAGCCGGACATCTCACAGCCAGCTCAGACTAATGCCTGTGAAGGGAACTCATCCCCCCCTGTCAAGAGTGCTCTCCCACCTGTTCAAGGGCACCGACACCTACCCAAGTGGGAAGTTCAGGAGCCTGACTGAATGAGGAGGTGGGGGCCTGGGCATGCAGGACAAAGCTGCTCTACTGGCCTTTCAGCCAGGCCCCCTTCCAAGTGCCAGCCTCCACCCACTGAATGTAGTATTTCCAAGCATCTTGACCACAAAAACTCTTCCACACATGTCCAAACCATCTGGGTGGGTACGGGTGGTAGTGAGCCCATGCAGGCTGACATCTACTGATGTAAGTAGCACCGTATACACACTGGCAAAGAATTTTCCCTATTTATAACAAACCCCTTGGGAAGTGACATGACCTTAATTTATTAAGAATAATTTCAAGACTGTTCTTGCTGATCTATGGAGAACGGACTGAAAAGCAAGAGTGGAAGCATGTGCTGGGGGCCTGGGCTAGGGGGGCAGCAGTGGAGATGACGTAAGAGATTCTGACAAGGTCAGTGGTAGAACCTATGTGGCTGGTTCATGAACTGGCTGGGAGGAGTAGGGGAATCAGACTCAGGGATGGGTTTCGGCTTTGGAAAAGGGGGGGACTTGGTACCACTTTCTGAGATGGCAAAATTTTGATAGTGGTAGAGGTGAAGCTAATCAACAGCTGAGATACTGTCAGTAAATATAAGTAAATGGTAAGCAGGGGCTGCTGAAGGTACAGAAAGGGTCCTGAGGGAAGGTGTGGCCTACAGGTAAAGGTCTGTGCCGACACAGCACAGAGGTTAAGATGCGGGGCCCCAGAGCCAGCTTGTCCAGGGTGGAACCCCAGCTCTGCCACTCACTACCTGCGGCACTGGCCTGGTCGCTCAAATCTCTGCTTCAGTTTCTTCATCTATAAAACAGAGACAGCAGTACGTGCCTCATTAAGATAGGTGTGAGAATAGTTAATATGTGTAACACTGTAAACAGCGCCTGACAGACAGAGTCATGATTATCATCTTCAGCAGCAGGAGCTGTCCACAAGTGGACACTGGACACCAAGGCCATAGACAGAAGCCCCTCAGGGAGAAGAGGCCAGCACTGAGCTGTGTGTGGCTTAGCCAGGGGGCAGAGGAGGAGGCAACAACCAAGCATCCTGGGGAGGAGAAAGACCCGAAGGGCTAGGAGGGAGACCGGAGTGCGTTAACTGCATGGATGCCCAGAGAAGAGATTCAAGAAGGCAGGTATGGCCTGGTGTCCTGTGCTGCCATAGGAGACAAAAGCAGACGCACCTGTTGACCTGGCCACAGGAGGGCACTGTCGTGGGCAAGTGAGGTCGGCTCGTGCAGAAAACACTTTTGAGAACTCTGGGAATAAAGTAGAGCAGAGAAACAGGGCAACAGACAAAGGTGGATGGGAGACGGTGGGGAGGGCGCCCCCTAACTCTGGACTCACAGGCAGGTGGGAAGAGCTTTCATAAACGGCATGCCGGGGGAAGGAGCACAGCGCCAGTCACCAGCTCTTCTCAGGGCTCCACAACCCTCCCGCCACGGGCTGGGAGTGCGCCAACAGCAGAGACCACGCCCCGGCGCCCAGCACAGTCTGACAAGGAGGGCAGAGGGGTGTCTGTGGTGTAATGGCTCTTCCCAATTTTCCTTTTTCTGGTAATAATACTTGACACGTGTTCTAACAAGACTTTCCTCAAGGAGACATAGGCTCTGAAGAACATGGCCTACTAAAATGAGCTCCAGAAAAGACCTCCACTGAAGGGCCCAGATACACAAATTACAGAGCCCAGTGCGACCACAAGGCCGACCTTCCCTGGCCAGGCCCAGGGAAGCCTAGAGGAGGCCCAGGGCCTGTTGTCCCTGGGAACAGAAGGGAAGCAGAGAGCACAGCACAAGCCTCCCACCTGGTCCTACACATCATCGTTGTACATGCCTGTGCTGGGCTCCGCTTTGCCACTGAGACTCTTAGGGGTCTGGAAACACTTCCTACCACAGATCAGATCAAGCCCAACTCGTGGCTTTGGGAAGCTGACCCCTGTGCCCTGTACTAGCTCCTCTTCCATGTTGCCCAGGCCATGTCCCTTTTGTCCACCTCTGGCTCTGTGTTCATGCTGCTCTATTATTCTGTTAGTCTAACCTACAAACTAGAAATCAAATGCCACATTTACCACAAAGGTGCCTTTTTAACCTAAAATGAGTTCTGGGTTCCCAGTGTGTCCATGTGTGTGGCACACAATGTCATACCGGACCGTGCTGCCTTATAAGTAACCCAGCAACAGGAATCATATGCTCACTTCCACAACTAGACCACATGCTACATGAAGGAATGACTCTGCATCGCCCTCCTTCTAGGCCTGGCCACTGGAAGTTTAGGGCCTTAACAGTCACCTAAGGTGATATACTGCTGCCTATGAACCAACCTGGTGAGGCTCTGCAAAACCAATCACGTATGGCCTGTGTTTCTGAGTGTGGCCCCGGCCTAAGAGTGCCTTATTTGTGCCAGCTCCTGCGCAGGCTTTCCCAAGAGCCCCTGCCCTCCGAGGCACACTGCCTTCAGGCACCCATAAGACCAGAGGCCCTACACGTGCTCAAAAGGTCCACCAGACAAGGGACTGGGAAGTTTACTTAGAGTCTTGAAAGATGGGTCTATCCACACCTCTGTGACAGCCTTAAAAGGATTAACCAATAGAAAAGATAAAAGAGAGTTCTATTTTGGCAACTTTTCTGTAAATCGAAAAGTATTTCAAAATAAAAAGTTTTAAAAGTATTTCAACATAGCCTCCAGAAAGCTGGGTTAGCCAAAGCTAATCTTTACTTTTAAGGAACATGACGGCACCCTTGGGAGGCCCCACAGCACAGGTAGTAAGCAGTTCGCGCCATCCAGAGGTGCTCCCTTGCCCAGCCCCAGCATCTGCTAGAGGTTTAAGACCTTCTGATCCAGCTGCATTGTGTGGACGGATGACACTGAGGACCCATCTCCCTGTGGTGAGTGCACAGCCCGTGATCTGTTCAAGTCCCAGGACACAGGCCGCACATGGGTGGCCTGTGAGTCTCTACCAAGAACTCTGCTCTTTCTGAAGACAGACAGCGTGGAAGTGCCCCAGGCACCCACCCCCAACGCAGTTCCTGGTCGTTTCACCTACCAGGTGCCCATCCCCCAGTCTCATCTCCCCCACCCCAACCCCACAGTAGGGCAAGACCAGCATCCTGACAGGAAGCAGGCCAGAGGCGCCAACAGCCGCCAGCACACCCTGTGTTGCGCCAGGCCGAGGGAGGAGGCGGCCCTCAGACAAGTGCCACTTACTGAACACGGGACCTGGAGCTGCTGCGGCGGCGGCGGCGTCTGCTCCTGCGGGGGCTGCTGTGGCTGCTGCTGGGGGTCCCATATATGGACAGTCTGAGCTGTATTCTGGTACGTGCCTGCCACGGCCTGCACAGCCACTGGAATGTGGATGTTGCCATTCATGAACTGTGCTGGAAAGAGAGAGTTTGCCAGGGTCTGCACCACCTCTTCATGGGAGTTTTTCACTACAGACGTGGTGCCCACCATCTTCTCCTTGTCATCCTCGAGCTTCACAGCTGCCAGCGCTGTGGGTGAGCTGCTGACGTGAACTGTGTTGTAGGCTTCCTGGGGAATGGCGATGTGCGTAATGCTCTGCTGCTGAGGGTCCCCCCGGGGCTGGGCAGAGTACACAGGGATGGTCCAGGTCTCTCCAGTAGGGCTAGTAATGGTCCCAGTGGCACTGTACAGGTGGGCACTGTCTACTGTCAGTAGGTCCGGCCTCAGAGACACGTAACTCTGCTGCTGGCCCTGTGGGATGGCCAGCACGGTGGCCACCGGCTGCCCTGAGATGGCATAGGACACAGTGATGGGCATGTCCACTTTGCGCTTCTTCACCGGCTGAAGGACGCTGGCGGTGCCGACCCGTCGCTCCCCTTCCCGGGGTGAGCCCTGCTGGGACGGTGGTGGGGAGAGAGCACCCACGGTCTGGATTTGGATCTGCTGACCCCCAGCAAAAGACTGGCCAGCCACCAGCTGAGCCTGGATCTGCTGATGGGGGATGTGCTCCTCTGGGATCTCAGCAGCCTGGATCTGCTGGGCCGCCTGCACATGCTGCACCTGGATCTGGGCTGCCTGCAGCTGAGAGGGGCTGGGGCTCTGCAGAGATGGGGTCTGGATGGAGGGGGCTGCCGGCTGTGGGGCTTGGCCTTGGATCTGCACCTGGACCTGGATGGGCTGCTCTGCAGGCTGGTGGACAGTGAGCTGCGGGGAGAGCTGCTGCGCCGAGACCTGCTGCGGAGACTGCTGCACCTGCACCTGCACCTGCAGCGACAAGGCCCCCATGAGCGTGTGCACCCTGGACCCACACACGGCCCCGCCACACACTCAAAGCCACACACTCCCCCACCCCCCACCTTCCCCCTGCTCTTTTAAAGCTTCACCCCTTTGTTTCTGCCCATTAGCATAGCAGGACGAGTGTATGACTTATAAATATGTAAAAACTAATTTATCCATGGTAAGTGACAACAGGTGCAGGGACCAATGGTCTAAAAGCTCAGAAAAACAAGTACATTTTGTAGGCATCAATTCCCAATTCGGGATCAAAACTACTCCTACCAAAAGCAAGTGGAAATGGAGCAGAGACAAAACTCTTCAATCTCTTTTGGCAATATCTCAAACCTTGCTGCTAAAATGCAGGCACTGATGAATGATTCTCTAAGAGTGCTTATTTCAAATACCTTTGTTTTACTTACAAGCCACTAAAAATGCTACACCATTCTTGGTAAGTTAACTTAAGGTTACCGTATTATTCCTGGATCACTGACTTCTGAGAATAACACAGCTCATGTCTCACTGCTGTCACGTCACCACACAGAGCAGCATGAAAGGACACTATTCCTGGTATGTAATTAAAAAAAGAATTTTCCACCACACACATATCTAAATTGCTCTAAACACAGGCAGGAATTAGGAAGATAGAAAACAAAAAGGCAAATGAAGGACTCTAGTAACAGAACACGACACACCACAAAAGACAGCCAAGGATGGGGTTGGGGCAACTGGCTATGCCTATGACAAGAGGAGCTGGACCTCTTCCTCATATCATACACACAAAAACACGGGAGAGGATCTGAACAGACAAGATATGCAAACAGCCAATAAGCACACTTATGTTCTTGGGACCCACCTCAGAGCAATAGAACCAGAAACTCCAGGGAACAGGACAGCAATCCGTATCTCAACAAGTCTCCCAAGTAAAGGATGCACCCTCAGGTTTGAGAACCAGTGCTTTACAAGGACATAAAGGAAACTATGAAGCCAATTACTACAGAACAGCAGTTTTCAAGCTTTCCGGTCTCAGGGCCTCTCAAAAAATTACTGAGGACCTCAAAGAGCTTTTTAAAAAAAAAAACAAAAAAAAACATAGGTATAGATAGTTACTGCATTAGAAATTAAAACTAGGAAATTTTTAAAAATATAAATTCAGTAAAAACTACCATATAAACCAATCACATATTAACAGAAATACTTTTGAAAAATAAGTATTTTTGGCGTAATTTGCCAAAACAAAAATTTTTTTGTAAGAGTTGCATTATTTTGCATTCTTACAAATCTAATGGCTGACTTCATTGAAGACAGCTGAATTCTCATCTCTGCTTCTGCATTCAATCTGTTGTACACACATCACACAGGGCCTCTTCAAAACTTTTTTCTTAATTTTTTCAACATTTCTAGGCTATATGGTTCATCTGCAAGCTTTTTCAAATTGTTGCAAATCTCAAAAAGTATTTCCTATATACTTATTGAAAAAAAATCCACGTATAAGTGGACCCTTGACATTTCAAACCTGTACTGTTCAAGGGTCACCTATATTTGATCAACTGTGTCAAAAAAAACAACTGACTGATATCTAAACAAGAATAATTTTTTTTTTAAGTAGATTGAAACTTAAACCTACACTTAAGGTGATTCTCAAGAAACAAAAAGGAAAAAGCATATCCCTAAGCCTAGTACATGCTGGACAACCTATGTATCTATGAGAGAGGGAACATCTCTGGGGAAAATGAACTTGGTTTTACTGCTTCAAAAAGCACTGTCTCTCACCTGTCAGCCCCTCACAAGTCAAGTGGCACTCCAGTTCCCTTCACATGTCAATCATACTTTCTCGTTCAGCTCCCTCACCTTTTCTAGAATGTTTAATTGCTTCTTTTTTTCTGTTGATCGGAAGAGATACACTTAACTATATCTCTGGGCTCTCCATCACACATCATGGACAGAACTGACTGCTTCCTCCTTGTGCAGGCTGACTTTCAGCCTGGACACACTGTGTTCTGTGTCTACTGGGCAGCTACCAAACTGGAATTAGATCTCAAATCTGAGCTGCTTCTATTATTATTTTCATGACTTCTCTCCTAGGTTCTTTGTTTCATCTGTTGTCACTTAAGCTTTTCAGGAGTATGTTCTCAAGGTAGCCCATAGATCAGCAGCATTGCCATTGACCTTGGAGTTTGTTAGAAATCCAAATTCTCTAGAAACAAAAATACTATGTCAAAGAGATATCTGGAACCCCATGTTCACAGCAGAATTATTTACAACAGCCAAGACATGAAAACAATCTAAGTGTCCATTAATGGATAAAAAAGTTGTAGTATTTACAATGGATGATTATTCAGCCATAAAAAAGGAGAAAATCCTGCCATTTGCAATAACATGGATGAACCCTGAAGGCATTATGTCAAGTTAAATAAGCCAGAGAAAGACAGATACTATATGATCTCACTTATATGTGGAACCTGAAAAACAAACTCAGAAAGATAGATCAAATTTGTGGTTGCCAGAGATGAGGAGGAGCTGCATGAAGATGGCCAGAAGGCACAAACTCCAAGTCGTAAGATAAGCAAGCACTAGAAATGGGGTGTCCAGGTGAGAACTACAGCTCACATTGCTGCAGGATGTACAGGCAAGTTTTAAGTCAGTGAATCCTGAGTTCTCATCACAAGGAGAAAAATTTTTAATCTGTGTAACATGATGCTCATTAACCAAACTTATTGTGGTAAGCATTTTGCAATATATATGTCAAATTATTAAGCCATGTATCTTGAACTCATACAGTGCTGTACGTCAATTATCTCAATAAAACTGGTGTGTGCGTGTGTGCACATGCGTGCACACGAAGGGTGGCAGAACAGACCCGTGACCTGCTGAATCAGAATGGTAAGGGGAGCCACTTTTGTTTTAAGAGAACTTCCAGATGAGCATAACAGCCCTAAAGTGTGATATCCACTCGTCTCCGAGCTTTATTGGACCTCACTTGTCTAGTTTCTCAACTAGTCTGCCCATGAATAATCAATTTCTTTTTCCTCAGTGTCATTCAGAAACTGAGTAACCCAGAGCTCTACACAATGTAAGAACTTAAGTGTTCCAAGTCAGGAACAATGAGGAACCCTGGAGTAACTCATGCATTACCCCACTGGGGATTTCCCCTTCCAAACAATTACTGAAGCTTAAAAAAATGCACATCTAGTATAATTTCTTGGTTTTGTTTTACTTTGTTTCTGGCTAAAGTATAAGACATATATTTTATTTAAAAGAAAATAAACTGGGTGTGTTGGGTGAATATCCATATTCCACCTCATAAATCTTTAAAATCACTTTATTTCCCTAAGAAATAAGAAACAATTCCTCTTTCAACATTTCTCTAAGGCTGCACTGGACCAATGCCCATCAGCTAGTTACATGTTGTTAGCAATCACATGAGATGTCATTAGTCTGAATTACGATGTGCTACAAGCATGAAACACAACCAAATTTCAAAAGATTTGTACCAAAGAAAAACAAAACAGTTTGGCAATAATATATACTCATTATATGTTGAAATAACATATTGGGTTAAACGTGATTTTGAAAAATTCAATTTCACCTCTTTCTTTTCCCCCTTTTAAAAAAGAGGCTACTGAAAAACTGAGAGTAAGATCTGTGTCTCCCATTCCATTTCTTGTTCTAGGTCTCACTGGGAGAGAGCTGAGGCAGTACTCCGGGTGACAGAAAACGACCCCATTAACGTAGAAATCACAGCACCTGGGGTCCAGACCGACCTCCACCTGTTAACAACTAACAGCAAACTGTAGGGATCTTGGCAGAATTCCACCGCTCAAGTAACACTGTTCTGAAAGTGGTTAAGTCTCTACCCAAGTATCAGACATTTACCAAACTCTTATACAAATAAACTCAGAAACACAGTCAAGGAAGAGATTTAAATGTGGGTAAAAAACTGAACATAAAAGGCCAAAAAGGCAGCAATAAATGGTACACCAAATTCCAATCAGCCCACAAAGCACCAGTGAGAAGGTAGCTGATTTAATCCTGTGTTTGGCTGCAAACCCGTATTTGCAGAATTCACCATCTTACAAGCTCCACCTCCCCAAGGCAGAAGCTGGAACAACTTCCCCAACCTCTCCTGCAAGTGGAGTGCAGATATGTGACAAAAGCTTCCCAAATTAGACACAGTACATTAAATTCAGACTCAGAAGGGACCAACATGAGGCAGCAAGAACCACAACCTCCACTTCCTGGTGAGAGTGGAGGCCTGTGGCAGAAATGGAACAAGATGGCATGGCTCCAAGTGAGACTGGGAAGGCTCAGAGCTGCACCCAGGGGTGTGGCTGAAAGTCTGCCACAGGCTAGCAATGTGACCTGAGTCCTGTTCCTGGCCATGATGCATCCAAGGCCCATTCTCTGGCCCTCCCATAAATTCCCTGAGCTAACTACTATCCTTTAATCAATTTTTTTTCTGAGTACACTAGAGGATGTGGGGGAATGCTCCCTCCTCGTTATAACCAAGAATCAAAACCCAGATAGATACAGAAAACATCACACCAAGTTGAAAACTTTAAAGTAGTATTGAGCCTGGGAGAGGGGATGTTCAGAGGGCACCAGAGAGTTGAACTGCATCTGTAACATTTGCCTTTAAAAAAAAAAAAAGGCAAAGGGCCAACTCTGGGAGTGCTCTTCTGCTTGTGTGTAAATGTCTGTCTGGATGTTTTTCAAATGTTTGAAAAGCAACTGGGGCCTGGCACTAACAAGAAGAGGAAGAGGAGACACCAGCTCTTACTGAGGGTGTACCATACGCCAGGCAGTCTGTTAGGGCTCAGAGTAACTACAACATAAATTCTCTTGTTTCCACGATGTAGATAAGGAAATGGACTCAAAATGGCTAAGTCCCTTGCCTAAGACAGCATATTTAAAGTAGCAGAAGCAGACTGAACTCATGTTTGTCTAAGGGCCAGGTCTGGCTCTTAATTACCACCTTTCTGACTTTGGGCGATTCTACACCGCAGTGAGGGGTTCGGACCATCCCAGCATGGAGGGAATGTATGACAGCAAGAAGAAAAAGAGAAAGAAGAACCCAAGCCAGGATGACAAATGATAAGACTTGTACTTTGCGCCACTGAAGCCTTGAGATCTTTAACTTCTAGCAACAAGCAGAAGTGCTGTGGAGTCCCCTTCCCCAGGGCATCCTCAGTGGGGCCAGATGGAGTTCCTGCCCTGCAGAAGGGCAGAGGAGAAATGCGTTTTTGGGTGCAGGCCCCTGGCATATGCCACCGGAGGACCCTCTCTCTGGCACACACATTTACCTCCACGCGGATGCATTAGCAAGTACCCTCTCAAGGGAGCTCTTGAAAGGGACGTTCCCAACGAACCTTCTCACCGAGCTTGGGCAGACCTGATGGCAACAGGAAACTGAAGCCATTCCCAGTATTGTACAAAATGTCGAGGTATTTCCACAGGAACTCTTCCTTCTGCCTTCAGAAGGCTCCTCCCTAGCTTCATTAGATGTATGCTACTGTGATGTTGTCATATAAGAAGAAACATACTATTTTGGTCTCTGTCTCTGGTTCCTGACCAGAGCTTCTAAAATCTCTGTAATTTCCTAAGCAACAACAGAGGTGCAAGGAGCACTGTGTGTTCTAATGAGGCAACTCTAGGTGGGCTCCTGAGTGGGGGG
>JAQQAC010002837.1:112203660-112346745 GCA_029783875.1 Phataginus tricuspis | reverse complement strand
TGTCCTGTCTTCTCTGAACAGCTGACACATGGTAGGTGGGGGATTCATCTACATCTGGTGCATTTGGAATTCAATGTGGAACAAGAAAGACTATGGCTCTTTGTTCCTGTAACATCTGTAACTTAAAGCAACCAATGTTATGCTTTTCCCCAGTAAAAAGTACACACCTTGGGGAAAAAACCTATATATCCAGGGAGAGAATGAGACCACAGAAAAAATATGACCCTTGCTGCTATTAATTTACTGACACTGGCAATATTTCTGTGGGGCACCATGTAAATATAGTATGTAAATTATATACAGGTGCTTTCAAACAGAATGGAGCCATCAATAAATCTTTTATAATGATGCACATACATTTCTCCACAAACAAAACCATCACCACATACACCTTATCCTACCTAAAATCAAACCCTAGTCCACTACTCCCAGAAGAGCCTCCACTTCTCAGGAAATCCCAGGCTCAACAGATTGCAGTGAATGAACAGTAGGTGCAGGTGAGGGGACGCAAGGCAAAGCTGTGGCTGGTAAAGCCGGTGCTGCTGGCCTCGTCTCCTGAAATTTAACTTGCCTATCCCTTCCTCACCTCTGATCTTACCATCTCCCTGCCCTGCTGTCCCTTCTCTCCACTGCAGCGACTTTCAGTTATCTTCTCTCAGAGCAGGAAATTAGGAGGTCTGCTATGTGACTTCAAGATTAAGCTATCAACAATGTCCACAACACTTAGGAGTGAGAAGAGCATCAGGGCCCAGCACCCCATCCTTCTAACACACGTTCAGAGCCAGCAACTCCAGTGTAGGTGACCCACACTCACTACACTGGCGTGGAACTGTCACAGCCTCTCTTTGGTAAGAGCATCACAACTAAAACTTCCTTCTTAAGAAGCATTTGTCATAACACAGACCTCACAACATCACAGAGTTCACAGTACATGCCTCCAGGGCCTAATTCCACACGGGACAAAGGAGAGATTATACCAACAGCCATTAACCAGTTCTCTACCAGGCTAGCCCACATTTCAATTTTCCCCTCCATTAAAAAGGAACAGCAGAGGCCAACTGAAATTTACATTTCCCAAAATGTATTATCTTCAACAGTCCCATAAAATACTGAAAGACCGCTTTAATTATGAAGACTGTCTGTGCTGCAATCATAGATACTGTGCCAAGGCAAGTTTTTTGAAAAGCATAGGGAATCGTGCAGAAAATTTTTTTGTCTAAAATGTGGAAGATAAATAGGTAAAACACAAATATAAAAAAACACTGAAAATTAAGTTTATAGAAACAAAAAGCCTTCATAAAAATACTGCCTGGTAAAGGGGTCCCTCAATCTTCTCGGTGGCTTATTTCTCTTCACTCCTTCAAGCTGCAGTAACTCAGGAGATTTAAGCCTCATGTGAAGTCTGCTGTTAAGTATAAAAGAGAGCTACACCAACTTCTTTTCTAGAAAACTAGCTTTCTACAGTTTTCAGTGAGAAGTCCACCTAGTTTTTGGTTGGCTGTTTTTGTTTTTTTTGCAGGGTGGGGGTTAATACATGTGTTTTCCAAGAAAAATGTTCAAATAGTATAGGAAGGTATACATTGAAAAGTAAAGCATCTAAGAATGCTTTCTTGATCTAACAGGTTTAAACACTGATCTGTCCTTTCAGAAAGGTGAGTTTAGGGTATTTAAGTCACCTTCCTCTCACCAACTCTGTCAATCATATTTTTATTTTTGCCATGATCACTTTCACAGCTTTAAACCTCTATTTGCAAAGTCATTAATTTTAGAGTATTTCTGAACTTTCGACCATGTAAGATGAGGAAATTAAAGTTTCATGCCCTCTATTTTTGACCAGCATTTAGCTAAGTGACTATAGCTTATGTTTAATTAACTTTTTAATTTCAAAATACAGCATTTGATACCAAACTCAATTTTTTTTTAAGTTCCAAAGATAAAAACTTTTCTACTCCAAGAAAATCCTGTCAGTATTTCTAGAATACTACCTCGAAAAGTCACTAAAGAAACTCTAGTGCAAATACATGTTTACTCCCTGAGCAGACGAGCAAATAGGATGGATATGTAACTCTCAAAAATAATGGAATAAAAGCTTGGAAAAGTATCTACTCTAAGGTCTCAAAGTTCATTCTTTAAGCTTTCATCAAAAAAAGGAGAGGATCAAGAGCTTGAAGTAGGGAAAATTCCATAAAATTTAGAAAACGCTGATAAAGGTTCATATACGTGTGTTCATTGTATTTTTCTCTATGCCTGTGAAAATCCTAGAAATGTTCTATAATAAACACACGTTTTGGTTAGCAGCCATATGCTGTCCATACGATACCCCTCTGTGGTGCCCCAGCGGGTGCTTCAAGCAGAAGGCACAGCTTCCCAGTTCTCACTGCTTCTGTCTTTCACTAGGGCCCCAGGAGGTTCTTCACAGACTGTGCCCAAGTCCACAGAACCATCTGAAAACCACGGAGTCAAAGGAAGGTAAAAAATACTAACAAATAATGGATTAAATGGAGAGAGCTTAAACATTTAATGGAAAAGGCGAATTTGAAAGAACATCCCATCTATCCATTTATACATACTAAAACACACATGGCTTCATTTCTTGTCCATTTAACCTGTGCACCTGGCAGTACCCACAAGACCAGCAGATCCCAGTAATGTAAGTGCACTAAGTCAGCATCTGACATGATAAGAAAAGTGCTTAGAGAGAAAAAAAACAGCTTCAGATTAAAAGTATTTTAGACCAGTCAGTGAACAGAGAAAAACAATGAGAAAAATTAAACAGATTCTCAATAGTGGTGACAGTTTCCTTTGCTTTTATACTCAGAAAAAGTTCCCCTTACCATAAGATCAAGTCGTTTACTCACTACAATTTTTAGATTCACAGTGTAATTTTTTTTATACAATGCTTTGATCCGTTTAGAACTTATTTTGCATGGAGTGTGACGTAAGAGTCTAATGTTATTTTTTCCAAAGCCCAAACAACTCATCCCTTTATCAGTTAATGAATTACTGAAATTACTTTGTCCACTAACTTGAAATTCTAGTTATGATATACCAAATTTCATATGAAGTCTGCTTCTAAGCTTTAGTGTATGATTCCACAGATCTTTCTATTAACTTAAAAAAAAAAAGTTAATACCTGTAAGAGTTTTTGTCTCCCCCCACCAACACCGAGTCTGCTTTTATAAAACAAAAAAATTTACTGATACAGAAATACATTACATGTGAAAATGGAGTCAACCCAACTGTATTTACATATACCACTCTTGTTCAATTATATATGTAAAAAAAACTGGCCAAAAAAATGCAACTAAGTGCTAACAGTACTTATGAGTGTGTAGTAGAATCACAGAGGACTTAAAATTTGTTCCTGTTTACTCTCTCCTGTATTCACCATAATTTGTATTAAATCAAAATTAAAAAGAAATCTTTTCTGTACAATGTAGCAGTAAAAGTCACAGACATGCAAATGATTTTGGTTGATCATAGTATAATTTTCCCCTCAAAATCTGAAATTCTTAAAAAAACAAAATCATCAAACACAAGAAGCTTGTATAATAATGAAGATTGCCAACTTCTTCAAGATATTCACAAGACACACAAGGCTGAGAGATGTCCTTGTTAGTAGAGAGAAATGGATAACCTTAATGAAACCACTCTCTATAACCCCAAAGTAACCAGATTCTTCATCAGCTCCAAGTCAAAGGCTTAGTGAGCAACAGTAAGTAAACTCATTAATTAAAATACTTCCGAAAAACATGAAGCTGGAGGATAGCTGAGTACTCCCAATTTCTGGAAATCAGGAATGGAATAAGAGGGAAAAAAATACTCCGGGTCTCAGCTGGGTTGGGGAGTGTATAAACAAACATTTGCTTCTGAATACTTGAAGTATAGCTGCTTTGCAAAACAAAAACAGACAAACCAGTCCCCTACCAACTAGGAAATTGTCCCTGTGTGCACAAAACAAGCACTGGCATTTCCCCTGTACTTCTTTCTACTGCAGCTTAGCACAGTGCCTGACACAGGGCAGGCACTCAATATACAGATACTATCAGTATTTGTATTATTTTATCACCAGACAAGATGTATCACAGACAAAGGTCACTCCAGAGTAACCATCTATTACATTTCCATAGGTCTGTTTGTGAATTTCTTTCTTTTTTCTATTTAGAGACTAAGGGAAAACCTATGTACTCACCAGAGTCCTCCTTTCCTGGGTCCCCTCAAGTCTGTGACACCTCTTCCCAGCTCCCCAGGTGGCTCTGCAGAGAGGGACTTGATGATGGACTAAGAGAAGATGCTCCGCACTGCCTTTGAGCCCTGCCACCTCCTCTTTACCCAGCAGTCATGCCCTTGGGCTGTTCTCAAGGTTCACATCTACTCTAGCAATGGCTCCTCAGAGCTTACTAAGTCTGGTTCGAAGAACACATTCTCATGAAGAGACAATTTCCGTATTAAGGAGTTGTACTTACATTTGTCTTAACATAAGTCACTTCAAAGCAGCAGATTGGGAGACATAATTCGTTTCTTAAAGATACTAACCCACTACAAAGTTTGTGATAGACATTATTGCATTGGGTCATTCATCTGCCCTATGCTTTTACCAAAGGAGTCACTCATTTTGGAGCATTTTCACCATAGTTCTGTTTCTGGACAACACACTTTCAACAAGGAACTTAAATTCACATTCCTACCAAAGAATGATGGGCTGTAAATTGGCACAACCATATAAATTGAAAACATCCACTCTGTATGACCCAGCAACTCTATCCCTAGGGTTAAATGACACACATACACAAATGTACTTACACAAGAATGTTCACAGTAGCATTGTTACTAATAGCCCCAAACTGGAAGGAATGTAGTTTTTATCAATAGTAGAATGGATAAATTATGGTATATTCATTCGTGCAGGATGCCATACAGAAACAGGAATTAATTAACTATGGCTACACAGTGTGGATGAATTTCACAAACACAGTGTTAAAAGGAAAACATTTATATATAAAACTTAAAAGTAAACAGAACTGTTGTTGAGGGATACAAAGTGGTAAACTTAAAAAGAAAAACAAAGAACGTGATTATAAGTCAAAACAGTGATCATCTCTAGCAGTTAAGCAGCTGTGACCAGAAGGAGACCTATGCAGGTTCAGGGGTGCTGGCACTGCCTTATTTCTTGAAAATAATGGTAGGTACACAGTGGTTCACTTCATAATTTTTCATTAAATTGTATACAGATCATATGAATTTATAGGTATTTTTAAAAAAGGGCTTTCTGACACTCCCACCAGCTCTACCCACAGTTCTGCCCCAGCATGAAGTATGACACCAAAGGACTATTCTTCTCCCCCTTTCAGCAAAGCAAGTGGTTAATCTATCATTTGTTCTTGCAGCCACAGTCAGAATCACAATCCAATATAACAAGAAAAAAACAAGTGAAGAATTTAAAAGACGGGCTAGGGATTAAAGCATCTGAAACAAAATGCAGGGCAACTAAATACAAAACAACAGAAAAGAACAAGGTGCTCATGTAACACCTCACTCGGGGGCTGAGAAATAAAAGACCATGACAGATCAAGGGTGGCCATTTAACAAGTAGGTAAGCAAGAAGCATGGAACATCAAGGACAAGCAACTGATTAAATTAAGAGCTCATGCAGGCTTGAGAGAAGCCCTGATTCTGCAGCTGTCATGATGGAGGACAGCCACACCCAGAGCCCCCGACTTTGGGTACCTTCATGGAGCAATTCAAATCTACAAAAAAAACTTCAACTTCTACTTGATCTTTTTTTTCGAAATGACAACATTAAGCTGGAAAACGGATGTGGAGAGGGAATGTTCATGGAGAGAAATTATTCAGAGGCCTGGAAGTAGGTCATCTTCTGACAGGTGATCTTAATGAGCTTACAAACAAATATCATCTACAAACACTAATTTAAAAGGCAGATCTCAAACTTAATAGTTAAAAACAAAAATACTCCAGAACAAGGAGGCCTATGTTACAATTTTAAGTGTATCCTGGATAAACTTCATTGTTTTTCTTAGTCCTTAGAGAAGCTGATGCCTCCTATGCTAAAACCTGAAAGTCACACTGACTTACATTCTATGAGAGGAAAAACTGTTCAAGCCATTAACTGGCTGGATTCAAAGATGCAGTCCTCCCACATCTTAAATTTCCCAGCACCCAGTAGTTTCTGGCAGATAGCACCCAGAATGATTGGCAGATTTGTAATGTTTCAATATTACCAGAAAAAGACTGCACACACATTTCCAGCATATGAATGATTTTAACTCACCAGTCACCATGTTGCAAGTATGTCTGCTGCTTGTCCTGAGTTCTTAAGACTTGTAACATTCTGAAGAAACAGAACAAAGAAGTTCCTTCCATCCTCAGCCTCCTTTGAAATTTTAACTTTGTTCTTAAATACGTATTAGAAAGAACTGTCCTCATCATTACCAAATGTGATTGCTAGTTTTACTTCCTTTTAGCTACTTTCACTTTAAACTTAATGATGCAAGACTGTAAAACACAAACTACGAGATGTTTGGTCTTAGGAAAAAAACAAAAGTGGGTATTTCTCTAGAGCAAAGCTAGAACTCCCCTGGCACCAGAACCCAGTGCTGGGATAATAATTAAAGGAAAAAAAAAAACTGAAGGATTAAAAGTCTTTTATCAACGGTGACTTTTCCAGTGGTACACGGACAGATCTGAGAAACTTCTGCTGGGGGACTTTGGAATTAGAAAAGTCAAAGCACTGATTCTCAGGCTGGTCAATTTTGTTCTGGACAACTTTGTGCTTGAGCAACAGCGGGCCCTTAAGCTCACCGAGTACCAGTAAGCCCCTCCCACCCCCGCCGAAGAAAAGGCTGCATTTAAGGATTTAAAGAGGAACTTGCGAGCGTGGGTAGTTTCACATCGTCCACAGAACAGGATCCCCTTCCGGAGCGCATAGAGAGGTGACGTGTAGGAATGGCGCTTATGGAAGAATGACTTTCTAAACGACAAGAACCCAGGTACCGCTGAAGGGCCTTCTAGGATTTACACCCCCCTCCAGAACAAAGCACTGCACAAGGTGAGGAAACTCGAGGGGGCTCGCTGCCCTCAGACCAACAGAGCTCGGTCTCAGCGGCGGGCAGCACCCTCCCCACGCACGGCCCGAACATGGGCCTCGGGCCACCGCGTTCTTCCAGAACGAGCAACGTCGCCCGCCTCGCTGAGGAGCAGGGCCGCAAGCCAGACGGCAGAGCCGGTCGGTTTCTTCCCGGGCCCAGGCCACGACAGTCCGGAGACGTCACCAGAACAGGAAGAGCCCAACCCACCACCTTCCTCACGCTGCGAGCCGCGCGCCCGCCGCCCCTCCACGCACTCCGGGTGTCCCGCGCGCCCTCGTGGCGGCGCCGCCACCCAACAGCAGGGCGCGCGCCCGAAACCGGGGGTCGCGGGCGGGCGCGCGCCCCAGAAAGCCGCTGTCGCCCAAGGGCCGCAGCCTGGAGAGCCAAGAAATCCGGGCCGGGAGCGCGCACGTCGGCGACCGCGCGCGCCGGGGAGGCCGCACGGCGCGCGCGCACCCGCGCGGATAAACAGGCCCAGCCCCGCGCGAGCACCAGCGCGCGTTCACGCGCCGAGCCCACCCGAATCCCCGGGCCCCTCCCCCACCGAGGGGGCGGGGGCGCGCTAGCCTAGGGACGTTCTCCGCTCCTGAGCAGCCCCAAGGTCTCCTGGGCCAAGCGGCAGCAGCCCGCCCGCCCGCCCGCCCCCGCCCGCCGTTGTGTGAGGTGGGCCCGCTGTCTCAGGGCCGCAGCCCCGCCGCATCCCCGTCTACAGTGGAGCCCTCACCCGGCGACGTGGTCGCCGCTGCCGCCGCCGCCGCCGCTCTACCCGCCGGCCCCGCCGCACTGCTCGGGGCCCCGGTTCTGCCGTCTCCCCTCCAACACCGACAGGATTTTCCCCTCACAGCTCCCTGGGCGCCATCTTACATTCAACCCTCGCAGCCAATGGGCGCCGAATGTCCCTCTCGCGATAATTGGAGTGTCGGATCCCGCGAGAATTGAGGCTGCCTCCTAGCCAAACTTAAAGGGAACGCTTCTGTCGAGGAAGGAGGCCGGGCTTCGGGCCGCAGGAGCTGGGAGAAGCCAGGGTGCCGGGTGCGGTTCCCCGCCCTCGGACGCCTCTTCGTGTGGGGCGGAGCCAGGGCAGGAGATCGGCTTAGCGGCTGAGCCCGGGCTTGCTGGGGCCCGAAGCTGCTGCTGCCTGCCGGCGCGGGCGGGGCCCAGCCTCTCGCTTAAGGTAGCCTGCACAGCCACTTGCCTAGGCCGGTGCCCCAGCCGCGTCCCGCTGGCGGAGCCTCTGCCGTCGAAGACCCTGCCCACGGAGCTTCTGCCGTCGAGGACACTGCCCGGGGCCCAGTCCACCTTAACGCACCGCGAGTCGCTGTTTGTACACAACGCGAGTGTGCCTGCTGTTAAAGCTGCAGGCGCTGCCGCGCGCACCAGGCCCCCGGTTGCACTTGTCCTCCAGCCCTGCCGGAGAGCTCCCCCTAGTCCTCTAGGGCTTCCCTCTGGAATCACTTCCTAAGTAGTCTTCTGAGGCCCAGGCTGGTCAGGAGCCTCCAAGGAGATCTTCCTGGGCAGTGCTCGGGACACCGTGTCCCGAGATGGCAGTTGGAAGGTCACCGCACAAGCCTTCCTCATCCTGCTGTGCCCAGCACATGGCAGGCACCAATTATTTGCTCAATGAGTGGAATGAAGGCCAGGCATCTTGCATCTGCCTCTAGCACAGGGGTCCTAACAGTGGAGGGGCACCCCAGCGCCTGCAGTTCCCTCAGACCAGGTGCAGAGAATATCTAGTTGGGAGAGCAGCTGTGGCTTCAAAGCTATCAGTACTGTCCATGTACAGCACACCTGACCACCATCCCAGGATGTCTCTGGGGTCAGCAGGTGCTGGGAAAGCAGACAGCTAACACACAGACTCCAGGGGGCTTAGCTGATCTTTATTGACATGATGTCTGGGTACCCCTAGCCTCCAGAAGGATGAGGTAGGTCCATGGGCCTTCTAGCTCACACCTTTCCTGGATCCTCCTTCAGTGTGACAGTTCGGTTGAAGACCAGCTGGCAGGCAGAGGGAAAGAATGACCATCAAGCCAGAAAAAGACCAGGGGCCCCAGAGAAGAGAGATGGGAGACTTAGGCCTCAAACTTTATGAGTTTGGGTGACTTTATGACCGTTTACTTCTGGGCCTCCATTCTATAAGGATTTTAACAACCCCTATGCCTGACCCCTATCTTGACGGACAGGGTCCTCACAAAACACTCTTCATAGACATAACCTCTGAGCCTATTTCCTCACCAGCAGAACATGAACCCCATCTCAGGTGGTGAAGATTAAATAGGGGAATGCTGGCAGAGCACTTGGCACCATGAATGTCACTGTCACTATCACGGGAGGGACAGGCAAGTAAATTCAAGCACCTGTCCCTGGAGGCTGTCTGGATCCACAGAGAAGTAGCCCAGCCGCTCAAACTGGAACTTGTCGAAGGGCTTTGCCAGGGCCACAGAGCAGTCCACTAATGCTGCCTCCACCACTTGTAGTGATGCCTGTGGGCAGGGACATCAGGTGGCCATCCAGCCAGGGAGGCCCACCACCCTCACACCTCCCCTGAGCATACCGGGTTCAGGTCACTTAAGAATCCACCAGGCACCTCAGCAGGATCCTCTGGGTTCTTATGCTGAAACCTGCAGCCACAGTCAAGGTCAGACTCCAGCTAGGCGACCACAGCAGGCAATGCCCATCTGGTGTTTGCCTCCACCCCAGCTCTGTTCACTCACAGTCGCTCATAGAGACGAATCTCACATGTCAGAGGCTGCGACACCCAGTGAATAAAAGCCTTGGGCTTCTCTCCACTATCTGCCCGTCTGCAGGTCACCTCCAGGCTCTCCACACAGCCACTGGGGCCCTGGAAGTCAGGATGCAGTCAGACTGGGACGACTTGCAGGTCTGTAGGCTGCACCTAGATCCTTGCCCCAGTATGCACTGCAGCTGGAAGGCAGCAGTCGGCTCTCACCTTGACCACACACTGCAGCTCGATGACGTAGCCTGTATGCCTCAGGCCCACAGGCTGGCCCCAGGCCAAGCGTTTATAGCCTGGCTCTGGCTCCTAGAGGTAGGAAGTGGGGCAGTCACAAGAAGTTGCAAGGGTTGACCGTGTACAAGAGGCTCCCCCCACCCCCATACCTAATGGGTTGGTTCCGAAGCAAGGAGTAGATGGGCTGACAGAAGAGAGGAAAGGGCCTTGGGACTAGGCTTGGCCTCAGACAAGACTCCCCCTACCCATTTACCTCCTTGAAGTCAGTCCTCTCAATGAAGACAGTGGGTCCAAAAGGGACCTGATGGAAGCCCTTGGTCTCATCAGCTGGGAAGTTGGGTACCTGGATGTGCAAGGACTAAAGCAGGAGAAAGGTGTCTGAGTCACACACACCAGGCCCTGACACCCCTGCACTCAGACACAGGTGTGTGTGCACACACGTACATTATGGCAGACCTACCTTGGCTGCAGGGAAGTTGGTGATGATGACGGGTAATGACTCCAGCACAGCCATGGCCCGCGGGGCTGTGTCGTTCAGCACATCACGCACACAGGCTTCTAGCAGATGTGGCTCCATCGTGGCCTGTGCCACTGTTACCCCCACCTAGGAAAGGCCATCAACCACCACAGCTACAGCCCACTCTGCTCAGCCCCCACCTGCCACCCAGCCCACCGGGCTCTACCCGAGCACAGAAGGTGTTGATGGCCTCTGGAGGGAAGCCCCGCCTTCGCAGAGCTGTGAGTGTGAAGAGCCGAGGGTCATCCCAGTCCCTGTGGACAAGGAGGTGGGAAGAGGGCCTTTGGCAGCACATACCATCACTACTGCCACCCTTCAAAGAGCCAGGCAGCCACACCTACCGCACAGCGCCAGCCGCCACCAGCTGGAGAATCTTCCTCTTAGAGACAACAGCATAGTGCAGGTTGAGGCGGCCGTACTCCCACTGCACAGGGCAATAGACATCCAGAGCGTTGCACAGCCAGAAGTAGGAAGAGCGTCTAGGGTGGGAGGGCAGAGTCAGGACTGGTCGCCCAGGCCAGGGAACCACCACAGGAGGGCCGCCCGAAGCCCCTACCCACCCCACCGGCCCAGCCCCCTAACCGGGCCTGGAACTCCTTGGTGCAGAGTGAGTGGGTGATGTGCTCGATGGAGTCACAGAGGCAGTGTGTGTAGTCATAGGTGGGGTAGATGCACCTGCAGGACACAGGCAGTGGGCCCAGCGTTCAGCCCCGCGGCCCTGCCCGTGGTCCAGCACCCCGCTCTACAGATGCACAGCCCCAGCCCATGCTCACACCCACCAGGTGTCCCCCGTGCGGTGGTGTGCTCTATACTTGACTCGATAGGCCACAGGATCCATCTTGCCATCCTCCATCGCCAGCTTCATCCGCAGCGTGGCCTCGCCCTCCGCAAATTTGCCCCTACGCATTGCCTGAGAAGAGCAAGTGCCCAGCTGCCTCTCAGCCCAGGGGAACCTCATCCTCAGCACCTCAGGTCACCCAGACCCAGCTGGCTCTCCAGAAACCCACCTCGAAGAGCAGCAGTGACTCCTCTGTGGGACGCTCTCTCCAGGGCGAGGGCTGCGGGTTGTGGCCTTTGAGCTCCTCCCCCCGCTGGTGGCACACGTAAGCGTGGCCCCTGTGGGGAAGAGCTGTAAGCACCCAGCAGAGCTGTGTCCTGGGCAGCCTGTCTGGCTCCACATTTGGCCCTGGCCTCACCTACGGATTAGCTCCACAGCCCAGGCATACAGCTGATCGAAGTAGTCAGAGGCATACGTCACCTTGTAAGGCATGTAACCTGGGGCAGAGGGAGATGCAGTGTGAGCAGCCAGCCAGGGACGCCCACTGGCAGGCTGTGGCTCAAAGAGAGGGTCGCCTGACACCAACTCTGCCTGGGCCTCGCCCAGCCCATACCCAGCCAGGCCACCATGTCACAGATGGCACTGAAGAACTTTGCTTCCTCCTTCTCAGGGTTGGTGTCATCGAAGCGCAGAAAGCAGATCCCGTTGTTGGCCTAGGAGAGGGACAGCGCCCATAAACAGCCACAGCCCATCCCGTCAGACCGGAACATTCTCAGTGCTCTCCCAGGTCAGAGTTGAAAATGCCTTCAAGCATTTTCACTCATCTTCCTGTAACTACTTGCCCTAAAGAAGGCACCTCTTTTGTCAACTTGGGACACAGAGCAGATCCTCTTCTAAACCCACTGAGAATTCCCCCAAACTTGAACTCCCTGCCTCATGCAGAGCTTTTCCTCAGTGAGTCCAGTGGACTCCCAGCTATCTGTCACACTGTGGTTCCCCTCCATGCCCTCTGTCCACATTATGGAAGAGGTAGGGAAGGCATCCAGCCATGGAAGCAGCAACTGGTCACCCTGCTTGCCAGGTCCCCAGACACATACTCACCTTGGCATAGCCAAAGTTGAAATTGATGGCTTTGGCGTGTCCAATGTGCAGGATTCCATTGGGTTCTGGTGGGAACCGGGTGCGTACCTGAGGTCAGGGCAATGGCAACAAAGCAGCAAAGTCGGAGCTCAGGCTGCTCTAAGGGGACAGCCACCCCTTCCCAGAGAGGCCATGGTGCCAGGTGACGAAGGGAAGCATGGAAGCAGATGCTAACAACACAAGCTGGCATGGCGGTGTTCCCACACACCTGTCCCCCAGTGATCTCCAGGTGCTGTTTCAGTAGGTCCATGGTATGTGGAGTGGTCACATAGCCCGGAGTCTTATAGTTCTCACCTGCCAGGGCCAGAATAAGTCTGAGGACCAGGCAAAGCCGAGGGCTCCCTCTCCTAAGGGCCTAGCTGCGAGAGTCACAATCAAGACACAGCCATCCCTGGGGTTTCAACCTCCCCGCTCACCAGGCTTGTGGAACTTAAGCGCCTCCCCTCGGAGCTGCTCCATCAGAGACAGGGCCTGGCTGGCAGCCTCACCTGTGATGAGCAGACCAAGGAAAACTCAGCCTCTGCATCCAACTACCATGTCCAACTCAGAAGCCACAGCTCACAGCCCATAGCCAGAATGGAACCAAGCGGGCCCGCCCCGCTCACAGCCCATAAACAGAACAGAACCAAGTGGTCCCTGCTTGCCCCAACCCCAGAGATAAGAAATACAGAGCAAGGCTTGTCAGGCCACCTCAGGCTAGTCTCTGGGTAAAGGAAACAAAGGAAACACCAAGAATCCTGGTCTTGCAGCAGAAAGCACGGTGTTGTGTAAGCTATGGCCTGAGGTGACTGGGCTGTAAGGACCCACTGAGTGGCAAGCCCAGAAGACAGGGAGCTGAATGTGACAGGGACCTCAAGATTCTCACCGTTCCCCACCACATCCTTTGCTGTTCTCCGGTCTGCTGCTTCCGGCCGAGACTTTACCACCTGAGAGAAGCCCGGAAGTTGGGTCAGGGTCTCATCAGGGCAGAACCTTGCAACCAATGGGGCCAGACACTCGCTTCCCCAACCTGAAATCTCACCCTACCCCTTGTCACCCCCAAGGACCCAGGACCATGCTCAGCCCTACCCTGGGCTTCTTCTCCAGATCAGCCTCTGTCTTGGGACCCAGAAGATGGAGGACCTGTAGGAGGCCACAGTCAGAAGAACACAGGCGTCTTCTTTTGAGGAGACCCAGACCAACCACCACCCGCCTGGCGGCCTCCTGGCTGCCTACCAGTACTGCCTCCAAAAGCCTATCTAGCCTATCCTGCCTCTGCTCCTCCATTGCGCAAGTGCTCTTTCCCTATTCAGGCTCAGGTAACAAAAACTGCCACTTACGGAGGAACCCTGACGCCAGGATCAAGATTACCAATCTACCTCAGCTATCGCCTGCTTGTGATTCCATGGTAGCATCCAAGATGAAAGCCAAAGTACCCTACTTACTGAGGTGAAGACACCGAGGTTCAGAGGAAAGCAACTCACCCCAAATAAGACAACTCAGAGGCCCACGCGTCTCTGCCACTCCATACCAGGCTCTATCTCCTATGCACCATCAGAATTAAGAACAGGGTCTCTTTCCCTCCCACCACGTGTCCCTCAGACTTTAGACCCTGTCGATGGCAGGATCTCAGCCTGCTTCAGGAGGCACCCACCTGCATGTCCACTTCATGCTTAATCATTTTGCCATCTGCCCACTTGAGCACAGCCCGAGCCTCTCCTAGAAATATGGGAACAAGGAACTGCATAAAGGCAAAGGAGGGCACTTCCCACCGTCTGTCCCAAGGAAAGGTCCTGGCAGACCTCAGGAACCGCAGCCCAGACCAGGCAGATGGCTTTAAGGTGCTCCTACTCCTCCCCCCACTCCCCTCACACTCACGCCCACAAGAGACGGCGTGACCAGAGAGAACACAGGCGCCCGGCAGGCCCTGCTCACCCATTAGCAGCCCCATGTTGAAGCGGTAGCGCTCTGCCAGGAGCTGGGACCGGCAGCGATTTACGGCCGTCTCCACCTGCAGAGAGCCAGACCACTTGGTTCAGGAAAGTATCTTTCAGAAATGCTCTAGGGATCCACACCCTCACCCTGGGTCTTCCTGGATGGAGAAGCTGAGCCACTCCTTTCCAGGGTCAGTGCCACGGAGGCAGCTGATGCCTGGGGAAACACTTACAGCCTCCTCAATCTGCTCCGGGGTCACCATGACGCCCACACCACATTCCCGCTCAAAGTCCACGGTGTTAATGGGGTCCAGGGGATGACTTCGTACATACTCAAGAGCAGCTGAGAAAGGAGAGCCAAAGAGTTTGTGGCATCTCAGCTCCAAATAGTAGGTAGACAAGGCCTAATCCCACAAAACCCCAATTACAGTTTGGCCTCCTGGAAGGTTAAGCCTAGCACCGCCCTAGGGAGGTCCTGAGACCACAGGGAAGAGACACGTGTTAAGGGAGCTCTGCCTCAGCTCCCCGGCGGGTCTCTGCAGTGACGGCCCTCTCCGCCCCTCGGCGACAGGCCCTGCGCCGAGGCACCCAGAGGGACCCCGGGGGCCTGCAGTGAGGGGGCGGAGGTGGTGGAAGTGGCAGGACTGACGGGGATCTCACCGCTCAGCTGGGGCTCGGTGTATATCTTCTTACTGGCGATATAGCTCACGAGGAAAGAGAGACGCCGGGGATCCCTGAGTCGGGAGGCCAAGCTGTAGAGCAGAGTCCCGATGGCCTTGTCGACAGTGGGGCCCAGAGTCTCCTGCGCCTGGCACCAGGGGGTCGGGGTGAGAGGGGCACGAGCTAGGCTCGGTGGGCACGCGCGGGCCGCGGCGGAGGGGCGCGCACCTGGGTCGCCGCCTCGCGCAGCTGCGCGCTCAGAGCCGCGTTCTTGAGCGTCTCTCGAGCCTTGGGCTCGCTCAGGCCAAGACCAGTGAAGAGCGACAGGGAGTCCAGAGTCGCCATCGCAGGGACAGCGGAAGCCGAAAGAAAACTTCGGGGCCAATCGGTGGCGCTGCCCACTGACCAATAGGAGGGCGAAGCCGCCAAGGCCAGCCAATGGCGTGCCTCCGGGGCGTGGGGGCGGGCTCTGCAGGGCGTCGCACCGCCCAGGGAAGGCCTTCCCCGTGCGGTTGCGCCCCACTTCCGGCTCGCGCCCGGTCTCCAGTGAAGTGGAGGGGCTGCTGGGCCCTCGGGGTTGCCGCCGGCCGGGAGGGAAGGCTTTCAGCTTCGAGGCCGGAGGCAGGCGCAGGAACGGCCCTTGCTCCTAAAGCCCTGGAAAACTTGGGACCCTCCCAATCCTGTTCTAGCGAGCAAATTGGAGTCCAGCGCACGTTTCTGACGTCGCAGCTCTGCAGTTGTCATGGAAACAGTGGAGCGAACTGAAAACCGAGAGATGCGGTCAAGACCCCAGCGTAGAGAATGTGCGGAATAGCAGGTCCAGGGCCCCATAGTCCGGCCCTTTTCGGTCACCCACGTGGACACACCAGTCTCGGAGAGGGAGAGGTTAGTGCCAGAAGGGACCTCGCGGAAGTTCTGTGATTTGGTTTACAATCTCCTGGCACTCTCGTCCCCCTTGCCAAAGCATGCAAATGTCAGGAACCCACAAGCAAATTCCACCTTGAAATCCACTTGACAGGAGGTTTTATTGAAGCTGGGATAGGGCAGGCAGAGGAGATAGGATCTTCACGGTGGTGGGTATTGTGCATGGGGGTCTCCCCAGTATCTCACCAGACCTCCAGAACCTGCTAGGAACCATGGGGCTGAAACAGAACACACGAGCTGTTTTGTTTTCACCTGCTGCTCGTGGGATCTTGAGGAGATACCCAAATCTGGGACTGGAACTCAGGCTTTGGAGGCTGTGGATAAAAGGAGAGTTCCTGTGGCCAGGATTCTCACCTGGCCCTGGTTGATTAGCTCACTGCACACCTGTGGGTAATACATGGCTGTTGACTCTATATAAAGAGCTCCGCCCAGTGTTCTGGGCGCGACATGGTGGTATGGCTGCAAGGCTGCAGGAGAGCAGAGCAGAGGCTGGAGTGGTGGCAGCACCCAAGACAGAAGCCCAGAGGACGGCTGTGCAGGACGACTGTGCAGAGAGGCCCAGAGAATGGCTGTGTGGGACAACTGTGCAGACAGAGGAGCCCAGAGGCAGAGACCAGCTTGCTGCGTACAGACTCGCTCTGAGTGAATGGGATTTTAGTGACTGACCTGCCACCTGGAAATAAAGTTGAATATAACCCTTTCACCCCAAGAACAGTTTTGCTGTCAGTTTCTTTGGTCGCATTGAATCCATAGCAAACTTGCCCAAGGCTGAAACACATTGGCAAGACAGAGGCCTTGGTGTTGCTAACACTCCTGGACCTTCAAAGACTGGGCCAGATCTGGACTAGTCTGTGTCCATTTCCTATGCCCTGCTTTGTGGCCATATCCAGCTAATGACCAAGTTCCATTTCTGGGCCTCCATCTGGGTCCCACGTGGTGACCACATGCCAGGTTCCGCCCAGGGGACATACTGTATCAATATCA
Source organism: Phataginus tricuspis (assembly GCA_029783875.1). Taxonomy (NCBI): domain Eukaryota; kingdom Metazoa; phylum Chordata; class Mammalia; order Pholidota; family Manidae; genus Phataginus; species Phataginus tricuspis. The sequence goes on along the minus strand of JAQQAC010002837.1, from coordinate 112,329,755 downwards.
AGGTCCAGTCCTGTCCTTGGCTTGCTGCAGCCTTGACCCCATCTTGATGCCCAGCTCATCCAAGGCCAAGCAGCAGGCACTGAGCAGAGGATGTGGCACCAGGAAGCAGAGCCCTGGCCACACCAGCCCTATACTGGGTCCACAGCTGCAGGAGCCCAGCTGTCCACAAAGTGCCTGCGACGAGCAGAGTGCCTGCAGCTGCTGCTGTCTCCTCTGTAGCTGATGCGGCTGAAGGACTCATTACAGCACCATTACCACCACTGCTGAGTCCCATGGGTCCAACAATAGGCCCCCCTCAGTAGGTTCAGGGCCTGTACCCCCTTCCTTGGTCCCATAGGGACGCTACCTTGTGGGCACTATGGATCCATGCCACAGGATGTGGCAGTAGCCCCACGAGTGCCACCAAGAATGCCACAAGTGGCAGTGGCCAGCCGGCTGGTCCTCTGGAGCCCTTGATCCATGAACCATGAACCGTAAGTTCAATGGGCCCAGCCCAGGGGACTGGCTTGCTTGCATAATTCCCTGGCACTACTTGAAGGAAAATCAAGAAAAGGAAGACTGAGGAGAAAAGCCAAGCAGCAGCCAGCAAGGCCCAGCTGTGGCATGGGGGGAGCAGGGTCCTGGACACAGGTGAGCACTGAGCACAGAGGCAGTAGAGGCCATGGTGCCGCTGGCCACATCAGCCATATGCAGGTGCCACAGAAGGGCAATGTGGTAGTGTCAGCAGCAGCAGCAGGGCTGTTGGGCAGACAGAGCCCTGGACCAGTGCTTCCAGCACATGCAGCCCATGGATGGCAGCTCAGGACCCATGGTCAAGGCCCAGCCCAGTCCCATGGCGGCCCGTGGCCAGCAGGCCCTCCAGCAGTGTACTGCACCAGCACACAGCTTGGCAGTTCCAACACTCCTGCAGGGTTTCAGCTCTCCAGGGGCCTCTCCATGACCAGCAGCCCCACGTGGCTCTTGTGCTGCTGTCCTAATAGGAAACATCCCATCGTCATAGGGCTTTCTCCAGTGGCTCCTCCTTCTGCTCACCACCCCCTGACCTCAGCCGAGGCTGAGTGCTACTAGTAGGGCCAAAATGCTAGGCTTCTAGGAAGACTGGCCCCATGGGCTGGGGCACAGATGGCCCTGTAGGGCTGCCAGGACCTGCTCTGCACCTGCCTGCCTCCCACGTCTCAGCTTATCAGAGCATTGGCCTCATGAAATACCTTTGCTTCACATCCCCCTGGAGCTGGAGATGCCACCCATACCCCCGAGAAATTGGAGAGGAGAAGCAGCACTACCCACAAAGAGAGGCAAGGGAAGGCTTCTCCCAAGATCTGCCCTTGCTACAGGTGTGTCCAAGGTCAGGCACTCAGGCTGGGACAAGCCATGCACCCATAGGGGGCAGGGAGGACAGCCTGGGGCACTTCTAGGGGCCCTAGTCTCAGGGACTTGCAGGAAGAAATGGCCTGGCAGGACACTGCCACTCCCTCCCACAGGAGGTAAGCCAACTAGCTCTGGGGCTCTCTGCCTGTCTTCCTGCTGCACGGGGGCTCCTTCCCCACAGCTGGTATCTTCCTGCTCTGTTCTCTCCTGAGGGATCTACAAACAAGGGAGAGAGTCCTGGCTGCCAGCCCCAGGCCCATGCCTCCGCCCCCTGCTGTCAGCTTCTGGAGCCTTGGGATCATCTACCCCTTGGATGTGAGGTTCCAACAGTGACACCAAGCAGCCACTTCCACGTGGGACCCAGAACCAGTGGGGTCAAAGGGCACCAGGGGCCTCATGACACACAGGGCCTGAGCTGGGACCCCAGCATCTCTCCTGAAAACACAGCACACCCCCAACCAGGTGATGGGGAAGGGAGGTGGCCACAGCAGCTGGTGCATCACACATTGAGTCTGCTTATTTATCATTTATTTTTAAAATATATTTAAACAGCAGCAATCACTTCCGAAATGAAAAAAAAATTACAATGTTTAGAATAAAATTAGGATGTTTATAATGTGAATCAAAAAGGAGCAAAAGTACAACCAAAAATCAAATCACGCAGCATTGGGGATGGCTGGACAAGCCAAGGCCCACCAGTGGTAGGGTCAGCCTAACAAGGGTCCCAACCTGTGCAGTTCCCACCCTCAGACTGCACCTCCCCACTCCCCATCAGTGAAACCAGTGTCCTCTGGGTCAGAGAAGGAGAAGCAGTAAAGGCTGGCCCTCAGGGGGTCCCCAAACTCAGCACCCCCACCAGTCAGGGACCTGCTAATCGACCTCTTCCATGTTGCTGTAGGTGGGGGCTGGGCGGTCCACATGGGGGGCGAAGCTTTCAGGGGCTGTCCGCGTGGGGGCCACCTCGGGGGCCTGGCCAGGGCCTAGTCCCTGCAACAGAATATCAGGACAGCGGTTGGGGGCTGCCCAGTATGCTGCCTAGCATCCCGGGGGTGCTGGCCCAGAGCCCCAGCACCCAAGGGAGGGCCCCGAGGCAGGCGCAGACAGCAGCAGCACTGAGACAGAGAGACGAGAGAGGGCCCGGACAGTCTCGCTTTATTAACACTTTAAATACAGGAAGCTGCTTGGGCGGGGCTAAGCCCCTGCCAAGGGTCAGAGCAGCAAGATGAACGGACAGACAAGACAGTCACCCACCCTAGGGTGCTCTGCCCCTGCAGGAGCCACAGTCCCCACCCTCTCCCCCAAGATGCACACACTGAGTCCCAAGCCCAGAGCTCCCCACCACAGAGGCAGGCACAGCCTGGTGGGCAGGCAGGTGGGCCAGCCCATGGCAGCTGCCTGCAGGCAAGCTCATCTCCAGTGACTCTGGGAGACCAGAGGATAGAACACGTTGAGCACGAGGGCCACCAAAGCTGCCATGGTGCCCAGAACAAGGTACCGGAGGCAGCCCTCGTCTGCTGTGGTAGGGCTACGTGGTGGGGGGCCCACCCAGTCCTGGGGGCCCCAAGAACCCAGGGGTGCAGGCCCCTCGGGTTCCGGCTCTTCCTCGGCCTGCAGCTCCTGCCAAATCCGGGAAGCCTATAGTGTGTGGAAACGGCCATCAGCTCCCAGGTTGGGGGGAAGGGGGGACCCAATGTCCCTGAGACCCCGGCCACAACAGTCCCACCCAAGACAACTACCCACATCCCAGGTGGAGCAGCAAGGTGGGCAGGCAGGAGCCAAGTGAGCCATTCACAGGGCGACCTAAACTGGGAGCACCCGGCAGGCACATTCCGACAGCACTCTGGCCCCCGGGGAAGCTTCCCGTTTCAGGAGCAGCTCCCGTGGCGGGGCCAGTTCCTAGCCCAGGACTCCCGCAAAAGGGACTGGGTCATGGAGGACAGAACCACCAACCCTGCAGTGATGCCCCGGCTCCCTGCCAGCCACGTCCAAGCCCTGACTCTGTCTTCTGCGGGGACTTCTCTGAGCCTGAGCACGGGCTCAGGGAGGAGAGGAGAGCAAAGCAGAGACTGTCCAGAGAAGATGTGCCCAGCAACCAGGCCCACATACCCCACGTCAGTGAGACAGAAGACCCCGGACGCTCAGCGGGGACAAACGCTCACCTGAGAGAGGGCACGGGCCACCCTAGGCCAAGGCCAGCCTGCACAGGCCCCATCCAGAGTGCACACCAGAACCCAGTGAGTCACAGGTGAGGATCTGTGGCCGGCATGTGGGGGTGCACGCAGAGGAGGGCTGGGAGAGCGCCAGGCAGTCTATTCATGGCAACCTACCCAGTACGGGTCAGAGCAGCTACATGGCTCACACACACCCCTTTTTAAGTGTCCCTATAGCACAGGGAGCCTTCAGGCTCAGGCTCCGACATAAAGGAACCCCGTCTGGGACTCTCACGACTCCTAAGGTTCCAGGGGCCGGGGGCTGGAGGAGAGGAAGCTGTGCTGCATCCCTGCCCTTCCCGCCAGCCTGCGGAGCCTTCACACCTCACCTGGCTGGCGGCAGCCTCGGTGGCAGGGCCCAGGTCTGGGTGGTGCTCAGAGTGACCTGCCCGAGGAGGCCTCTCCACGGGAGAGTTCCGCTGGCGGTAGAAGAGCACGTAGGCATAACGAGTCACGACCTGGCTCTCGTCTACTGTTGTCACCGTGCTGTCATCAAATAAGCGCCAGCCTGCCGCGAGGGGGGAAGAGTGTGAGGGGCTGCCCGCCGCCCTGGCCGCCCATCCGGCTGGCTGCACGGGCCTCACCCACGTCGCTGCGCTGGCTGCTGCGCTCGCTGGGCAGGCGTGCACAGGCCGTGTAGTGGCCACCGATCATGCCTCCGTAGTGGTTGATGACAGCATACAGGTCGTAGCTGGGCAGCTGCTCCTTCTGGCCGATGCAAAACTTGCTCAGGTCCAGGTTCCTGCATCCCAGCCAGCCAGACAGGACAGTGAGTGGGGGATCGGGAGGCCTGCCATGGTGCCTGCCCCACCTGCGGCCCAGCCTGGCGCACCTTACAGGGAACTCCACCAAGTCATTGATCTTGTCGCGCCAGATGAAGCTTCGGAAGGAGAAGCGCTTGAGCTGCACGATGAGCACGCTGGGCAGACGCCACAGCAGCAGCTGCTTAGAGGCCTCGCGGTGCTGCTTGCACTGTGGGCAGTACCTAAGTGGGCATGGGCGTCAGGGCTGGCGGGCCGCCACGCCGCCCACCACCACCCGCCTGCTGCCCTCCTCACCAGGCCTCCTCGGGCGCCAGCACCTCAGGCCGCGTGAAGAGGTTCAGGCACTGGTCCAGAGTGAAGTGGCCGGCACGGGCGGCCTCACCAGCAGAGCCGGGGTCCTCAGCACTTTCTAGCTCCTTCGAGGCCACCAGCACAAACTCCTGCAGGCGCTCGTTATTCCGCCAGACGAGGGCCAGGCTGCAGCCCTCACCCAGCTCCAGAGCGCTGTCTCCTGGAGAGAGGCAGGACCGGCGTCACACAGCCGCACAGAGCTGCCTGCCCAACCCACCCCGGGATCCCGCCACGGCCCCAGATACCTCTATCCTCTAGCCGCTGCTCCCGGTTGGACGCATCAATCTTATAGATTAGGAACTGCGGCGTGTGGGCATTCACGGCTTCGCTTGGGTGTTGGTACCCGGGCACCACAGCTGCGAGGGAAGATGACAACCAGAGCCCCCTGCCTACTGCCTACCAGGGCCGAAGCGAGCTCCCCCAGCTGACCCCCGCTGGCTGCAGAGCCTTTCTCCAGACTCTTACCTTCAGGCCGGGACACCCGCTCACCAGCAGGCAAAGAACCAAGTTCAGCAGGCCCACTGGCCAGCAACTCGGAAGCAACTCCACTGGTGCTGGACACAAGGCCCCGATCAGGGGCTGCCCATGCCCGGGGGGATCCTGCGTCCCCCTCAGCCACAGGGGTCACTAACTGGAGCTCAGGTGGCTGAGTAGGGCCCCTCTCGCTGTCCCCAGCCTCCAGGGAGCTAGTGGAGAGCAACGTGGTAGAGCCGGGGCTCTGGGACTCCAAGGCCACACGGCCGGGCTGGCAGGGAGGCTGGAACACACTCACAGAGTACCTGGCAATGGCAGCAAGGCATGTAAGGGCCCTGGGGCGTCCCCACCCTCCGCCAACCCCAACCCCAACCCCAACCCCTACAGCTGAGTGCTCACCGGGCATAGCCCTCTAGCAGCTGAGCAAGACGGGCGTAAGTGAGGCGGGAGGCAGGCACGCTGACCAGGAAGGGGTAGCCGATGTTCTCAGGGCGGCAGAGGCCCTTGTGGTCAGGCCAGTGGGTTTTCTGGCAGAGCCTGGAGGAAAAGGGCGGTGAGGGGAAACAAGGGGCAGCCCTACCAGCCTCCCCGAGAGCTCCCTGCGGGCGAGCGGGCCTCACTGGTTGCAGTAGCCCACGCGGTAGCACCGGGTGCAGCGCTTCAGCTTCTCATCCTCGGGCTGCTGCTTCCGCTGGCAGGCTGCGCACTTGGAGATAGGGACGCTGGGCACTTGGGGGCGCTAGGGAGGGAGGTCTGGCTCAGCAAGGCCAGGCCAGGCAGGAACGCCCCCTCCCAGGGCCTAGCCTGAGGGCTGGCCTTGCTCACCTGCTGCACCTCTAGCACCACCACCCGCTCCTTAGCCAGTTCTGGGGACAGCAGCTCAAAGCAGAGGAGCGTGTCAGAGGGGGACACGGTGTCCAGTGAGTGGGAGGGCAGAAACACGCGGTGGAAGCGGTTCTTGACCACCTGGGGGCAGAGCACACAGGTCCCGTGGGAGGTTAGCAGGTTCCTAGCACTGACCGGCAGGCAAAGGAGAAAGCTTGGCCCTGACCTTGGGTCTATGGTGGGGAAATGGGGGGAACAACTGTGGCCCAAAAGCCTATGCCTCTGCTGGCACCAGCCTCCATGCCCTGTGGAACAAGGAGCCTGGCACACCCAAGAGCCTGAAAGGCCAGGGCTCCAGGCTCAGGGCCCTGCACAGGCTTCACGGAGGCCATCAGAGAGGGTCATGTGGGAAGAGGCTCCTCCCCGCTTCCGCCAGCCCCCAAAGGAAGAGGGCCCTGCAGGCTACAAGCCAGGAACCTCTGAGGAAGACCGGCACTCAGACCTGGAGTAACATGAGGGCTGGAGCCCCACACTGTAGAAGGCCAGGCCTGAATCTCAGCGCATTGTCTGAAGAGGGAAAAGAAGCTGGGGACCGCCACCCACAAGGGGAGCGTGACAGCAGCTGAGGGCGCTGCCGGCACTCAGCCCCGACGCCTGCTTTCCCTCAAGAGCAGACCACCAGTTTCTGTGCACATGCATGTCGACGTGTGTGTTTATAGATGCCAGTGACTGCGTGCATGTGTACGTGCTGCTGAGAGCCCAGGGAAGGACAGACATGCCTCAGCCAGACGCAGGTTCTCCGGCTTCACGTGGACACTCTGAGAGAGGGAGTCCAGCACTTCACTGGCGCTGGAGTTCTCCTTGCTGACGCTCACCAGGAACTGCGAGGACAAGAGATCCAGTGGGGAAGGCGGGCCGGCCTCCGCAACAGCCCGAGGCAGGGCCTGCTCCTCACCTTGACAGGCTTGCTGTGGGGCTCCCGGGCAAAATAGAAGATGGGGAGAACCCTCTGCTTCTGTGGCAAGGGCACCGGCAGGTAGAGGAATGGGTCAAAAGTGATGGAGACCTGGAGATGCACAAGGGGTGCTGGGTGGCCGCACGGGGCCTGGGGGCAGAGCGCCTATGCCCAGTCCAGTCCCTCAGGGCCTTGCTGCCAACCCACAAACTCTGAGGCTTGACAACACTGGATGGGCCAGGCAGACCACGGGGAGAGAACAACCCCTCTTCCTAGCTGCCTGGCCACTTTGTCGATTTGCTCCTCACTTGGACACCCCTGAGCCCAGACCCCCTTCCACCTCAGGCAGGAGGCCTCCCAGCCGGAGCTAGGCTGGCTGGGCCAAGCGCGGGGGTGCCCTTCCAGGGGAGCCCGTCACACCTTGGCACACACAGGACACACCAGCTTCGACTTGTACTGGCCCTGAAACAGGTCCACGATGAAAGAATCGTTCCTCATCTTGTGGCGCTGCCACGCCTCCTCTGCCACAACCTGAGGGCACAGTGGTGAGGCCTGAGGGGCCTGGGGGCGGGGACGCGTGTGAGGCATGCCCACCTCCGCCCCCAGCCCTGGCCCCTACCTCATCAGGCCGCCCATCCGAGTCCACAGTCTCCGTATAGGGCTTGTTCTGAATGCGGTTCAGGTCCTCGTGCAGTCCATCCAGCAGGAAAGCCATGAACTCCTGGGCGTCGTGCTGTGCGTAGCCCGTGAACTGGCTGGCCTTGCTGGCCACGATGGCCTGGAGGTGGGGCCGAGACATGAGCACACAGCTCTGGGCACACGTGCCCAGCTGGCTGCCCTCTCTGTCCTCGCCAGCCAAGGTCACCTTCAACTTGGAGGGCTGGAAGGCATGGTGGGTGCCCTTCCACAGCGCCCGGAGCAGCACAGCAAAGCCGATGGCCAGACGCCCACCGGTCCCCAGCGGGTTATTGTAGTTGATCTCAGCCTCAAAAGAGCGATCTAGGGACAGCAGCCAAGGCGAGGTGAGAGCCAGGAAGCCACCCCCTGTCCAGGCCTGGGCTCCCAGTCCTGCTCTCACCATGGAAGAAGTCCCGGAGCTCCCGGGTGTTAGACAGGGACTGAATGACGCTGTTCATGAAGCAGGTGTTGCCCAGGTTGACAAGGCCAGTGAAACCCGGCAGGCACACCTTCTTCTCTTCCTCCTCCTCTTCCTCCACGCTGTCCCCACTCACAGGGCTGTGGGGCATTGGAGGCACCATGCATGTGGGTTTGGGCTGCAGAGGCAAACAAAGTGTGAGAGCCGCCCTGCGGCCCTCCGGCCCCCTGGGCCCGGCCCCGGGGTTCTCACCGAGGTCATATGTGGCTCTGGCTTTGGGGCTACGTGCTCCATGGGGCTGCGGGCTGCCACGCCATCCAGCCCCGTGTCCTCAGGCCGAGCCTTGGCTTTTTCTTTTTCCACAACCCGGGCTTCGTCTTGACCTGTCAGGGGGTGGGGGGCACCCCCCGGTGGGGTTGAATCCAGAGGGGTTGGACCTGTCGGGACGGCAACCTTTGCACCACCCACTGCACCTTAAAAAGGGGGAATGAGGAGGCTGGTGGTTAGCAGCATATGGCAGGAGGCAGGGGTCCCGGCAGCCCGGGCTGGACAGCGAAGGGAACTCGCGTGCAGACCTCGTGCAGCTGGGGCCTCCAGGCCCCCCCAGCGCTGACTCTGCCGCTTACGCAGGCAGATATCGATTCGGGAGGTCGTGAAGCAGAAGGTGCACTGTTCTGGCGCAATCAGGTTCCTGAGGGAAAGACTGAAGTCAGAAACTTAAAGTGGAAGATGTCGGACTAGATGGGCCAGGGAGACGGAGCCCAGGGAGGGACAGGTACAGTGGAGGGTCGGGCACCACCCACCTGAGCTTCACCTGCCAACGGAAGATGGTTTGGGGCCCACAGCCCGGGTGAAGCCTCAGGAAGTTTCCATCCCTGAAGCAGAGAAGAGGCAGGCCAGGAGGAAAAGCGTGAGACACACAGTCCTACCTGAAGCACGCTGGCTGCCCCATCTCCTACCTGCTCACCCACCTGGTCTGGAAGATAAGCGTGAAATCCTGCTCACGGAAAAGCACTCGGGAGACGTCCCTGCAGATTTCCTTCACATACACGTGCACCACCACGGAGTCTGGCCCCTTCTCATACGAGTCATTCTTAACAAATGCCAGGTTCACCATGGACTCGGGCTCTGTGTGAGACCACAGCTCAGCGCCACCAGGATAAGCTCCAGCCTGCTGCCATTCTCCCTATCCATCCACCAACCTTGCAACCCAACTAGGGATCCGCTGCTCACCCCAGCCCCACCCTTACCGTCCGCCAAGGCTGCAGCATCTGTTACCACTGCCATCTCCTCTCTGGAACGGTCACCTTTCTCAGGGTCTCTGCTCTGGGCCATCGCTGGCGAGACTGGGTCGTTCCTGGTGGACACTACCTTCTCTCCTGCTGAAAGTGCTAGATCCTCCTCTGAGCCCAGGAGGCAGGTCTCAGGATTCAGTGGTGGTACCCGAAGCTGTCCCTCAGCCTCAACCTACTCATGGCAAAAGCATGGACAACATCAGCCCTGGGTCTGGCGGGGGGCCCCCCATTGCAGTCCACACCAATGCCCACACAGACACCCCCCTCACCTGGGTGGCTGGCTCAGCCAGGAAAGGGGGGGCATCGCCTCGGGGGCCAGGGCCATCTCTGGAGCCCTCCTCCTCTGGTGCTCTGTGGAGATGTACAGCCCTCTTGGCGCTAGGCCCTGCTTGGGCTCCAGGGCCAGCTCCAGCGCCGACCTCACCACGGCCCTGGGCCCGCTTCTGGTTCCGGGCCTCTTGCTTGGCCCGGCGGGGCTCAGGGCCTGGCTCCAAGACAATGGAAGATGGCTCCTGTCCATTTTCCTGGCACTGCAGCCCTGGCGCCAACTCCTGGGTCCCTAGAGGTTTCTTCTGCCAAAGATACAGAAGTCAGGCCCTGTCAACTACAGTGGGCATCCCCACCCTGCCCTGCTCGGAAACCTACCAGGAGAGAAGGCCAAGTGAGCAGAGGCACCTTCTTAGGCAGTGCCAGCTGCAGGAGGCCGCCTTTGCGGGCTTGCACTTTGGTGCAAGAACTTTCTATCTCAGCGTAGAAAACACCACCCCACTGCTGACCACCTAGAGACAGAGTGGGGGTGATAAGCTGGAGTGGGAGAGAGACAAGTCAAATATGCTGCAGGGCTCAGGGCAGACAGACACACCTGGAAGCCGCACCACACAGTCCACGTCTGTGAAAGCAGTGTCCACATCCTCTAGCCGCAGCAGGCCCGCTCCCGCCCGCAGCCTGACAATGACCTCATCTGCACTCTGCCTCCAGTCGAGCAGCAACTCTGTAAGAGGAGCACCAAGACCCTGTGAGGTCTCTATGAGCTCCTGACGGGGTGAATGGGAACGAGAGGCCCAGCCCTAACGGGGCAGCTCCAAGGAGGCCTCGTCCCTCACCCAGAAGAACTCACCCTCTTTGGTCTGCTCCTCCCGAGGAGCGGCTGCCAACCCTGACAACAAAGAACAGGAAAACAGTGATGGGGAGGCGGCCTCCAAGACCCACCACTGCACAAGCACCATCCTCAGGATCTAGCCAAGTACAGAGACCTCAAAGCTGAGGCTCTGTCCAGCCTGAGGATCCCTCTCAGCACCAGACCAAGACAGAAGAAACAGCAAAGAAGGCATCTCCCAAGCCCAGTCTGTACACTCAGCAGGAAGGGGGAGGCGGCCACAAGCACTCCGGGAATGCCACTGCACCTCTCCTAGGGCCTCCGTCCTTGCTCTCCTGGTTCACTCTGTCCTTCTGCTTCTTCTTACTGGTGGCCTCCTCCAGCCCTGGGGGTCCTCTCCTTGGGCCTGTGGCACTGGCCCCGCCAGACATCTTGAGCCGCTTGGTTGACAGCCAGAGTGCCCCAGGGTCAGCAACGGCGTCTGGGTCAGGGCTATGGCGCTTTCTTCCTGGCCCAGCTATCTTGGCAACCCTTTGTGACCAAATTCTTCAGCAAAGAACTGACAGCCTAATGAGAAGGGATCAGTGATCACTACCAAGACTCAACAATTTGCCCCTGGGCTCAGCAACCCAAGATACTCCCAACCTTACAGGGCAGTCTCCACCACCTGACGCAGCCCTGGACACCCTCAGACTATTCTGAAGAGGGAATAAATAATGCAACCACTTCTAGCTGAGCCTCCTAGAGGCCTGCCACGCAGACCCACAAAGATGGAGGCCTCACTGAGGAGGCACCAGGTCAAGGCAGCTGTGGCCCAGGGCAGCTCTTCCACCAGTCTGGAAAGCAGCCGTGGCTTCAGCCCACAGGGCTGGTGCTCTAAGCAGCGCTCACTTTTCTCTCACTCTCACTGGCTGCTTAGTCACCACCTGAGAAGTAGGAGGTGGAGGAGTAAGGCAGAAAAGGAGGAGACATCAGGCAGCAGGAGGACCCGGCTGTGGCTGTAAACAGGCCCAGCCCAGGTGCCACCAATGCCCAGGCTAAGGCACCCCACCTGCCTGCATGCCAGCCCCTAGCCTCCGCTGAACCTGTTTCTGTGCACTGCTTGCTTTTTCCCCCATCACCAGAGATCCCTCTCTCCAGCTGCTGTCCAAGCAAAGAGGGGTTTGCAAAAACTGGGGTGAAAAGGGTACCCAAGTGTCACACTACCCTTTCAGCAGCCACCTTGCCCCACAGCCAAGGCAGGGTGGGCATCCTGTGTGAGACTGCAACGGACATCCCCTTCCTTCCCAGGTCCACTCACTCATCAGCTTTGAGCTACAGACTTTCTACCCAGCTTCTCACAGACCCACCAGTGGATCCTATGCTGTTTCTCCGTCCAAAATAAAGTTCTCAAAGCTAAGATAAGGGTGGAAGTGAGCATGGATCCGGAACCCCTGACAGCCTCAAGCCGGGTCTGAGACAGCAGGACAGTGACAACTCTGTGTTGCGCGGGACATCCTTCTATGGGTTAGAGATGGGACCGGTGGGCTGTCTCTTTAATGACAAGAACAGAGCCGAGGAGCGACCACCTTCCACCTCTCGGTACCCAGGCCCCTGCCAAAGGTCTCGTCCCTCCCCCATCCTCCCGAGAGTATCGTCGATGCGGGAAAAGTGCTGCCTAGAGACCCACGCCGGCCTAATAAGGCCGCGCGGATATACGGACCACAGACCAGCGCCCGGCCGGGTTGTGACCCCGCTGCCAAACCCTTGGCCCGCCACTCCCTCCTCCAGGAAGCCTCCCTCGCTCGCGTCAGCCCTCTCCAAGGCGAAAGGCCAGCCGCGGGAGCAGCGTAACGGCTCCGCCTGCATCGGTGGGCCTGGCACGCCGAGGGGCCGAGAGGCCACGGCTGAGACGGCCCGTGACCTTGAACAGACCGCCCGAGGCCGCGTCGCGGCCTCCCTGCTCCGGCCATACCGGCGAGGAGCGGCGCATCCCACTCACCAAGAGAGACCGCCGCGCCAGCCCTCCCCGGGCCCTGGCGACACGCTCTCGATTCCGGTTCCGGCGCAGGTCGGTTCCGGTTCCGGCGCGCCCTCCCCAGCCCGGCGCCGCCGCCCAGCCCCGCCGCCGCCGCCGCCGCCGCCACTTGTTTTGTTCCTACTCCGAGGGCTGCCGCGGCGGCTGGGCCGCGGCCCGTGACGCACTTCCGGCGGGCGCGGCCGGACAGCAGGGGCGGAACTCCGCGCAGCCCCGCCCAAGCCCCGCCCCCAATCAGAGTCCACACAGCGGGGTCACGGCGTTTATTGGAGCTTGGGGGGCGGTCACTGGCAGGTGTTGTAGATCTGCACCTGCAGGTTGATGGCCTGCAGCACGCTGCGCATCCTGGCCTCCAGCCCGTCCAGCTGCGTCGCCTTGCCCTCCAGCGCGCGCTCGTTCTCCGCGTAGGTGCCCTCCAGCTCTGGGAAGACAGGACTCGGCTAAAGGGGCCTGCTCCCGCCGCCCGCGCCCCTGGCGCCAGCCCGCCCCCGGGTCCTCACCGTGCAGCCGCCGAAGCTTGTCCTGGGCAGCCTGCAGCAAGGCCCGGGCCTCATCCCGCAGGTGCTCTGCCCGCGCCTGCGCAGCCAGCACCCCCTGGGCCTTGCGCTCGGCCAGAGCCCTCACCGTCTGATACTGGTCGCCCAGCGGACCCTGCAGCAGCTGCGGGAGTAGAGGGCCAGGTCAGCGTGCTGCCAGTGGAGGCTAACCTCAGCCCCCACCCCCAGCTGGCTCTGCCTCGGCCCACCTGCTCGGCCTCACGGGCACGACCCTGGGCACTGCCTGCTGTTTCTTCAGCGCTGGAGGCTGCCAGGCTATTCCCTGCACGTTTCAATTTCAGAGCCTCCAGGAGACCATCCAATTGCTGAGCCCGCTCTCCTGCAGAGCTCAGCACCTGCTCTGCACCTGCCATCCTCTCCTGCACCTGTCATAGGTGGCCTGGGGTTAAACAGGTCTATGGGACATGCCCATAACCTTGCCTCACTGATGTCCCAGAGATACCACACCTGCCGCAGGGTCTGCTCTGTGTCCTGTGTGTCAGCCACTGCACCCTGGATGGCACCCTGAGCAGCACCCTGTGCCCGCTGGGCCTCCTCCAGGGCCGCCTGCACCGTCTCTGCCCTGTGTTTCTCACCCTCAGCGCGACTCCTGGGGAAGAGAGGGAATCAGGGCCTGCAAGTATCAGGACCAGCTGTCAAGGAGGGGGCCGGGGTGGGGGTCAGACCGTGCCCGCCGTGCATCCTTCAGTAGCTCCTCTGCCCGATGCACATCGCCCACAGTTCGTGCCAGGATGGTGTCCACATCTGCCAGGCTCCGGACCCGCTCTGCAATTGCGCCCGCCAGGTGCTGGATCTGCTCTGGTGACGCTGGGATGGAAAGCTCTAGCACCCGCGTGGCCACCATCTCAATGCTGTCAGGATCAGCCCCCTCCTCTATGGGGATACAGGCAAGGGGCTTAGGGACACAGATTCTCCAGCATGGGCATAGGGATACGATCTTGGGGTATGGACTTAGGGACCACACGTGGCATATGGGTTTGGTAATAGACATAAGGATATGACCACAAGGACAGAGACTATACACGGGACACAGACTCAGGGGCATGGACATGGGACCACATATGGGCAAAGGCTCAGGGGCTAGACACAAGGTCATAAACACAGGTCCAGTGCAGGCCCTGGACCAAGTATGAATCCAGAGACACAAGTATGAATACAGGCACAGAGCAAACAACCACATGGCCTGGGCCCCCGGGAGGCTCACGGCTGAGGAAGTCCTTCACACTCTGGATAAGTTCCCGAAGTTCCTGGTTGGCCTTCTCCACCTGGCTCCTAGAAGTGTTGGCCTTGTCCAGAGCCGCCTGGGCCCGCTGCTGTGCCTCGCCTGCCTGCCGACGGCTCTCAGCCACCTGGCTGAGGATGCCGCCACCTTCGGCCAGTGCGCGCTGGAGCTCTGCCTGTGTGTGCCGGGCTCGACCCAGTGCCAGCTCCGCCATGGCTACTGCCCCATTGCAGCTGAGGCCCCCGCAGCGGAGCTGCCCATCCTCGTCCCGACAGCCGGCACCCCCGCAAGGGCTCACAGCACAGGGCACGTCCCCCGGGGGCCCACAGACCTGCCAGGCGCAGAACAAGTCAGGGCCTTGTGGAAGGCACAGCCATGCCCCCATGCCCCACCCCATGCTGTGGCTCACCAGCTCGTTTATGCCTGTCAGGCTCAGGGTGTGGGCCCGGGCAGAGAGCTCATCTAGGGCCCGCTGGTTGGCCATGTGTCTGCGGTCGAAGTCCTCCTTCCAGGCGCCCATCAGCACTTCTGTCCGGTGCCGGGTGCCTGCAGAGTTGCTCACGGGGCTGGGCACTGTCAGGGCTGAGGTATTGGCACGACGTTCAGCCTCTGCAGACAGGCTGCGAGCATGGTGGATGCTGTCATAGGCACCTAAGTTGGGCAGAGGCAGACGGTAAGCTGAAGGCGCCCTGACCCTGGCCACCAGCTCGCTGGCCCACCACTCACCCAGGAAGTTGGAGTGCTTGAGCAGGTCCAGGTGCTGGCGGAGC
Organism: Phataginus tricuspis; assembly: GCA_029783875.1. Classification (NCBI taxonomy): domain Eukaryota; kingdom Metazoa; phylum Chordata; class Mammalia; order Pholidota; family Manidae; genus Phataginus; species Phataginus tricuspis. Next base: position 112,314,755 of record JAQQAC010002837.1, on the reverse strand, counting down.
TGCCGCAGGGTGAGGTTGAGCGCAAGCCCATCTCGCTCCAGACTGCTCAGTGCGTGGTTGGCATTGAAGTTCCCATCCTGCACATCTGTCAGCAATGCCTCCAGCCGGGTCAGGTGCTCGGTGGCCTCCCCAATCTCACGCCTACACCCGTGGGGAATGGCATTTAGAGAGGCTTCAGCCCTGGTCCATGGTGCCCCTGCCCAGCCCACCATGATGTTCAGGCCCCTCCGCACCGCAGCTCCTCTGTAGCCTCCACAAGCTGCACGGCGGAGGCAGCAGAGGCATTGCGAGCTCCCACAATTCTCTGCACAGCACCCAGCTTCTCCTGCATGTGCCAGAAGCTGCTCTCAAGGGCACCCAGTATGCCCATCTGCTGCAGCTTCTGTGCCCGCTGCTCCAGGCGCTGCGTACGTGCAGCCAGGTCCTGTACCACACGGTCCCAGTCCCCGAAGCATGCGTGGCAAGGGTGGCAGGCAGGAAAGACACCCGAGAAGCCACGGGCACACTGGTCACAGCGCACACCAGACACGCCTGTGCGGCAGCTGCAGTGGCCTGTTGTGCGGTGACACTGAGGTGTGTCTATCCCACGAGGGTCACAATCGCAGGCTGCAGGGGAGGGCATACCACAGAGTAAAGGTGCGCCAGAGCACCCTGGGGTGTCCCCATCCACCCTGACCTGGCTGGCTCCCTCACCCCGGCACTGCAGCCCAGGATCTCCCCAGTGCAGCTCCTCACACTCGGAACAGGTGCGCCCCCCAAAGCCGGCACGGCAGCGGCAGTGTCCTGTGAACTAGAGTGGGTGCAGGGCAGAGGCCGGAGCCTCAGTCAGTGACTGAGCCCTCAAGACCCAAGGCAAACTGCTGCCCATCCACCCAGAGACCCGCAGGACAGCCCCTACCTCACTGCAGCTGGGGCCTCTGGCTTGGCTTGCGTGGCAGGCACAAGGCTGGCAGCCATGGCCGCTGGTGAGGTTCCAGAAGTTGGGGGCACAGTGGTCACAGCTAAGGCCCTGGACATTGGGGAGGCATGGGCACTGCCCACTGCTTGGGTCGCAGCTGCAGCGGCCGGCAGACAAGCACTGCTGGGGGTCCGTGCCCAGCGGGTGGCAGGCACACCCTGGGCCGGCCAAGATGAGGGTCAAAGGGGGCTTGGGCAGCTGAGCGCCACCCCGGGGCCCCTCACAGTCCCACACTCACGGTAACAGCTCTGTTGGGCAGCTTGCCCATGGAAGCCAGGCTTGCAGTGGGCACAGTGTGGCCCCTCCGTGTGGTGTAAGCAGCGCAGGCATTGCCCCGTGCGGCTGTCACAGGCATCAGGGTCCGTGGGGTCAATGTTCCCACTGCACTCACATGGTTGGCACGAGCCGCCCAGCCTTGATGGGTCCCCAAAGTGCCCAGGGGCACAAGTGTCGCACCGCGGCCCTGCCCACAATCAGGGAAGGCATGAATGCCCAGCCCAGCCGCCCCACCTGGGTCCCCAGCCTGTGCCTCACCCACACACCTGTGTAGCCCGCTCTGCAGAGGCACACGATCTGCTGGGAGTAACCATCCCGATGACAGGAAGTAGCAAAATGCCGCCGGCTCCCAGGGCCTTCAGGGCAGGGACAGGGCCGGCAGTGGCCCCCAGCCACCAGCCGCGGGTCCCCGTGGAAGCCAGCGGTGCACCTGCCAGGAGGGGCACCAAGATGTGTAGTCCCCAAGCGGCCCGCCGCACACCCTCTCCCAGCCGCGGCTCACCTGTCGCAGTGCACGCCTGAGGTGTGGTCGCGGCAGCCCTGGCAAATGCCAGTGTGGGCATCACATTCATCCGCATGCCCATTGCAGGCACATGGCCGGCATGCAGGGAATCCCCACTGGCCACGCTGGCAGCGGTCACAGCGAAGCCCAAAGGCACCGGCACGGCAGGGGCACTGCCCACTGGTTCCCTCGCAGAGCCCACTGAGCGCCCCCTCGGGGCTGCACTGGCAAGCTGGGAGCAAAGCAGAGGCTGAGCCCAGGAGGGGCTTCAAGAGGAATCTGGGTGGCTCAGGGGAGGAGCTTCCAGTGCTCCATGGCTGAGAGTCTGGGGTCCGACTCAGAGTCAGAGCCCAGTGAGGGAAGCAGTAGTGGGGCGGAGAGGACAGCAGGAGGCAGCATGGGGCGGGCGGGTACCTTGACAGCCCGAAGGGCCAAAGCCATAGTAGCCAGGGGCACAGAGGTCGCAGCGGCGCCCGGCCACTGCAGGTTTGCACAGGCACTGACCACCATGGGGGCTGCACTCAGAGCTCAGTGAGCCCTGGGGGTCACACTGACAGGCTGTAGGGGCGGGAGGGCCAGGTCAGGCTGGGCCGCCAGGCCTCCACCCTAGCAGCCCGCCTCACAAGCACTCACGCAGGGCGCCTCCGTAGAGCAAGGAAGACAGGCTGGTGAGGAGGGGTGCACAGGCCTCAGAGGGGAGGGTCTTGCTGGGTGCCAGGCCCTCCTCATGGCAGCGGTAGTGCTCAAAGGTAGCCTTGCGCTCCAGGGCTGCAGCGTCGCCCCCGCTGAACACCTCCAGCACCAGAACGCGCGGCAGCACCACCAGCTGACGGGTGGTAAGAGGGGCTCAGCCTGGGGCCCTCCCTGCTACACGCCCGGTGGTGCCCCGCAGGCCTGCCCGGCCATCACAGGCCCACCCCACAGGCCCCGCCCTCTTGGTGGGTGTGGGGACAGGGGACTGCTCACTGAATCCACGAGCAGGCTGGGTCCAGAGAAGGGGGCCTCGGGCTGGGTACTTCGCCTTGTTTGCACCAGCCTCAGACGCAGCTTGTAGGAGATGCCAGGCTCAAGGCAGACAGGTCTGGGAAGCACCATGTACCTGGGGGCAGGGGGGACGGGGATGGGGAATCCTAGGACTGCCCCCCCGCCACCCCTCCCGCCTCCGGCACTCAGCAACCAAACCACCAGCCAAGGCAGAGAGTGGGGCTGGGCCAGGGTCCCACAGACTTGCCTCGTGGAATCAGCTGCCTGGGCGGACCAGGCTCTGTGAAAATGCTCCACACAGCCTGCCAGCCCCACAGCAGTTCCTGGGCACAGACCCTTGCCAATTTCTCCCCAAGGGCCTTTCATACTTCTTCTGACTCTGACCTCCCGCCTTGACCTCCAGCCTCCTCTCCTCCTCACCAGACTGCGTCACCTCCTGCCTCTACCCCTTTTCTGGGTCATTCCTATCAGCCTGCAAAACGTGCTAGGGTCCTTTCAGGCTCTGAAACATTCTGTCCTCCATCCTTGCATCTCCTCAAGCTGCTCCCCTGTCTTTGGACTCCTGCCCAACACCCTCCCCAGACTGGACTATAGGCACTGCCTCCACTCCAACCTCCCACTCCAGTGGAGATTTTTGCTCCACTTGCCATGGAGACACACCTGTGCCATAGCCACCAAGGACCTCCATGCAGCCAAACCCAGCAGCCACTTCTCATTCTGATCTGTCTCAACACCCTCCTTCCTGAGACGCATCACTCAGCCTCCAGACCCTGTCCACACTCCAGGCTTCCCCTACCCCCAGCTCCTGCTCTACTGGCCTCAAATGCTTGAGCACCCCCAGAGCTTGCTTCTGGTCCTCTTTCCTGGTCATTCCGTCTAGACACAACTCTTTGGTGACAAGCCCCAAATTCACATCTCCAACGTCAGCACTGCCAGGACTACAGACAAATGCAGCACCTTCGCCTTCGGCCCACTTGAGCACCTCAGAACCGCTCGCCCCTCTGTCACGGTGAAGAGCCCACCCACTCCAAATGCCCAGACCAAATCATCTTTCTGCTTTCTCTCCTAGTTCTACTCTGCCAGTAGAACCCTCTGGAGCCTTCCTCTTCTCACCACCTCAACTGAAACACATCAGTGCACCCGTGGTGGCACCATGAGCTCACAGTCTCCACCCTTAGTGTGTCCTCAGGGGACCTCTCTCAACACAAGCAACAGCTGGCAGAATGCAGCCAGGTTCACAGAGCTATTCCCTCTGCTTCTGTGTGCTTGGATATGTGCATGATAAGAAGTTTAAAAAGAAGCAAAGTGCTGAAAACGGAGCTGCTTAAATGTCATGAATGGTGATCAGACCCACGAGGCGCGGGCTCAGCGCTCCGCCCCTCTCCCTGCTGCGGGCCCTCCCTACAGCACGCGGACGGCCGCCCTCTCACTCCTGCCATGGCCTCTACAGAACAGGCCCTCTTCCGACAAATGCTGGCCTCTAGCCAGTCCACGCCCAACAGCACCCACCAGACTGCACCCGGGGAGGGCTTGCAGGGGCTCCCTAGAACCCTGCAGGGAGTTTGGGGCTGACCCCCATGCCCACTGTAGGTGCTGCTCTGGTGCCTTCACCTGGTGCCTGGTTGCAGGGTCCCTGGGACGTGGTCATCCTTGGGCAGCACGTGCCCACACAGGCCACGAGCAGACACAGGCCCCGGGCGCTGCACAGTCAGCTCCAGGGCTGCCCACTGCTCAGGAACCTGGGGAAAGAGGCTGATGGAGGAGACACTCCCACCCTGAGGTTCAGCTGTGGGTCAGCTGTCACGGCGTCTCACCTGGGGCTCCAAGCGCAGCAGGACATCGTAGTCCATGGCTCGGGGCACTGAGGCCACTGGGAACTCCAATGCCTGGCCTTCCTGCAGCCTAACAAAGCCCAGGCCCGTCCAGGATGGTGTCCCACCAGGGGTCGCCAGACGTTCCACCACATCCAAGGCCTGGAAGGCGATACAGTGGGGTGGAGCTCAGGCGAGGAGCCACCTCTCTGCTGCAGCCTCTCCGCACGCCACTGCTCTCCCCTCCCGAGGCCCTGCCCCAGGCTGGACACCCTGCCCAGACGAGGACCTGCCCAGTACCTGCCCTCGGATGTCCTCAGCCTCCCAAGTTAGGTGGTCAAGGAAGGGCCGGAAGTAGCCCGGCTGCACCTGCTCACAGCGACGCCCCACCATGTGCGGGCGGCAGTGGCACTGGCCCGTGGCCTCATTGCACCTGGGGAGCACAGTTTCTCAGCGAGGAGCCCTGTCCTGCCCAGCCCCAGCCCCTTCCGAGGCCCCAGCACTCACTGGGGGTCCGTGGAACCGCCCACGTCGCAGTCACATGGACGGCAGCCGAGCAGGTCGTGGCTCAGGCCCCAGTGCCCAGGCTGGGGGAAAGGAGGTTGCTGGGGGCCAGAAACAGACCCCTCGCCACCCAGCAGGGAATCCAGCTGTGGTGCTCAGCCCCTACCATCCTTGGTGAGAACAGGGTCCCCGGACCACTGGCTCCCACTGCTGGCCCCCCAGACCGGAGGCCTCCCAGCCAGGGCCGCACCCTAGGCCCTCAGTGAGCTCCACACAGGGCCCCAAGCCCCAGCCCCTCCCATCGCACCAGGCAGCGGTTGCAGGCGCGTCCAGTCACTAGGCGCTTGCAGAAGCAGGTTCCACTACTGAGGTCACAGGGGGCGCTCCCGGGCACTGTGCCCCGTGTGTCGCACTGACACCCTGCGGGGAAGCAGGCCTGTCAGCACTCTGGGGGGCTGTGGCAGTGCTCACTTTCAGCGGGGTCAGGACTAAGAGGTCAAGGGACAAGGTCAGCATGGGAACCAGGGCAGAGGCACCTACGCTGGCAGCCGACAGGGTTGCTGGCACTGAGCCCAAAGAAGCCATCCCGGCATTGCTGGCAGCGAGAGCCCACCACGTGTTCTTTGCAGCGACACTGGCCCGAGACCAGCCCCAGTGCAGGATCGTCGTGGGGGTCACAGCGCCCACCGTCTTGGGAGCCCATGGGGTCACAATCACAGGCTGTGGGCCAGAAGAGGTGTGGGTCGCCCTGTTCAACTAGCTCAGCAACAGGCCCCTCCCAACCCCGACTCTGCAGTCCCAGGCTGACGCCCCCTCAGCCCCCAGCCCAACCCTGCAGCCTGGATTGCAGTCTGGCTGCCCAGCTCCTTGCCCGCTCAGCCCTCCCTCTCCTGAGCGAAGCCCAGCTCACGGCGGCACACGGCTGGGTCCCGCAGGTCCTTGGCCGGGTTCCGGAAGAAGAAGGGGCGGCACAGCTCACAGTGGTGCCCAGCTGTGTTGTGCCGACAGGCATCACACACGCCTCCACTCACATTGCCAGACGCCAGGTACAGGGCCATGTCGAAGTGACAGCTGTGGGCATGCCCGTGGCACTCGCACTCTTGAGGAGAGGGGGAAGGGCAGGGACCGTGTCCAAGGACAAGGGGCATAGGAGGCCCCGCCGACACCTTAGGCACCGGCCATGGGCTAGACATTGTGGGTGGGGGCTCACAGACTTTAAGGCTTCAGCATCACCCTGGACCCCTACCTGAAGCAGATTGTAAAGGAGGGTTGAGGGGTCCCCAGGGCCATGGAGGACTCCTGGACACCCTCAGACACAGCCTGGCTGCTAGGGGCTTAGCCTACTGGCCTAGGCTCTACCTAGGCTCCAGCCAGGCTGCAAAATTCTGGGGCACAGGAGGCCAGGGTCTCACTCACTCCTGCAGGCATGACTGTGGCCGTCCTCGGCCGGATGCCAGGGCAGATCATGATAGAAATCCTGACACCGCTCACAGTTGAGGCCACGGGTGTTGTGTTTGCAGACACAGGCCCCGTGAACCTGGGAGAGGGCAGGCAGGTGGTTGGCGCTGTCCAGCCATGCCTGCCCCTGCCCCCAGCCCCTCAGGCCAGCAGTCCCTCACCATGCCCTCAGTGTGGGCTGGCGCCCCGGGGGCAGGCGCACACTGTGAGGCATGTCCGTAGCAGAAGCAGTTGCCACGCACAACCAGCTCATAGAGGGCGTAATAGTACTTCTCGCGGATCTCCCGCCGTGGGTCAAGCAGGTTGTCCCCCAGCGTATGCAGCCGTGTCAGATTTACCCGCAGGTTGGTGATCTTCAGCAGGTCTAAGTGGGCCAAGGGTTGGGGGCCAGCCGGCCAGGCAGACTCCTGCTGCCCTGTGCCCACCCAAGGGCTGCAGCTGCCAAGGTCACCTTGGGAGACCTCCGGTCTACTGCTATACGAGCTAAATTGGACTTGGCACCTGCCCTAGGAAGCACCCAAAATAGCTACCGAGGCTTCAACTAGTCACCAGCCAGACGCTGGGGCTGCGCCAGGCTCAAGGGTGGGACACTCACTCTGGATCCGGGAGCTGTAGGGGTCTGGAATGGGGATGGCAGGGTCCAGCACGCGATATATGACCTGGAGGGGCACAGGGTCATAGAGACATTAGACCCTGCCTCAGGCCCACCATCCCCCACTCCATGCCCGAGCCTGGACCCCAGCCTTCACCTCGCCTTCAGTGGATGGCTCGATCTCTGAGTAGCGGGACTCGCACACTACATCATCCCAGTGTCGAGGAGGGGCTAGTGGGACTCCTGGGAAGTCAGCCCCGCAGTCATAGGAAAAATATCGGTACACGTGCCAGGTGTGTCCGAAGTCTGCTGAGCGCTCCACTAACATGGCAGCAGGGCGAAATGTCTGGTGGGGGCACGGCTGGTCAGCAGGCACCAGAACCCAAGGCCAGCCGAGGCCCGTCAAGAGCCCTGCCCAGCTGGGACCAGGTCTCAAGCAGCTCATGCACAAGTGGGGGTGACCAGTGGCGGGCGGGTAGTTACTCCAGTGGGGGGCTCAGGGAGGCCAGGCCTGCTCCAGCCTGGGGTTAGGGCAGGATGTGCAAAGGCGTGGGGGCAGAAGGCAACAGAAGGCATGGGAGATGAAGGAGCCTGTCGTGCAACCGGGGCGCAGTGCGTGAGCTCAGGGAAGCAGGCGGAGGAGCTCGGATGGCTCAGGAGCAACGCGGGGTGTGGGGGGAGCGATCGGGGGGACTTCGGCAGCTGCCCAGACATGCAGGCACCTTGAAGGTCATAATGAGGTGCGTGAAGTGGAACTCAGCCTCCAAGTCCAGCTGGATGGTGACCATGGGGACACCTGGGGCAGGAGTCAGAGGTCAGCGCCTTGAGGTCACTGTGGTAGCCACACTGATCTCATGCCCTACCCACGGCCTCACCATTCTCTGACTGCCACCAGGCCGTCTGGCGCTGTGGTGCGAAGCTGGTAACCACATTCTGGATGCCATGGCTGTTTGGATTGTCTCTAGCGGAGAAGGGACGCCGGGAGTCACACAGGAAGCACTTCTTCTCGTCCTGGGATGGGTCAGGGTCAGACTCGGGGCCTCAGCCAGGCCCAGCCCTCCATCCTGACCCGGCCCCTACCCCAGCCCCCACCGCACCTGCAGGTGGCTGACAATACAGTAGGGCTGGGGGCCATGCAGGCCACAGGTGGATGAAGCCATCAGTCTGTCGGCACGGCCCACCAGCAGGTCCCCCGTGGCCGGGTAGCAGCTTCCCCTGGAGCAGCCTGGCACCTCTGGGGCCGGGGCCGGGGCCAGGGCAGTGGCCAGCACTGGGAACAGGGGGTCAACAGTCCTGCTGGGCACCCACCCAACAGCCCAAGGCTGGCTGCCCCTGACCCCCCGTCACATCTTGAGATCCCCGGCCTCCACCAGCCTCCTCACCACTGAGCAGCAGGCCCAGTCGAAGCTCCCAGGGCCCTGGCCAGCCCCGTGGGTCCCTCCCTCGTTGCCCTGAGGCCCGCTCCATCCTGAAGAGGGGTGGAATGGGGATGAGGGGAGAAGAGAGGTCGGGGGCCCGTGCCCACCCGGCCCCTCCCTTGGGGTTCCGTGTGGACCCTGCCTGTGTGGGTCCTTGGCTGAGTCCCCACTCAGTCCTCGGTCTGTCCGGAGGTCCCTCCACCAGCACGGAGTCCAGCGACTTGGAGCAAAGTTGGGAGGCAGGGCTGGAAGGAAAGCGTGGAGCGGATCCCCGGCAGGAGCGCGGCACTGCCCAGAGGTCCCCCTCCCCCGCCTGTTTGGGAACAGCCCTCATTCTAGACCCTCCCAAGCAGACCCTTGTCACTCACACCCAGACCCGTGCAGAGCCAGGGGCAAGGGGCTTCAGGCCGCCAGTTAGGGGGGCTACCTAGCGGGGGGCAGGGCATGAGTGAAGGAGAGGAGTCTAACCTTGGAGACCTCAGTTGGTCGTGGAGCCTAGCCCTTGTCCCCAGAGTCCCAGGTGCTGCAGAAGCCACCGTCACGGGGCTGTTCAGTCCCAGGGCTCCAGCATCCCGGGGGGGGGGGCGGGAGGACATGTATTCAGGGGTGTGGGAAGCTTTAGGACAGTGCAGCCTGAGGCACTGGGCGAGGTGAGGGTTGGGAGATGGAGAAAGGCTCCAGGGCTCTCCAACTTCCCTGCTGCTGCAGCAAGCGGACACTGGACGTACCAGCTCAGCTTCCTGGTATGGGCGCTGCGCTGGGTGCCCACGGCAGACTGGAGGAGCAGCGAGCGAATCCGGATTTCATGGCTATCCATCCGCCCCGGACCTTCTGGCCTGCCGGGAGTGCCAGAGCCAGGCTTGGAATGCGGGCTGCGGAGTGATGCCCCACCCAGGCCCCTGGGACCGCTGCTGTGGCTGTCCGGTGAGCGTCTGCAGGGCAGCAGGCTGCTCTGAGCTGCCACAGCTGTGCCCACCTCGTCTGCAGCCAGGTGGAGAGCACTCAAAACTGCGGGCCCAGGGGAAGAGGCTGGGGGCTCTTCCAGGGACACCCCACACTTCTCAGGAGAGCCTGGGCAGGCGCAGTCCACCTGCTGGACTTCCAGGGTTGCCAGGAATTACTCAGTTATCTGGAGTAGGGTACTCAAGTCACCTGGGGGGTCACACAGTCAACCTGGGGGGCTCAGGGATGCCAGTGACTCTTGAAGAGAAGGATCTGTCAGAAGCACCACATGGCCCTAGGGTTGTACATGATCTCTGGTTTCTCAAGGTCAGAGCAGCCCTGGAGGACAGCACAGGGGTCAAAGGGGGATCACCCAGGGTCAGACGGCACTCAGAAGGTCTCTGGTCTCTCAAGGTCAGATGTTTCCTGGGTCACTCTGATGCACCAGGGAGTCTGGGGCCCTGTTCCTGGTGTCCCGAGACAGTGGTCAGCAGGGTACATGCACCTTGAGCCAGAGGCTCCTGGGCTCAAGCCGCTCTGGGGCTCCCAAGCAGCCCCCTTTGTGGCCCGGTGCCTGCTTGTTCTGCGCCAGGTGGCATTCCAACCCTGGGGAATAGGTCATCTGAGCCCGGCTATGACCTCTGGCCCTCATCTCTGTCTTGCCCCTGACTCTGACCCCAACCCTAAATGAGCTCTAATCCTAATCAGCATTTGACCCCATTCTGAATTTTGACCCAGACCTGATCCCTACATGAATCTAGACCTGACCTGGGCCCAGCCTTGACCCTCCCACACCAGCCCTTCTCTGACCCTAACTCTTGCATCTGACGCTGACCCCACCGCGTGGCCCAGCTATGCACCCTCCAGGCAGTCCCAGCTGCTCCACTGTGTCTGCTCTCTGTACCCAGCGCCATGGCCACCAGGCTGTATATGTGTCCCCCTGCAACCCTGTCACACCTCCCTGGGCCACCTGCAGCTCCCAAAGCAGGATTACCTGAAACCCCACCCCACCTGGACCCTTCTGCCCCAAACACTGCTGCCCAAGATTTCTGGGAGGCAGGGGGGGCTTTAGAAATGAGACTAGTCCAGTCCCAGCCTAAACCCCATTTCATACTGTTGCAGGGGTCCCCGAGACCCTAGTGTCCACCGCCAGCATCTGGCCCTGCCCTGGGTCCCCAGCCATGTCCATGGCTCTTCTGTGTCCTGGACCTGCTGCCGATGCAGGGACAAACAGGTCCTGAGAGTCACGGCTGCACTGAACAGATGCCTCAAGACCGGGGTCACATCCACCCGGTGTCATCTGGGCCATGTGCCGCGCCACCCGAGTCAAAGGTCTGGGGACCACAGGGAGGTCCCAGCAGGGCAGCAACTAAGTAGGGTGCTTGCATGGTCAGGGTGTCAGGCAGCACTACAGCATCAGAGCAGGTCAGAGATCTCGGGGGAATGGGGACCCCAGCAGCGCCTGGACAAGAGGGGTGAGGGGGCAGAGGGGCATGGCGGAATAATTTCCCACAGGCTGTTCCCTGGGGTGCTGCCCACAGCCCTTGCTCTGCAGCCCCGGCATGAGTTTCCGCCTCAGCCAGAAGCCCCTGAACATCCAGGGTTTGGTCCTGTGCCCTGGCTGAGCCCTCCCTGAAGAGGCGGCTGAGGAGCGGGACATCCCTTCCCCCACCCCTGGACCCCTACCTCCAGCCTCCTGGTCCTTCTCCTGGTCTGCTGTGCACACTGCACTGCACCTCTAGCTCTGGGGCAGCTCTAGGGCTACGCAGCGCTTGGGCCGCCTCGGATCTGATGACACGGGGAGGCAGTGCCCACCGCTCTGCCTCAGGGGCTGAGCAGCGCCTCCCAGGCTGCCACCCCGCGCCACCCTGCCACACCACAGCTCCACTCCCCTTGCATCTGCACCTTTGTCTGTGGGGTCAGCACAGGGATCTTGGACGTGAACTCTGATCCCTGCCCCAACAAACCTGGGCTCTAAGGTCTCACTGACCCTGCCTCGGATATGACCGCAAGGGGGCAGTAGCTGTGTCAGCGGCCTCCGAGCACCAATTGTCACACTTGCAAGGATCTCGTGAACCTGTTGTTAAATGGTAGGAATCACTTGCTCACACCATGTGAGTAACTATGGAGACTGACAAGCACTAGAAATCAGATCCCGACCCCAGCCAGGTGTTAGACGCTGAGCAGCACACCAGGGCTCCCACTTGCCCCTGGCCAGCCCTTCTGCATATCCCTCCTTCTGGAAAGGGGACTGTGGCAGAATCCTGGTGCCCACCTTCCCTGCCCTCGGCCATGGACACAGGCCGACATGTTCCCAAGAGGAGGCGCTGCACAATCGGCACAGGGGCCGGGGTTGCCACACCCCAGGGCCTCCATGATGCCATGCCTCCTGGGCTTGGATTCCCACGGAGCTTGCCATGGCCTGGATTTGCTGCAGCTGGTGAGGGTGGGTCAGATGTGGAGTGTGTCTCCTGCAACCCCATGGCCAAGCTGTGGTCCCACACGAGCCCCTGCAGCTCCCGCCCACGGCCCCCAAGGCTCTGACCTGCTGCTGCTGCTGCTCCGTGGCTGTCCTAGGCTTTGGGGGAGTCACAGGAGGCAACCGGAGCTCACCAGGCAGAGGGCAGGGGGCAGGGCCCCAGGGCGAGAGGGAATACTGCAGGGCACAGGAACACGGGCCAGCTCTGGACTCTGACGCCTACATTCCTGCCACTGAAACTGGAGACCCAGCGAGGAGCGCATACCCCAGAGCCCTACTGCCCCACAGTCACGTCTCCCGCAGCAGAGCATAGAACTGCCACCCACTGCTCCAGCTGTGACAGGGAGTCTCAAGTAGCAGGGCAGCATCTGGACCTGCCGAGCAGCCCTTTCAGGCCCAACTCCCATACAGCCGTTCCTGTGGGCCGGCCCATCCCCCACAGCGGCCGCTCCATCCACCGGTGGGGCCTCTAGGGCCTGTTCCAGGATGCTATGGGGTTCTCCAAGCGTGGCCCCTGGGAAAGCAGGGTGGCTGAAGAGGCCTGGCCTCAGCATCTGCAGGGGTGGGAGAGACAGAGCGGGGCTCAGAGCCTCACTGGCTGGGGCAGGGCCAACCAGCCTCTTGGGCCCCCCAGATTCAGAAGCAAGGGCACCTGGCCCCTTCCTCAGGGGAATCTGCCCCAACCCCCAGCTGCCCACCCCTCAAGGTCCCTTGAATTCGAGGGGCCAGGCTGAGCGGCTGGTAACACCCACATTCAAGGTGGGTGGGGAATGTAGAGAAAAACCCAGGGTTTTTGGGTTCGTCCTGCTGCCCTAGTACTCGCCTGGCCTGGCTCTTGGCTGCCCTGCTGGGTTACGGTCAAGCATCTCCCTTGTCCTTTAACAAGACTCTGCTTTATGAGGAAGAAGTCACACCGATATGCGCTGGCACTGCCTGGAGGTGGCTGCAGGGACGCAGGGCACCAAATAAGGCCAGGGTGACGAACTGAGCAGCAGAGATGGAGGCTCGCAGGTGGGCCTATGTGGTACAGTGACAGAAGCAGATGGGGTCAGGGACGTCCTCAACACCTGTGACTACGAGGGCTGGCCAGAACGACCAGGCAGGGCCCAGACCTGAGCTGCACATACGGAAACACCAGCACCCCCACCCTCACTCCCCGCTGGTCACTGTGGCCACTGCGGAAGATCATGTCCTCAATGCCATGGCCTCCCTGTTCCAGAGTCACAAAAGCAGCTCTTCTCAGCATCCTGGGGGAGCGCCCCAGGATGTGAGCTGGGCAGGGAGTGCATGGTCAGCCCCTCGCTCCGAAATTTCACAGCCAGGCCTCTCCCTCCAACCCCCAGCAATGACCTGACCTTCAAAGCCCTGGACTTGCCCCAGAAAACCCAAAGATACCACCCCCAGAGCCTGCCCAGCACCCATATGTACGTAAGTGAAAACGCACTAGGGCTCAGAGCCCCCGAGGCCCCAGGTGAAGGTGCCAAGGCTCTGGGCCCCACCACAATCTGGCTGCTGGTGGGGACAGCAGCTGCCGCTAGAGCAGCCAGCGGGAAAGCACGTCTGTGCACCCCTTGGGCACTTGTTCGGAGCCTGGACTGGGAGGAGCAGGGTCTGAGCAGGGATCCTAAAGGCACCCTCCACAACCCCCGCAGGGAGGCCTGGAGATTTCTCTTCCCCACTGGATGGCTCTCAGGGAGAGTCAACCTCTTACCCAAGGGTGGCTGCAGCATACTGAAAGGAGAGGGCCTAGCCCAGCTGGTAATCCTGGGTAGCAGGATCGGGAAAAGATGTGAGAGGATGAAGGGCAGACCCCAGGTGGGGTACCCTGGAGGGTCTCAGTGTGGTCCTCGGGCCATTCCTTACACTCATGTGGCTGGTGAACAGGGATGCCAGAAGCAGGGAGCATGCAGGGGTGGGGCCACAGAGGGAGGGCGTCTCCGGCGCCTGGGGAACAACAGGGGGCTGCACCCAGTGGAAGGGTATTAATGGCAGCCACCAGATGCAGAAGGTGGGGAGGGAGGCACACAGAGCTTCTCTGCAAGTCCTCAGTGGGCACTAGTGGGGCCAAGGTTCAGGCTAACCCAGAGAAAGGACCGGATTTTCATTCAAATGAAGCCCCCACCCCTAGCCTTGAAGGGTATCTTCAGGAGCCTCTGGGGAATGTGTCCCCCTCCCCATCGGCCCCAGCCACTGCCTTTTAGGCTGGGCAGCCAGGACTGGCAGGTTGGCAGGGAGCTAGTTTTGTTCAGGCCCACAGCTCAGGCCCTTCTCCAGAGCAGAAGAGCCAATCACATCTGAAACACAGGCAGGGTGAAGCTGGACCTGGGGATATGCAGGGCCCTCAGAACCCAGGCAAACAGCACTGCTGGGGGAATGGGGCAATCGTGGGAACTCTGCTGGCTCAGTTAATGCTGGACCCACCCCTCCAGGAGAAAATGTGGTCAGAGGGCAGACTCTGGCCTCACAATCCAGAGCCCTGGCCTGCCAGCCAAGGCCAGAGCTGGGGAAGTCCAGCCTAGTCACTGTGCCCTGGAAGGAGCAGAAGAAAGGAGAGGCAGAGGTACTTCAACCAACTGAGGCCTGGCCCTGCCCCAAAGCCCAGGCCAAGCCCTGGGTTGCAGTGGAACAGGCCGGAGGACAAAGCCAGACTGTCTGCACTGCCCCTGGGAAGCAGCACCACAAAACCCTCTGCTGGCCAGAAATCCTGCTGGCTGCAAGGTCCCCCCCAGGGCCACCTACTGTCTTCCTGCAGGGGTCTACCTGGGTAACACCATGGCGGCCCCAAGGAGAAGTGTCTCCCTTGGAGTGGCTCGGGTTCTGCCTCTTCTACATCCAGAGGAGCCCAGGAGTCCCTCTTTCACTCCCATCAAAGGCCTGCCCCAGGTTCCCAGGACCCTCTCTGGCAGCCCTGGTCGTGGAGCCACTATTCCCTATCTGCTCAAGCTGGCGTATCAGCAGCCACACGCAAAAAAAGACGGTGGTGGGTGGGAACGGAGACTGGAAGGTGGAAAGGTATAAAACGTGATAGATGAACAGTGGACCACAGTCACGGAGTACAGGCCACGAGAACACCCGTCCCGCCCGCCCACCCCACCCCCTACAATCCCTGAAAGGTGGGCGGTGGCTCACAGGGCCCTGGAGACACTGGAGTCCTAGGGGCTGTGGAATCCACGGGCAACGGGCCAGCTTCCCCAAACATCGCTCTGAAGAAATCAGGGTGCTGAGGAGATTGACAATGGCTGGAGCCGTATTACAGGGGACAGATCCACATGGAGGATCCGCTGAGCGCGCTGCCGCACCTCGTCGTCTGAGCACCGCCTGTCCACCTTGATGGCCCTGGACTTCAGCAGCTTTGCTGTTCCAGGCCCTAGCCGTGCCTTGGGGGACCGGGGACCAAGCCGTGTTTTCTTCCTGGGAGGCAGATCCTTGGCCTCCTCAGCCCTTTTCCTCTTCTGCCCTGCAGTCTCAGGGCGGTGTTTCTGGCTCTTCCTCGCAGTCCTGGCCTGAGCAGAGCCTTTTGGCCTGCCCCTGCCCCTGGGCTGGGTCCCGGCCGCCTTGCCCTTGGCCTTGATCCGAGCCGCCTTGCCCTTGGCCCTGACCCGCACCTCCTTGGCTTTGACCTGAGCCTTGGTGGCTCTAGCCTGTGTTCGAGACACCTTAGCCTGGGCTGCCTTTGTGCCCTTGGCAGAGCCACGTTTCAATCGCAGGCCGCTGAGGGACCCAGCGGCTCTGTGGGTGTTGCTCTGGGCCCCGGCGCCTTGTCGGGGTCTGGCCTTGGGACCTTTGCGAGTCAGACATTTGGTGCCCTTGCTTGTGGCTGTTCTGGGAGCTCTCGGCGGGGGCTTCTGTGGCCCCTTGCCTGGGCCTTTCCGCAGCTTCAGGGGAGAGTCTGCAAGTGAGAACTGCAGGGACTGGGCCTTATGCTTGGTGCCCAAGCAGGGCACAGGAGTCTTGAGTGGAACCAGGGCCTCAAGGACGACAGAGAGCCGCATGGCAGGGTAGACACCTGGGTAGAGGTTGGGGGGGAAGCCCACTGTCCCACCGCGGGCGCGGCCGGCACTTGACTGCTTCAGTGAGCTCAGCAGCAGATTGGCCGTGGCGTGCTTGGCGAGGGTGGGTGTGGCTGTTTTGGTCAGCCTGCCAGACAGCGCCATAGGAAGGAGCGTGGCCCGGCCTGCAGGCAGCCGCATGGCAGTTCTGGGAGCGCTGACTGGAGGTGACGTGGCAGGTGGGGTGGGGGCACGAGCCTGAAGCTTCGTCTGGCTCGGGGGACTGGCTGTGCACGAGCTATAGCCGTAGACGTCACCACTGCGCAGAATGGTAGGTTGGAAGCCATCATCACGCAGGCCCTGCAGAAAGGCCACAAGTTGGGCCTCTGTAGCACTGAGATCCTGGCTCATGGGGTTAAAAACCAGCAGCGCCTCCTCCAGGGCCTTCTTCCCTGCTGTAGAGATCCGCGACCAGGAGTGTACAGCTTTCTCCTCCACATGCTGCACTACCACGCTCATGGCATTAGGCACTGCAGGTCTGCCTGGGTATCCACAAACCAGGGGTCGGCACCTCCAAAGCAAAAAGGAGAGAACAAAGTTAAGAACGGCACAGGGCCAGGGGCCGGCCAGTCAGGGCCTGTACCTCCAAGGTGGTAGCCAGAAACACAGGGGCCTGGCCAGTGAGCTGCTCCTTGGGGCAGAGCCCTGGTCTCCTGACCTACTACAGGGGTGGGGGGACCTGCATGGGTCAGAGGCAGCTTCTTCAGGATATATGCCCACAAGCTCATCAGAGCCCTTAAACCTGCTATTGGGTTCCTGGAAATACCTGAGCTTGGCTGGCCCCCTTTAAATCAATTCTATATTTTCTGAGACTCCATGCTTGGAACACAGGTGAATCTTTCTGTCCTCAAGAAGCCCTGCACAGAAGGTAAGACAGAGACACCACCGAGGTTCTTGGAAGGCACCCAGCTCAGCTTGCCAATGGGCCAGGAAAGGATTCTTGAGAGAGGCAACACCTACCTGGGACATGAGTGATGAGCAGAAATGGGAGCAAAAAGGGGAACAGCCTATACAGTGGCCCAAATGCAACTGGGGTCTGGTCAAGCCAGAGAGATCTAGCTGGCAAAACAGGTGGAAGCAGGGCGACACGAGCCTTGAACACTCCCTGAATACTGGCCGAAGGGCCCAGCACCCAATGCCCACGCCCATCTGTTCCTCCAGTTGCTCAGATGTGAACCTCTCTGCCCACCAGAAGTTCAGCTTTCAAAGTCCCTAAACAGGCCATTCTGTGGTCTGATTCCTAGCACTAGTCACGGAGACAAACTTTAGGGAAAGAGGCAGACTCTCCTTCAACAGAAACTGAAATGACAGGTAGCAGCAGGTCCTAATGATGTTATCCATAGGGAATCCAGCAGCCTGACCAGGAGCCCACGGTCTGACAACGGATGGCTAATAAGGTGGACACTGCATAGACCTGAGCTACCCTAACTAGGGCTTGGAAGGCCTCTGACCTCCATATAGCGAAGGCAGGGATGTCTGTGAACACCCAGGCTGTCTCCGCTTCTCTGAAGAAGCTGTAGGCTGTCCGTCATGACCAGTATATAAAGCCCAACCCAGCCCTGAGGGCCCCCATGGCACCAGCCCAGCTTCATCAGGAGCGTTAAAAGATCAGCTGGGATCAGGCAGGTCCCTGGGGCCAGGAGGCGCGTCTGTGCAGCTTCTCCCCACCGCCCTAATGGAGCAGAGGAAGTGTTCAGAATGCCCTGGAGGAAGTGCCCTGGGGCTCTTTTGTTTGGAAACATTCTTGGATCCTCAGGTGTCTTAGGCACTTCCCCTCTCCAGAGGCCCTTTTCCAAGCAGTCATTGCACATGACTTTAGTTCTTTATTTCATTTTTTCCAGGGGATGTACTTCCCGGGACTGTGAACTGTACAGCAGGGAGTGACCTATTCACCTCAGGCACATTTTGGGGGTGAACCGGGGGCTCTTCCGCCCTGGTCGGTCTAGGCCCTTGGGAGGGGTCTTCTAGGCTTTCCAAGAGGCTACGGAGACAGAGGCTGCAGCCCGGCCTCAAACTTCCCTTCACACGTGCCCCGGGGTCGAGCAAGGAAGTTGTAAAACGGGAGACAGTAAAGGCCCCATCCAAGCGGCCCCGGCTCTCCCGGGGCCCAAACCGCGGGCGAGAGCAGGGATCCTGGAGGCAGCGAAACGCGCTCGGCGGGCAGTGAGAACGCGAGCCGGTCGCGCAGCGCAGGGTGGGGTCGTTGGGCACGGGGTGGGGGCGGGGTGGGGGTCTCGGCCGGGCCGGAGGAGGGCGCGGGTCCCGAAAGAGCGGCCGTCCGGCCCACCGCCCTTCCGCCTCGCGGACGGTCCCTCCGCGGCGCGGCTAGGCCCATGGCCCCAACCTACCGGCGCCGCCGCGGGGACCCAGGACGCGCCTCTGCGCCGCCTCCGCTGCTCCAACATGGCCGCCCGCTGCGCACCGGAAGTGCGCCGCGTTTCCGCTTCCGGGACCCTGGACCGCCCTCGTGACCCTTGACCCCCCATGATCCCGTTTCCCCCAGAGTCTGGGGCGGGGCAGGTGGGCAACCAGGGAAGGCTTCCTGGTGGAGGTGGCTGGGTGACCGCTCCAGACCCATCCGGCCCTGCACAGAGTCTGAGGAGCGGAGGAGCTCTCGGGAGCGGCCCCGGGCAGGACTGGAGCAAGGGGCCCACTGGCACCCTCTCTGAGGGGCCCGGTGGTGCTGCGACACCAGGGAGGGGCTGCCACCTTCTGGTGTCCCCCCCAGCCACTGATACCTGCCTCTGTCCCAGGTTCCTGGGAGTGTCGCAGGGGATCCCCAAGACTAGGGCCCACTGCATGTGGCGTGAAGAGCTGGTGCGCACAAGGGCTACACACAAGCTGCACCCCAGCACGTCCAGGCCGTGAGTCCCGGCGTGCCCGTGCCGGCCTCAGTGTACTTGCCTAGGAACCCGCGCGCGTGCATGGGAGGACCGCGGCCCAGCTGCACCCCCTCAGAGGCAGGAGGTCCTTTTGCCTAGTCCTCCCACCTGTACCCTGGGGCCCACAGAGGGGTGGTGCACTGTCAAGCTGCACCACATGAGAGGACCCAGGTCAGAATGCACCTTAGGAGTCTGAGGGCTCAGAATGATCACTGCTCTGACCAAAGGCCTCTCTTGGTTGGGGGCCCCAAGGCCAGGTTGGGAGCCCACACAGAGCCCTGTTTCATGGATGAGATGGTGCAGGCATTTGCACTGGGGTCAGAGCCTGGGCTAGAAGGCAGAAATACGGCCACAACTCTTGGACCCTGCTGTGACCAGTGGTGCCAAATTTGGTAGCTAGGGCAATTAGAGGCCTGTGGGCAGCCCCAGGAGAGTGGCTGGGTACATTTGGGAACTAGTTAATAGCCCTCCTCCCTCCCCATGTGACCCCAGAATCCTCTGGCTCCTCTACATTTACCTGCCTATACAGAGGGGTCTGGACACTCCCAAAGAGAAACCCCCACCCCCATCCTAGGCCTCACCTGATACCCCAGAGCTTCCCAGGGCTTCGGCATTCATGGTGGAATCCTCAGTCCCTTCAAGTGAAGCCAAGGTGTCTAGCAGGAAATGCAAACCTCCTGCCCCTCTGGGCTTAGTGCTCTAGCCCCTCATCCTGAGAGAGAGAAGGGAAGGGTGGTGTCCCAGGACCAGAGTTCCAGGGGGTGCAATCAGGAAGTCCCACTTTAGCACATCCAGTCCCCAGCTGTAGGTGAGCCCTATCCCTGCCCCATCCATGGCTGAGGATTAGCTGTTCACTCTCAAAACCAAACCAGCCTCTCCTTCTACCCCAGTTTTCTTCTGCAGCTTCTCCAAAGCCAGCAGTGTTTGCCCCCTTGTGCAGGTGGACCCAGGGCTTTGTGAACAGAAGCCACTTCCATGAGGAGGCAGAGCACAGCCAGCCTCCAGGGTTGGCATGGGCCTAGATGAATCCTGGAAAGGGAATCCCTCTCTGATGATGTCCAGCCAGAAATCAGTCCAAAATGGAAGACCAGGAAGGCAGGTCCATCCCCAGACTGTGTTCTTTCCAGACATTAGAACTGGGGGAATGGGAGGGCTTGGGGTAAGGAACATAGGTACATAGCTGCCTGAAGGGAGGTTAATCCTTCTGCCTCTTGGTACCCAGTATCTACCAGATGGAACTCTGTGGCAGTAGTCATCGGAAAAGGCCTGTTTGATGGATGCTGACCCTATAGGCATAACTGGGATCAGACAGGATGAAGTTGGAAGAGACCACAGGGTCATTCCAGGACACAGCCCTTGTTCTCCACTTGGCATCTTTTATGGCCCTGGGTAATGGGCCCTAGGCCCATATGCCCCTGAACAGAGAGATCTGGGGGAGATCTAGATGTGAGTGAGGCCAGTGGCCTGGGAAGGGTCACCCCAGGAGAGGGGTAGAGTCTGTGCAGAAAAGCCAGGGTTGGATCTTGAGAAGTCCCTTCCTGGGGAGGGAGAGGAAGCAGGGCCTGTAAAAGACCCTGAGAGGCAGGATGAGCAGCAGGCCAAGGTCATAGGTAAGATGAAGGCCACAGGGACCCCGAGTTTTAGCTACACAGTGTTCCAGGGTAACTCTGGCAGGAGCAATTTTTTGGAGGAGCAGTGGACATAAGGTGGCCGATAGCAAGGCTGTAGGGCCCGAGAGCAGTGGCTTCTAGTATTTGGAGGAAGGGGAAACTGCAGGGATTTGAATGTATCCAGAGGTGGAGACATATTTATGGGCTTAACTGCTGGGAAGCAGAGGGGAAGGGAGCCTGAAAGAAAACAGTGGGAAGCAGGAGGGGTGGCAGGGTAGTGGATCACCCCATGGAAGAGGGTGCCTGAGGAGCAAGTCAGGCAGAGCAGAGTGGGACGGTGAAAGCCTGCTAGCCAGGGTCTCCAGTGGAACGGGCAGAGGACTCCCTGGTCAAGGAGAAGGCTCTGGGCAGGCTTCCGTGGTCAGGCAGGCCAGGGAAGCGATGCCCCCAGCCAACCGTGGGGCCATGACAGAAGGGGAGACTGAGAACAAGCACCCCAGCAGCCCTTGTTGCGGGTGGGGGCAATAGTGTGGGGTTCCAGTGCCACCTTGGCTCCCAGAGGCCCAGCAGGCTTTGACCCCAGCTGGCCACGGCAGTAACTGGCTTGATGACACACCCGTTCTTGGCTGCTTTTCCTGTCTCCTTGCCACGCCTCTGCTGGCGCTTCTTGGCCTCACCTCCCACATTAACTGTACATACTCATGTCTGTCGGTGTGAGCGTCTGGGGAAAGTGAGACAGACACTGTGTGTTAGTAGCAGCACAGACAGCTATGGGGACCTCTTCTCCCAGGTGACTACTGCCTGCATGAGGGATCCAGCTCACATAGCTAGCCAGGACTCTGAATGCTCAGAAGACAGGCTGGCCAGAGTCTGGGTCTGCGGTGGGCAGGCCTGGGTCACACCAACTAGAGAGTTGGCTAGACAGGCCCAGGACGCTGAAGATAGGCAGTCACAGGGCGCTCTGCGCCCCGGAGTAGCCCAGGCCTCAGGCCCTACAGAATGAGGTCAGAGAGACCTGGCCGGCACATCCAGGCTCAGAGCTGGCCTCCCCGCCAAGGTTGCCGGCCCCCTTCCCGCCCCAGGCCCGTGGAAGGGCCCGTCAAGTACTGGGGCTGGCACCACCTGCCCCTCCGCCCCTTCTGGCCTCAGCGTGCACCACAGGACCTCTTCCGTGCCCTGCTTGGTGCCTGGGAACCGGCGACCGGCGGCCACCCCCACTGGACAGGGCCCAGCCGCGCGCGTCCCGAGCAGCCTCCAGGGGGCGTCGCCGCGCAGCCGGTGGGGGCTCCGCTGGCCCGCCCCCCACCGCACGTGCGGCGCTGCTTTCCGCCGCCTCATTTCTCCCCAGCCTGAGGTCGATGCCTAGACCCTGAGCAGGCGCAGTGTCCGCTTGTCCAAGCGTCTGCTCATCGGCTTGCGGGGGGCACGGTCGGCGCGCCCCACTCCGGCCGCGGCAGGTGCAGGGTTAAGGCGGGGGGAGGCTTCCGCAGTCGGGTGGGGGACGAGGGGCGGACCCCGGCCGGCCCCGCCCCACGCCGGAGCAGAGCCCGATCCCCGCGGAGCCTCGCCGAGCCCGGCCGCAGCCCCAGCCGGACCGGAGCCGGCACGGAAGGAGCTGTTTCGGCGGATCCCGCGCCCCAGCGGCGCCGGAGCCCCGGCCGGTGAGTCCCGCGGGCGCCGTGCTCAGGGGAAGTTTGGGGCGCGGGGTGCAGAGCCGCGGCACCCTCGGCCGGACCCCTCCCATGAGCTACAAGTTTGGTGCCAGGAGGCTCCCGCGCCAGGGGTCCCAGGAGCGTGGTCCCCGCGGCAAAGGAGTGGCCGGGGTTTTGGGGGTGTGTTGTGAGGGGACCCAAAAGTCCAGCTGCCCATTCCTGCTGGAAATGCCTGGACTCTGGGTCCCTAGAGTCCTGAGCTCATGGGATCCCCAAATCGTCCCCCGGCCCCCTTCTGGACGACATGGCATGGACAAAACCCTGAGGGTAGACGAGGGGAGAGTGAGGGGCCTGGCGCCCAGCCCCTCCCCTCCCAGGCTCAACGCCCTGATCTCGCCTCCTGCTGGTGGTAGTGGATCAACTCTGCGGAATGGCCCCCAGAGGGATTGTAAGGATACCCTGAAGTCTGACCCCGGCAGC
This sequence comes from Phataginus tricuspis, assembly GCA_029783875.1. Taxonomy (NCBI): domain Eukaryota; kingdom Metazoa; phylum Chordata; class Mammalia; order Pholidota; family Manidae; genus Phataginus; species Phataginus tricuspis. The sequence continues at coordinate 112,292,158 of JAQQAC010002837.1, read as the reverse complement.
AGGTGGGAGAAACCCTGAGGGCTGCCCGGGGCACCGTAAGAGGAATGGTACAACAGTGGACAGGAAGGGGGCAGGGCAGAACCCTATCCCAGTCACCTATCTCCCACCTAGCCCCGGATTCCTGCCGGGGAGCTCCCAGGGAGGGCAGGGGGCGCTCGCAGAATTGGCCCTGCCCCATAGCGAGGAGAGGATCTGCCTGAGTCTCTGGAGTCTGCCCTCCTTTCCACTCCAGGAGGGCTCCACGGCGGTGTGCTGGCCGGCAGGGCTGTGGTCTCCCTGCCCTCCACCAGGGATTCAATTCCAGAAGGCGAGCCTGTACCCAGGGGGTCTGCCCTGCGGCCCTGACCCTTTGCTTTCCCTCTCTTCTCCAGGTGAAGGCGAGCTCCCTGGAGCCCTGGTAGAGCCCAGATGAGGCCCCACCATGTCCCTCAGTGAGGCCTGCAGCCTGAGCAGACAGCATGGCTTGCCACCGGAGGTGAACACCATGGCCACAGGAGGCAGCCGGGCCTTCGCCTGGCAGGTGCTTCCCCTCATGCCCACCTGCCGGGTCTATGGCACAGTGGCATACCAGGATGGGCACCTGCTAGTGCTGGGGGGCTGCGGCCAGGCCGGACTGCCCCTGGACACTGCTGAGACACTGGACATGGGCTCCCACGCATGGCTGGCACTGGCACCCCTGCCCACTGCCCGGGCTGGCGCAGCTGCGGTGGCACTGGGCAAGCAGGTGCTCGTGGTGGGCGGTGTGGATGAAAGCCAGAGTCCAGTGGCTGCTGTGGAGGCCTTCCTGGCTGATGAGGGCCGCTGGGAGCGTCGAGCGCCCCTCCCTCAGGCAGCCATGGGGGTTGCAACTGTGGAGAGAGGTGAGTCTCCTTAGGGAAGATCCTCCAGGTGCCCGGCACCTTCCATTCCTTTTGGACTTGGTCCCTTGCCCGCAGAGACTGGACGAGAACTATAAAGTTTGCGGGAGAGCCCTGCCTCAGGCTGTGTCTAGCCACACCTGCCCTGCAGAGCAGGGCTTGCAGCAGCCTTATCTGCTTTCTCCATCTGTGAGGTGGGAGGCAGGGCCCAGGCTGGCCCCCAGCCTGCGGGGAGGCCCCAGCCACCTCCCTGCCCCATTCTCCTTCTCTAAGAAACAGGGAGGGGAGGCCCAATGACTCCCAGGCTTATAAATAGTCTGGGGAGGGGGAGGGGAGCACGGCCTTGGCTCAGAGCCCAGCAGTGCTTAGATTCCCCCATGCACACACATACCAGGCAGCCTGAGGCAGACAAAGGCCAAGCTGGCCTGGGGACAGTTGCCATGGAAGCCCCCAGCGGACTGGCCTAGGTCCCCAAGGCCTCCAGACATGCCCCAGCTGACCCTGAGGGTGTAACGGGGCAAGAACCTAACGAAGGTGCTGGCAGGGTTCCTGGACAGAAGGCTTGCGACCAGCTCTCATCCTGGGCCCAAGGTCCTCTCCCAGCCTCCCAGCTGATCCCCGAACCCCTCCCTAGTCTGAGCTCTGTGCTGAGCAGATCCCCATCTGATCCCGGCCACTGACTTAAACCATCCTCCAACCTCCTTCCCCCAGGGGAGCTCCCACCTGAGGCCTCCAGGTCTGACCAGCGGTCCTGCTTGGATGCCAGACTTGGTTGCCATAGCATCTCCAGGGAGACGGAGACAGATTATAATTAGATCAGCTGCCTCCCAGCTCTTCACTTGGAGGGGCCCTGGCCAGAGCAGGAATCCTGTCTGTCTCAGCCCCCAGTCCAGGCAGGCAGGAGGGTCTCAGCTGCTGCAGAGGACCACCAACACGTGGAGCCCCAGCCACCCCCCCCAGGCCTGAGAGGGGTAGCTGTCAGGGTGGGGTGCCCTGGCCAGGCCAGGGTGCAGTGTAAATTACTCTTTTCTATGCAGATGGTATGGTGTATGCTCTTGGGGGAATGGGGCCCGACACGGCCCCCCAGGCCCAGGTTCGGATGTATGAACCCCGCCAGGACTGCTGGCTTTCGCTACCCTCTATGCCCACACCCTGCTATGGGGCCTCCACCTTCCTGCATGGGAACAAGATCTACGTCCTGGGTAAGGGCCAGGGGGTGGGGGCGTGGGAGAGGGGCTCCTCATCCAGAAGCACCTACCCCATAGGTTGGCCAGGTCAGGCTTAGTCAGGGATGGTGAGACAAGAGAAGCTTTTGTTAGGGTAAGACGGGCTGCTCGGGAACCCTGGCTTCTGGGGGCCCTGCTGGGACTGGGAAAGCAAACCCCGGAGCCCAAGGACCTGTGGGGAGGGGAGCCCCCCTCTGGTGTGCACATGACCGTGTGTGGGTAGCGGGTCAGCAGCCTGGTGGAGGAGAGCCTGCAAGGCCCCCCAGGCTGCCCCCCAGGTGCCCTGTCCCACTGGCAGGAGGCCGCCAGGGCAAGCTCCCGGTGACTGCTTTCGAGGCCTTTGATCTGGAGGCCCGCACCTGGACACGGCACCCGAGCCTGCCCAGCCGCCGGGCTTTTGCTGGCTGCGCCATGGCCGAAGGCAGTGTCTTTAGCCTGGGTGGCCTGCAGCAGCCTGGGCCCCACAATTTCTATTCCCGGCCACACTTTGTCAACACTGTGGAGATGTTCGACCTGGAGCATGGTGAGTGGTGGCTGCCCTGGATGGAGGGTGTCAGGTGGGGCGTGCTCTGACCTGCCCTCTCCTGCAGGGTCCTGGACCAAGCTGCCCCGCAGCCTGCGCATGAGAGAGAAGAGGGCTGACTTTGTGGTTGGCTCCCTCGGGGGCCACATCGTGGCCATTGGGGGCCTTGGTGAGTCTTTGTGGGGCGGGGGTCAGGACGGGAGCCCAAGACAGGAGAGCAGCCGCCCAGCATGAGCACCGCCCCTGCCATTCTCTAGACACTGCAGAAGCCAGGGCTTCAGGAGTGCCCCTTTCCCAACCTGCAAGGCAGGCAGGCTGTGCTCTGTGTGGCCCAGCTCTGGGCACTCCCAGGGCCCGGCAGAGGGCTCTGTACCAGCAGGGCCTGGGGGAAAGAAACAGGACAGGTGACCTCTGAGTGAGTGAATGAGGGCAGTGAGTAGCCAGGCATGGACAGCCCGTCCCGGGTGGCACCCCACAGCCTGTGCCCTGTCCAACCTCTGGCTCCTTCCTGCAGGAAACCAGCCGTGCCCCCTAGGCTCCGTGGAGGGCTTCAGCCTTGCACGGCGGCGCTGGGAGGCACTGCCCGCCATGCCCACCGCTCGCTGCTCCTGTTCTGGTCTGCAGGCGGGGCCCTGGCTGTTTGTCATTGGGGGTGTGGCCCAGGGTCCCAGCCAAGCTGTGGAGGCGCTCTGTCTGCGTGATGGGGTCTGAATGCGCGATGGCGCCTGCTCACTGAAGCAGCTCGGTGCCAGGACAGGTCTGTGGCTCCTTTGGCTGCCAGGAGGCTCACTGTGGCGATGAAGGGGGCACAGGGGTGGGCACTCAAGACACTAACTCGGGGACTTGGGGACACATATACACTTTATCCCCATTCATGCAGGGGCCACTCCTGGCTCCATCTCTGCTCTGCTCTGGAACCCACTGGGCCCACCGTGGCACTGGGAAGTGGAGGGAAGGGGGAGCCGGCCTCAAGCCCCACAGGGCCAGGCCTACCTGGAGTCGACCAGGCCCACCTTGATGGCTGTCCTGAAAAGTCCTAGCTGCCAGCCTGCCTTGGGGCTCCTGTGGGTGCAGGAGAGTTCTGAGGGTGGGAGACACCGAGGGAGCGGAGGAGCAGCTGTGGGAGCCTCCAGAGGGCCAGAGCAGTGGTGCCGTCGCGCTCTTTGCACTCTGCCCTGGGGCCTCAGGACAGTCACTTCACCTCTGTGTGCCTGAACAGCCTCATGCACAAAGGGGGGGTCTCTGGAGCCTCCCTGCCCACCTCACAGGGCTGTTGTGAGGACCAGGGGCCTCCCGTGCGAGTAAAAGTGCTGTTGAAACCTGGTGTGGCCCCACTGTGTGCGCCCTGCAGCCCTGAGTCCTCCTGGGGCCTGTCTCCCAGGGAGGAGGATCTAGGGGAGCCTCTGCCCCCAAAGTGTTCTGGTGTCTCAGCCCCACCTGAGCCTCGGCTTCTCCTTTGGTGACATAGGCCCACAGCCATCCCCCACTGTCCTAGGTGACCAGAGAAGAGCTCAGGAAACTACAACAGGACGCTGCAGGGTCAGGATGTCCTGCAGGTCCGTGTCACGAGCATCTCCTCAAAGCCTATGTTTGCCTCCACGGGCAGGGCGGGCGGCCTGCTGTGGGCTGTGGCCAGGGCAATCTCCCTTGGCCCCGGCTGTGGGGAAGCTGTCTCTCAGGCAGGACTATGTGGTGCCCACCAGTGCCCTAGAGGCCGTAGCCCCCGGAGGAAGCACACTGTCAGCCCTTGCCGCACCCCAGCCTCTGCTGCCCACTCCTGGGGCCGTAGATGCTGCTTCCCTGCCCACACTCAGCACGGGCTCAACTGGGACCCATCTGCGGTGGCCTCACCAGGACAGCTCCTCCCCACCTGCCCAGCACGCAGGCACGGAGAGCAGCAGGGAGCCAGACGCGGCCTGTGGGGCCCTACTGCCCCAGCCTCTGAGACCCAAGGGCTGCAAGCACAGACCGGCCCTGGGGTCAACCATTCTTCTTTAATGCTCTGGACCAGTTGAGACACTCAGAGACCCCTGTGTGAAGGTACTTGGGGTCCCCGGGAGGTCAGGTGGTGTGTCGGTGACCAGGGCACTGTCACTGCCACAGTGGCCACCCCAGGATGGCTGGCAGAAGTTCTGCTGGTAGGCAGTGCTGGCACAGGGAGGCTGGATCTGCACAAAGTGGACGAGGCCCTGGGGGGAGCCACTGAGTCCTGGGCCTGAGCAGAGGTCAGCCTGGTAGGAGGGTTCCAGGGGCCGCCGCTGGCGCAGCTCCAGCTTGCAGGGCACCCAGTGCAGGAAGGCGCGTCGCTCCCAGAGGCACTCCCGATGCCCTGCAGCAGGCAGTAGGGGCCCCCCTCAATGGTGTGGGCCCTCGGCCCGCAGTCCTGGCACCAGGCACCTCTTGGGGCCCCTCCTTGCCCCTAGCCTGCTTGGTGACACCCAGCCTCCCTGGCCCATACCCCAGGCTCCTCGGGGGAACGGGCTGTTTCCCAGAGGAGCCTGCCCATCCTTCCCGGCCCCCTGCAGCCTCGGCTGGCCCCACACACCCCCTCCAGCACTCACTTTGTCGAAGGAAGTGTGGTTCTCATGCTTAGAAAAGAAGTGTTGCTGCACTGGTTCCTTGAAAGACCATGAGAAAGAAGGTGGACAGGACGATGCTTACCTGCCCCCACGATGCCACCGCAGGGCTGTAGGGGAGGGAGGCGCTGGACTCCATGCCCCAAACCACTGCACTGCCCACACTCTGAGAGGACACCCAGGAAGTAAGGCGCCACCTCACCCCTGGGACACCTCCTGGCACCTGCCCCACAGTAGAAGCTTTTGGGGCCACCAGCTGAGGAAGGGGCATGGGGGCAGCGGCTGGAGCCTCGCGCGGGGCCCCTGATTAGATCACGCAGGTGAGGCCGCGGCTCTTCCCTCTGCCCACGCCTACGCTCCCATCGGTGACCCAGGCTCTTGGCCCCGGCTCTGCCTGGAAACTCAAACCCCTCTCTACCTTGAGCACTCTCAGGTCCAGACTCAATGGCTCCACCTCCCTAAGTTATGTCTGATGGGAGTCTCCGAACACAGGACCGAGCTCTGAGCCATTCCCCACACCTGGCTCGCCTGCAGCCTCCCCCAGCCCGGGCCCTTGAGCCCCCTGATTCCTGTGTCCTTCACACCCTGTATCCAGTGTGCTGGGAATCCTGGTGACACCTCCTTCCGTGAGCACCCAGGACCGGATGCTCCTCAGCATGGCACTGCTCTCCCAATCCCAAAGCCGCCTTCCTCTCTTGCCTGAAGTACTGCAAAGCTTATTGCTGCTTCCAAACCTGCTCTTCTAGCCTGCTGCCCTCATAGCAGGCAGAATCCTTGTTTAGACGTGTGCATCAGGTCACACCCTATCGCAGAAAAGGCTCCCTAGTTCCTTGGGTCATTGTGTAGCCCGTGAGGCCCACGCTGTCGGCCCCTCCGGCAGCACACTGGTATCCTCCCCACCTGTCCCTTCTGCTGGGGCTCTGGGCCCCTGACCAGGACGTGAGCTTGCATGGGCGATGGTGGCTGGCTGCCTTGCTCATGTCTGTAGCTCCAAGACTGAACGCACTGGCTGGTGCTGTGCTCCATTAAGTAAATGAGCAGGGACGGAGGTCCCCACGGCATTTGCTTTGGCCCAGCTGGAGCCAGAGAGCTGTGCCCCATCCCCAGGCAGAGAATGACCACCTCTCAGGCCCTCAGACTTCATTAGGAATCTCCCCAAACCATCCTCCTTGCCTTCATGATTAGTGTCTGTCCCCAGAGCCCACACCCCAGCCCTTCAGCGACCCCTGCTGCAGACCCGACGTGGTGAGTCAGCCTCGGCAGGGCTGGAGTGTGCACAATGGCTGACAGCTGGCTTTGTCCCAGACCCTGGAACCGGAATCTTCAGGTGCAGCCTGGGGCTTGTGTCTTTAACAAACCGCCCTATTGGGATCTTCTGCCTTAGGCAGCTGGCGGTGGTCTCCAGACAGAAAGGAAGCTCACGAGGGTGGAAATGCCAGCCTGCCCTCATGAAGCAAGCTGACACAGCAAAGATCGAAAACCCCAGGCCCTTTCAGAAAAAAACACAGGAGAAAATCTTCAGGATCTAGAGCTAGAGTTCGTAGATCTAGGCAAAGAGTTCTTAGACTTGACACCAAAAGCAAGAGCCATAAAAGAAAAAACTGATACATTGGACCTCATCAAAATTATAACAAAGTTTTGTTCTGTGAGTGTTCATGTGAAGAGGATGAAAAGACAAGCTACAGAGGGAGAGAAAATATTTGCACACCACATGTTTAATAAAGGACTAGTATCTAGAATGTACGAAGAACTCTTCAGAACTCAACAGTAAAACAAGCAATCCAATTGGAAATGGGTAAATGACATGCGGACACTTCCCCAAAGAGGTTTACACAGATAGCTGATAACAGATGGGAGGATTTTCCCCATCATTAAACTTCAGGGACATGCACGTTAAACCACAGGGAGACACCAGAACACCTCAGCCAGAGAGGCTAAAACAAAAAATAGAGACCCCACCCAATGCCGGTGGAGACGCAGAGAGACCGGATCGCGGCACACAGCTGGTGGGAGTGTAAATAGTGCAGCCACTCTGGAAAAGTTTGGCTTTTTTTTTTATATAGGTATCATTAATCTACAATTACATGTGCAATATTATGGTGATTAAACTCCCCCTTCATCAGGTCCCCCCCACCAACCCCATTACAGTCACTGTCCATCAGCGTAGTGAGATGCTATCGAGTCACTACTTGTCTTCTCTGAGTTGTACAGCCCTCCCTGTGCCCCCCCACCTTACGTCTGCTAATTCCCTGCTTTTTCCCTCTTATCCCTCCCTTCCCACAGTTTGGCTTTTTTTAAAAAACAAAACAAAGCATGCAGTTCTCATATGGCCCAGTAATTACACTCCTGGGTGTTTATGTTTATCCCAAAGAAATGAAAAGTTATTTACCCAACAACCTGTATGCAAATGTTTACAGCAGCTTTCTAAGAGCCAAACACAGGAATCAGCCCAAACATCTTCTAAGAAGTGAATGGTGAAACAAAACTAGGGAAAGGGCCGACAGTGATTAGACAGACACACTGTAGAATGCTGCTCAGGGATGTGCCACTGAGACACACGGCGGCTTGGATGGACCTCTAGGAAGTCACGCTGAGCAGGAAGAGCCAATCCCCAAAGGCTTCATGCTGAATCATTCCATTTATGTAACATTTTTGAAGTGACAAAACTTTAGAAAAGGAGAGAAGGCTGGTGGCTGCCAAGGGTAAGGGCCAGGTGAGGGGTGCGGAGTGGGGGGCGGGTGGGTCGGTCGGAGAAGGGCGTCCGGGATCATGTGATGCTGTCATGGCTAGACTGCGGCGGTAGATACAGAACCTACCCAGGTAACGACATTTTGTAGATGTCTCTCTCTCTCTCTCTCTCTCTCTCTCTCTCTCTCACACACACACACACAAAATGGAGTAAAATGGGAAACGTGCAGGAGACAGGTGGGCTGCAGTCCCGGTTATGCTTTCTAGAATGTTGCCACTGGGGACACCAGGCAGAGCACAGAAGGGATCTCTCTTTTGTTTCTTACAATTGCTGCTTCCGATCCACAATCACTTCCATACAAACTTCAATTAAACAAAACTCATGGGGGTCTGGGGCATGTTCCAACTGGCCCAAAATTTCTTTCCTGTCTCTGCCCACGGCTGTACTGGGGTGTGGGCACCTCGACTGCCCTGCAGCTCTGACTCTGGATGGTATCCTCACAGTTCCGGGGTAACCGGCTGACTCATGCTGACCTGGGGTCTGTCCTCACTACTGGGGGAGCCTCTTCCCATCTCCCAGGCAGTTGCTAATGTCCCTGAAGAGAATCTTACCTGCATGTCTGTTCCTCGACCAGCCAGGGTTCCTTTCCGAGGAGTTGGTAAAGTCTGTGGACTGTGAGCAGGTGGGCCTGGGTGGGGCCGCGTGTGCATGTGAGAGGCCTAAGGGCCCCTGTGGAGTGGGGCACTCTGCAGCCAATGGGGTGCTGAGGGAGAAGCCCCTGTGGCAGGGGTGGGGAGGCAGGGACCCAGCGGTCACAGGGACACCGAGGATGGGCCCACCCCACCCAGGAGCCCCTGGGAGTCTTGGCTGACCACAGGAACAAACAGAACCAGGATTACATTTCCCAAGAGTCAAGCAGGTGGAGGCTAGAAATAAATAAATCTGGTTTAAAGGAAGAAAGAATGTTCTTGTGCTTGAATAACATGGACACAATTTCTCTCTGCCCCAAGCCCCCTCCCTGCACCAGGGTGGGTGCCCCATCTCAGGAAGGTTTTCAATACCTGCAGTCAGCGCTGAGACTGGGCACCGTCAGGTACTGAGAGAATGAAATGTACTCTTTCCTGAGCAGTCCCACTAATTAAAACAGCTTCAAGCCTACAAAAGCCTAGAGATTTGGCATTTATACAATCTGAGCCCGAGCCCCACACATCATGCTATTTGGGGCTGCTGATAATGCCATGAAAAGCTTTATGTAGCAAGTCTTCAATCAAAACACATCCCTACTCGTGTGCCTGGGGCAGACCGAGAGGATGTCCTTCTCTGGGATTGAGAGCTGCCCCTGAAGGCTGCTCCTCCCAGCCAGCAGGGAGTCCCCAGGCTGCCTCTGTCCCCACCACTCTCAGGGAGGTGGCCCCAGATGAATCGTCTGGAGCTGCACTTCGGGCTGGCTCAGCAGGTAGGGCTGGGCACCTCTTGCACCTGGGAATGCTAAGGAAGACAGGCTCCACAGCATGGCAGCCTCCAGGACCCTGCCCTTGGCCAGGGAAGGCAATTCCTGCAGAATCTGGGTGGCAGATGGAGGAGGACCTGGCTAGAGGCTGGGAAGCAAGAAGCTGTGGCGGCAGAGCAAGTTCCAGGTGCCCTGCCAGCTCCCCGTCTACCCTGCTCTCGCCCAGGAGGCAGCTTTCCCTCTGGCCACAGACAGCCTGGGAGCAGACGGTGGAAGGAGGCAGTGGCGTCCCTCCCGGCTCCCCCAGGCCAGCCCCTGCTGGCTGTGCTCTGGCCAGACGGCCACTCCTCTCCAGGGGGCCCCGCACCCCTCTCTCCTGGGCTCCAGGGGCTCTGCCTTGCCCAGGAGCGCTGACCACTTGGTCGTCACCAGCCTGTGAGACCGCCTGTCCCTGAAGCCCTGCACCTGCTCCTGTGTGTGTGCACTGCTCTGAGCTCGCCTGTTTGGGGTGGGCTCTTGACTGCTAGGACCCGCCTGATGCTCAGCGCCCCCTCCTGGTCTCCAGGCCCGCAGGCAGTGGCGGGCCAAGGGCCCTGCCTCCCTCTCCTGTCCTCTGGAAGCCTGTTCCTGTTGTTCTAGGCCATTTCTGCCACCACCCCGCCAGGCCCCCTTGGCGAGGCACACGGGTGGGCACCCAGCCACTTCCTATGCGCCTTCCCTGACTTGAGGATGTCTCCGACCCACCACTGAGCCTTTGGAGGCTGAGGCTGGACTGCAGGCTTGACCGTAGGCTTCCATCAGTGAATCAGAGCCCAACGGCGGCTACGGGCAGAACTCAAGGCTCACTTAATGGGTTCTGGAGGCTCTCTCCCCACGGCCACCCACCCGCCCTGGGCCCTGATGCTTCCCTCTACTTAGGGGGATGAAGCAGCACTGTCCAGCCTCGTACTGGCTCTTCTCCACCGCGACTGCTGGGTGAAGACCTGACCCTTCAGGGAGGAGAGGCACGCCCGGGGATGGCCCAGCCCCCAGCTGCCCGAGGGCGGCCCATGCCTGACACCACTGCAGGAACACCCCCGGTGGCTGGGGCCTGGCTGCCAGGCAGTACTCTCAAACACCTTCACTCCTGAACGGGCCTCGGCAGTGCCCGTAGAAGCCACTGCTGTGCTAGAACAAGGCATGCAGGAGGGTGAGTCCCACCCCAAGAAATGGCCTGATGGCTAGATCAAGAGGGACAGGGACGAGGACATGACAGGGAGCGTGAGGAGGAGTCAGCCACACGAGGAGTATCAGAAGGCCGTTCTGGGCTGGGGCCGTGAGGGCAAAGGTTCAGCCAGGAAGGGATGAATGTGCTGGAAGAACAACCAAGGGGCTTTGTGAGAGGAGCAAGGTGATGCCAGAGAGGGACGGGGCCTGCGCTGGTCTGCGGGTAGGGATTCTCTGCGAAGAGTCGGGGAGGGCCAGGCAGGCTCTGGGTGGGATGCGTCAGAGCACGGGGCGGCGCTCCAGGAGCAGGGCTGTTAGAACCCAGAACTGCCTCCGGACATAGTAAGCCCCCCTCTGTATCACCTACAGCAGCTGCATCCCAGCCTTGAATCCCCCCAAGGCCTCACCCCCAACCTAGTTCTAAGAAAACTGTGTTCTAGTTACTGGAAAACCCACCCATTGTTCAAGTGACCCTAATCCTAGATAGTTTCCCTAGCAATGGCCAGCCACCCGCCCGTAAAGGGTAAAGGTAACCTGCCCTTAGCATAAAAGGTACCTACTTCCCTTAACCTACATACCTTTTAGATTACATCGGCTGGCAACTCGGCGCCAACTGAGCTCAACCTATAGAAAGTGTACAAAACATACTTGTTTTAAACCATCCAATCAGCACCCCTCTTCCTGAACCCTGTAATGCATAGAAGTCACGGGACCAACTTCCCGCTCAAATTCCTGTGTAAGCAGCTCCCCCCCTGCTGCCCCTGCTGCTCTGTCCTTTAGAGACACCATTCTGTCTTTCAGGCAATAAGCTTCGCTGCTGGAGATCTCGTGTCCTCTCTTCCTGAATGAGGGAATCGAGTAGCTGAAGAACCCCCTTTCAAGGGCAGCTGCTGCCCAGTGGCCTGGTCCTCCCCGGGGCATCCGAGAGGATGTGCCCTTTGTTTTCCTCTCTCCACTGTTAACAGGGCAAAAGTCCCCAGAGAGCAAGGACTTGGATGGATCCACCTTCTGCCCCCATGGACAGAGTCACGAATGTCCATACACTTTGTTATTCAGGGCAGAAAGGGCCCCCTCTGGAAGTGGAGCACTGAGCAGGGGATTAGCTTTCCAGAATTCCTCCCCAATAGCAGATACCCTCTGGGGGAATTTCACAGGCAGGAACTGGTGCAAGATAGAATGAGTGCCCCCGGGCAAGGGAAACAAAAGCAAAAATGAACAAATGGGACTATATCAAGTTGAAAAGCTTCTGTACACCAAAGGACACCATCAGTAGAACAAAAAGGCATCCTACAGTATGGGAAAATATATTCATAAACGATGTATCTGATAAGGGGTTGACACCCAAAATATACAAAGAACACACGCACCTGAACAAACAAAAAGCAAATAATCCAATTAAGAAATGGGCAGAGGACATGAATAGACACTTCTCTAAAGAAGAAATTCAGAGGGCCAACAGCCACATGAAAAGATGCTCCACATCGCTAATCATCAGAGAAATGCAGATTAAAACCACAGTGAGATATCACCTCACACCAGTGAGGATGGCCAACATCCAAAACACAAACAACAACAAATGTTGGGGAGGATGTGGAGAAAAGGGAACCCTCCTACACTGCTGGTGGGAATGCAAATTAGTTCAACCATTGTGGAAAGCAGTATGGAGGTTCCTCAAAAAACTCAAAATAGAAATACCATTTGACCCAGGAATCCCACTCCTAGGAATTTACCCTAAGAATGCAGCAGCCCAGTTTCAAAATGACAGATGCACCCCTATGTTTATTGCAGCACTATTTACAATAGCCAAGAAATGGAAGCAACTTAAGTGTCCATCAGTAGATGAATGGATAAAGAAGATGTGGTACATATACACAATGGAATATTACTCAGCCATAAGAACAAAACAAATCCTACCATTTGCAACAACATGGATGGAGTTAGAGGGTATTATGCTCAGTGAAATAAGCCAGGTGGAGAAAGACAAGTATCAAATGATTTCACTCATATGTGGAGTATAAGAACAAAGAAAAAAACTGAAGGAACAAAACAGCAGCAGACACACAGAACCCAAGAACGGACTAATAGTTACCAAAGGGAAAGGGACTGGGGAAGATGGGAGGGAAGGGAGGGATAAGGGGGTAAAAGGGGCATTACGATTAGCAGACGTAAGGTAGGGGGGGGCACGGGGAGGGCTATACAACTCAGAGAAGACAAGTAGTGATTCTCATCTCACTACGCTGATGGACAGTGACTGTAATAGGGTTGGTGGGGGGGACCTGATGAAGGGGGTAGTTTAATCACCATAATATTGCACATGTTATTGTAGGTTAAAGATACCAAAATAAATTGTAAAAAAAAAAAAAAAAAAAGATAGAATGAGTGCCTATCCCGGGCCTGAGAAGGGCTGTATGCGCTGTCATTAGGTGGATCCCTGTGGACGGCTGCGTCCAGCCAAGAACGCCTGCGGCCCAGACCTATTGTCCTGACTGCTCCCCGGAGAGGGCAGGTATGTTGAGTCTTCCACAGTTACAGCCCTGAGCAGGCAGAACCTATCCCGAGCTGGCCTCTGGCCATGGCAGTGTGCCCCTCAACATGATGGAGGAGCCCTGGGCTTTTCATCCCCCCGAGGGCTTGGGCTGCCAGCCTGTCTGTCTGCCATCTGTTCAAACACCCTCTTGTTCTCTATTCTATTTAGTATAACAGTATATACTGGGCCTTTACTGTATTCCAGGCATGGAGTGGGATATGGGATATACAGGCAGAGGAAAACAGCCTTTGTTCTAAGGTGTTCCTAGCCTACAGCACAGTTAAACCCCAGGAGTCTGGGGAGACCAGGCCAAGGGTTGGGAGTACATGGGGAGGCTGGAGGATAGGAGGCCCAGCTGGTTAGCATGAGACCAGGACGCGTGCGAGGGGATGCAGAGCCTAGAAGGTGAGGCAGGCCCCCGGGTGGTCTCAGGATGGCAGAGGGGGTGGGCAGCTCAGGGTCCTCCACCGGCCGGGATGCTGCATGAAACCCTCCTTGGTTTTTCTCTTGTGATTCATTCAAATCCCAGGGACACCCCGGGGCCAGGGCGGGATTAACTGCTGAGTACATTCTTAGCCAAGAGCCGACTAAAGCACATCTTTCCGAGAAGGAGAGACTCTGTACAAAGAAAGGGAGCCTCAGGTGCTGGCGGCTCTGTCGATGCCTCTCTGTTAGAGAGCTCGGCCCCGGCAGCCACAGCGCAGAAGAGGCCTTCTATAGAGCGACACACGAGGCTCCACAGCTGACAACGATGAGCTCACAGGCAATGAAATATTAAAGAACATTTCAGAGGCAAATCCTGCATTTTTAATACTGTGCAACCATACTTCCAGGGATCCAAATTTAGAAAGAATTCCACGGAGTCAGAAGAAACGTTATAGGGGTTGGTGGCTCTTAGGAATGACATTGCTGGTGCAGGGTGAGGCTCAGGCGGCTTCTGCCAGGAGTCTGTGGGGGCTGGAAGCACTGGCTGTGAGAGGTGAATGGACGAGGAACCCCATGCAGAAGTCAGCATGACAGAGGAACAAAAAAAAAGCACGAAAACATGGCACTGTGGTTCCGTTCCAAGCTCCCTGGGGCAGATGACTCTCTCTCTCCCTCATAACACAGGGATGCGAACACTTCACCCTTTCATCAACCAAAGGAAGCTGACAGTCAGCCTCAGAAAGCATGCCAGTGCATTGTTCAGCAACAGGAAACACTCAGAGCCCGCCGGTGCCCCTGGCACAAGCCCTCGTGGCCAGAAAGTCCACCCTGGGAGAGTCACCCTGGAGGTCCCCTCTCACATGTATTCACAGGTACAAGAGGCTGATGGAGGCATCTGTATGGGGGAAAAACGGTTAAGTAGCCTGAATATTTACCAGTAGGACATGGAGAACTTGGCCTACACAATGAAATACTGGAGTTACTTTAAATGGGCTACAGATATTTGAATCCATACATAAATCTTAAAAATGGTGAGTCAAAAAGTCAAGCTGTAAGTAAATTCAAAATGGATCAAAAAGACCTGAATGTAAGTCATAAACCATAAAACTCTTAGAAAAAAACATAGGCAAAAACCTCTTGGACATAAACATGAGAAATTTCTTCATGAACATATCTCCCTGGGCAAGGGAAACAAAAGCAAAAATGAACAAGTGGGACTATATCAAGCTGAAAAGCTTCTGCACAGCAAAGGACACCATCAATAGAACAAAAAGGCATCCTACAGTATGGGAAAATATATTCATAAATGATGCATCTGAGAAGGGGTTGACATCCAAAATATATAAAGAACTCACGCACCTTAACAAACAAAAAGCAAATAATCCAATTAAGAAATGGGCAGAGGACATGAATAGACACTTCTCTAAAGAAATTCAGATGGCCAACAGGCACATGAAAAGATGCTCCACATCGCTAATCATCAGAGAAATGCAGATTAAAACCACAATGAGGTATCACCTCACACCAGTGACGATGGCCACCAGCCAAAACACAAACAACAACAAATGTTGGCGAGGATGTGGAGAAAGGGGAACCCTCCTACACTGCTGGTGGGAATGCAAATTAGTCCAACCATTGTGGAAAGCAATATGGAGATTCCTCAAAAAACTCAAAATAGAAATACCATTTGACCCAGGAATCCCACTCCTAGGAATTTACCCCAAGAATGCAGCAGCCCAGTTTCAAAAAGACAGATGCACCCCTATGTTTATTGCAGCACTATTTACAATAGCCAAGAAATGGAAGCAACCTAAGTGTCCATCAGTAGATGAATGGATTAAGAAGATGTAGTACATACACACGATGGAATATTATTCAGCCATAAGAAAACAAATCCTACCATTTGCAACAACATGGATGGAGTTAGAGGGTATTATGCTCAGTGAAATAAGCCAAGCTGAAAAAGACAAGTATCAAATGATTTCACTCATATGTGGAGTATAAGAACAAAGAAAAAAAACTGAAGGAACAAAACAGCAGCAGATTCACAGAACCCAAGAATGGACTAATAGTTACCAAAGGGAAAGGGACTGGGGAAGAAGGGTGGGAAAGGAGGGATAAGAGGGTAAAAGGGGCATTACGATTAGCAGACGTAAGGTAGGGGAGGCATGGGGAGGGCTGTACAACTCAGAGAAGACAAGTAGTGATTCTCATCTCACTACGCTGATGGACAGTGACTGTAATGGGATATATGGTGGGGACTTGATAATGGGGGGAGTCTAGTAACCATAATGTTGCTCATGTAATTGTACATCAATGATACCAAAAAAAAAAAGTCAAACTGTAGAAGGTATGCAAAGTATACCATTTATGAAATGATACAAACATGTAAAACAAGGCTATATATTATTTATGACACAAGCATATGAACTAAAAATATAAAGCATGCATAGAATGATAAGGATCAAATTCAGGATAGATGTTGCCTCGGGAATCATATCAGGGAGGGCAGAGTGGAGCTCCAACTGTGTGTGTGATGTTTTTATTTTTCAATGCTTCATTTAGGTTTAATTAACACAGTTAAAAGTGTACAACCTGACACATTTTGATCTACATATACATCTATGAAACATAATTATAATCAAGATAGTAAACATATCCATCACCTCAGGTTTCCTTCAGCCCATCAGTAATTCTCTATGGTGCTCATTCACTTCGGGCAAGTGCTGGGGGGTTTTCTGTCACTATAGATTTGCATTTTCTAGAATTTTATGTAAATGGAATAATTTGGTACATATTCTTCTGTGTCTGGCTTCTTTTACTGAGCAAAATTATTTTGAGATTTATCTATGTCGTGATGCCTATCAGTCAGTCATTCACTACCTTTTATTGCTTATTAGTTTTCCATTTATGGATATGCCAAATATCTCCTTTGGGTTTTTTTTTTCAAGTAGACTTTTTTTAAGAGAAGTTTTAGGTTAATAGCAAAACTGAGTGGAAGGCACAGAGATTTCCCATGTATCTCTTGCCGTCACATATACATAACCTCTCCTATTATCAACGCCCCACGACGCTGGTATGTGTGTTTTAACTGCTGAAGTTCAACCGACATCATTACTACCCAGAACCCACAGTTTAATTAAGGCTCACTCTTGGTGTTGTACATTCTGTGAGTTTAAACAAATGTATCATGACATGCACCCACCATTATAATGCCATACAGAGTAGTTTCACTTCCCTAAAATTCCTCTGTGCTCTGCCCAGGCATCCTTTCCACTCCTCTAGCCCGTGGCAGCCACTGATCTTTTTAACATCTCCATTGCGTGGCCTTTTCCAGAGTGTCATATGGTTGGAATCTTAGTCTGTAGCTTTTTGAGATTGGCTCCTTTCAGTTAGTAAAATGCATTTTTAAAGTTCCTCCATATCATTTCTTAGCTTGATACTCATTTCTTTCTAGTGCTAAATAATATTCCACCGTGTGGTTGTACCACCATTTATCTGTTCACCTACTGAAGATAACATCTTGGTTGCTTCCAAGTTTTGGCAGTTATGGATAAAGCTGCTGTAAATACGTGGTTTTTGTGTGGACCTAAGTTTTCACCTCCTTTGGGTAAATCCCATAGAAGCACAATTACTGGGTTGTATAGTAAGGGTATGTTTTGTAGAAACTGCCAAAATGTCTTCCAAAGTGACTGTACCACTGCATTCCCACCAGCCGTGAATGAGAGTTCCTGTCGTTCCACATCATCACCAACATTTTATGTTGTCAGTGTTCTGGGTTTTGGCAATTCTGATAGGTGTGTAGTGGGATGTCTCATTTTAATTTGCATTTCCCTAATGACATACATGTTCAGCATCTTTTCATATGCTGATTGGCCAGCTGTATATCTTCTTTGGGGCAGTGTCTGTCCAAATCTTTGGCCCATTTTTAAAATTGGGTTGTTTTCTTCTTCTTGGGTTTTAGTTCTTTATACATCTTGGATGCCAGTACTTGATCAGACATGTCTTTTGAATCCACACACCAAGCAGATCTTCGTGGCCGCCACACCCCAAGGGCTCCCATCAGGGTCACCAGTGACCCCTCTCCCCGCGCTCCTTGGCGCATTGCCAGCACTTGACACAGCGGGTCTGCTCCTTGAAGGGCGGCCCAGGGGGTTCCACAGCCTCCCGCTCTCCTGGCGTCCCTCCGCGTCCCTGACGTCTGCGGTGGCTCCTTCGCTTTTTCCTCATCTAAGGCCTTTAAATGGTGTGTCTTAGGCTCAAAACAATGTTTCCTCCTTCATTGGTGGCCTCATGGCAGCGTTTCACGACTTTGAAAGCTATCTATGATCAGAGGCGGTTGGAGACCTCCGGCTCCATTTGCTCCGCCCGGCCCACCGCGCCCTCAGGTCGCCCCAGCGCCCAGCAGGCGGTCACCCTGGGTGGCTTCCTGCCTCCCTCCGCTCCTCCCCAGGCCCCCAGTTCTGCGCGCCCGCCCCTCTCCAAGTAGAAGCGGCCTTCTCTGGACCGCAGTCCCCCCTCACGGGGAGCAGCGTGTGCTCAGCTGGCTCCCAGTGCGTCGGCACCGGCCAGGAGGCCGAGGCGGGGCGAGGACGAGCTGCGCCCGCGAGGCGCCCGCGGCCCAGGCCCGAGGAAGGGCTCCAGAGAGTCACGTGCCGGGGCGGGCCGTCACACCATTGGCCAGAGAGCGCCCGGGGGCGGGCCGCGCACACCCAGGCCACCTCCGCGGGACCGAGCAGCCTGGAAGCCGAGCGGCGAGGCGGCCGCAGGTGGGGTGGGCATGCGGCTCGCAGGGGTGGGGGCGGCCTCGGGTGCAGGGCCCTGGGGACGTAGCGTGCGCGCGCCGCGCCACGGAGCCTTACCTCGGAGTCGCCAGCCGCCGTGTCTTTTCCTGACGAAGACCGCTCTGGCCCCTCGAGGAGGCGACGCGCTCCCCCTGCAGCGCCGTTCCCGTCAGACTCGCAAGGGAGAGAGCGGGCGGGCGGCCGGAGCCTCGGGCCCTCGTGAATGACCCCCGCCGACAGTGCCCGCGAGGCCGAGGCGGCCGGCGCCGGCCGGGGCCGCGGGGCTGAGGGAGCGCCGTTCCCGGCGCGCGCTCAGAGTCGCCATTGCCCGGAGGCCGCGTCTGATGCCCGCGGGCGCGGGGGGCGGGGAGCCCTGCCCTGGGAGCTTTCAGACTGGCCGGGCGTCGCCCTGGAGGGTGGTTCAGTCACTTGTGCCGAAGCGCACGCCGCGTGCCGCGGGAATTCCTCCCTCGGCAGGGACACAAACGGAGGAGGACAGGGCTCACCTGCGGTAGCAGGAGCAGAGTAACGGCCGTATTGGTGGTGTAGTGACGTGTATGAGGTCCTCTAGATTCTAAATCTAAACTCTAGGAGGAGGAATATCTGTTAGTGCAGATGGGAGACAGAATTCAGTGTCAGAGAAGTAAACCTAAGACTCAGGAATCCTGTATTTACTTCACCTCCTTTCTTAAAATATGAAAGAAGTGTGCTGATCTAAGCACTTGCAATTAATACTTGGAAACAAATTGTATTTTTTAACTTTACGGATACCTGAAAAATTTTGCTCCATCATGCTAATTTGGTTCCAAGTTGTTTTTTGTTTTTTTTTTAATAATTTATTTTATTTTAGTATCATTAACCTACAACTACATAAGCAATACCGTGATGATTGAACTCCCCCCATCACCAGGTCCCCCCCACCAACCCCACCACAGTCACTGTCCATCAGCGTAGTGAGATGAGAATCGCTACTTGTCTTCTCTGAGCTGTACAGTACCCCCCGTGCCCCCCCACCCTATGTCTGCCAATCGTAATGCCCCTTTTACCCTCTTATCCCTCCCTTCCCACCCATCTCCCCAGTCCCTTTCCCTTTGGTAACTGTTAGTCCATTCGTGGGTTCTGTGAGTCTGCTGCTGTTTTGTTCCTTCATTTATTTATTTATTTATTTATTTATTTATTTATTTATTTTTCTTTGTTCTTATACTCCACATATGAGTGAGATCATTTGGTACTTGTCTTTTTCGGCCTGGCTTATTTCACTGAGCATAATACCCTCTAGCTCCATCCATGTTGTTGCAAATGGTAGGATTTGTTTCTTTCTTATTGCTGCGTAATATTCCATTGTGTATATGTACCACATCTTCTTAATCCATTCATCTACTGATGGGCACTTAGGTTGCTTCCATTTCTTGGCTATTGTAAATAGTGCTGCAATAAACATAGGGGTGCATGTGTCTTTCTCAAACTGGGCTGCTGCATTCTTGGGGTAAATTCCTAGGGGTGGGATTCCTGGGTCAAATGGTATTTCTATTTTGAGTTTTTTGAGGAACCTCCATACTGCTTTCCACAATGGTTGAACTAATTTGCATTCCCACCAGCAATGTAGGAGGGTTCCCCTCTCTCCACATCCTCGCCAACATTTGTTGTTGTTTGTGTTTTGGATGTTGGCCATCCTCACTGGTGTGAGGTGATATCTCATTGTGGTTTTAATCTGCATTTCTCTGATGATTAGCGATGTGGAGCATTTTTTCATGTGCCTGTTGGCCATCTGAATTTCTTCTTTAGAGAAGTGTCTATTCATGTCCTGTGCCCATTTCTTAATTGGGTTATTTGCTTTTTGTTTGTTAAGGTGTGTGAGTTCTTTGTATATTTTGGATGTCAACCCCTTATCAGATACATCATTTATGAATATATTTTCCCATATTGTAGGATGTCTTTTTGTTCTACTAATGGTGTCCTTTGCTGTACAGAAGCTTTTCAACTTGATATAGTCCCATTTGTTCATTTTTGATTTTGTTTCCCTTGCCCGGGGGGATATGTTCATGAAGAAGTCCCTCATGTTTATGTCCAAGAGATTTTTGCCTATGTTTTTTTCTAAGAGTTTTATGGTTTCATGACTTACATTCAGGTCTTTGATCCACCTTGAGTTTACCTTTGTGTATGGGGTTAAACAGTAGTCCAGTTTCATTCTCTTACATGTAGCTGTCCAGTTTTTCCAACACCAGCTGCTGAAGAGGCTGTCCTCTCCCCATTGTATATCCAGGGCTCCTTTATCAAATATTAATTGACTGTAGGTGTTTGGGTTAATGTTTGGATTTTCTATTGTGTTCCACTGGTCTGTGGGTCTGTTTTTGTGCCAGTACCAAATTGTCTTGATTACTGTGGCTTTGTAGTAGAGCTTGAAGTCAGGGAGCGTAATTCCCCCTGTTTGATTCCTCCTTCTCAGGATTGTTTTGGCTATTCGGGGTCTTTTCTGGTTCCATATGAATTTTTTAACTCATTTAAACAGTAAATAGTCCTGAGCACCTATTATATGCTAGGCAAAATTTCTGGATTTTGACGATAGAACAGTGAACAAAACACAAAAATTACTATCCTCAAAGAGCTTAAAACTACATTTTAGTAGGTGCAGATGCACATGCTGAGACCCAAGACAAGACACTGAGATTCAGTGTCCAAGAATGATGTGCTGTGGAGCAGGGAGAGGGCGGGCATTGAGGCGTTATGATTTTGAATGAATAACTTGAGAGAAGCCCTGAAGGAGGCGGGGGGCGGATGCCTGCGGAAGGCGTGAACCAGCAGGACCACAGTGTGTGGAGGGACAGCAGCACTGAGGTGCTCTGTGAGCCGCACGGGATGGCCTGTAGATGGAGCGGCAAGGGCAGTGGAGGCCGCCAGAGATAGTCACAACTCGGCTGCTGTTCTGAGCAGGGCAGCAGTGGAGGGTTTGGGAAGAGCGGTGGAGAGGGGTAATATGCTGTGACTGCCTCACAAAGAAGAGACGGTAAAGCAGGATACGGGTGAGATGAAGAGACCAGTTTGGAGGCCATCACAGTAAACCAAGCTGGTGGCAGTGGAGTAGGGTTGTCAGGTGTAGCAATTAAAAATACAAATTGCCCAGTTAAATTTGAATTTCAGGCCAACTTTTTTTTTTTTTTAGTACAAGTGTGTCCCATGCAATATTTAGGAAATTCAAATTTGATTGGGCATCCTACATTTTATCTGGCAATCCTACAGTGGAAGGTATGAGAAAGGATCAGATTCTGTATATGTTTTGAAGGAATTACCACAGTATTTGCTAACAGATTGGATGTGAGAATAAGCAGTCAAGGAGGACTCTTAGATTTTGGTCTGAGCAGTTGGAGGGATGCAGTTGCCATGAGTGGAGTGGGAAGACTAGGTGGAGAATGGGGAGAAAATGATCCTGGTTTTGGACTTAAGTTTGAGGTGTCTGTTGGTTAAGTACAGGTATCAGGGCAGCAGCTGAATGTAAGTCTGAAGTTTAGGAAAGGGGGCTGGGCTGGAGGTCACAACTTTGGAAGGTGACAGCTAATACAAAGTACTCATTCATTAACTTGTTACAAACATAAAAGTAGAGATCATGGATAAATGAACTCCAGTGTACCCATCACATAACTTCAACAATTACCCGAGGACCAGCTGTACCCCTCCCTGGCTCTCTCCCAGCCGGTCTCCGGTCTCCATTACTTTAAAGCAAACCACAAACATTATTTTATCCATTTAAAACTTACTAGGGTGCTTACTTCAGCAGCACATAGAGTTGGAACACTACAGAGAAGATTAGCATGGCCCCTGTGCAAGGATGACATGCAGATTCGTGAATCGTTCCATATTTTTGAACCCCACCGGGCTGCTTGCCTCTGGAGCACACCTGCACTCCCTCCTGGAGTGTGTACTTTGCTTAAAAAAACAAACAAACGTATAAAGGATAAGGACCCTTTGTATAACCACAATATTATCACACTTAAAATAACAAGTTAAGTATTTAGACAATGTTCAGATCTCCTTGTTTTCTTACAATTCATGATCCAAACACATTGTATATGGATGATGAGTCTTATAAGTCTTTCTTAATCAATAGTGTTCTACCCCGGTTTTTTCTTGCCTTTTATGCTTTAAAAGAATAAGGTCATTTAACCTGGAATTTCCCACTCTCTGCATTTTGCTGATAGCATCCTTTGGTGCCGCTCAACCCCTGTATTTTCTATGGCCTGGTTGTCCGATCTAGAAGCTTAATCAGATTAAGGACCAATATTTTTGGCAAGTATACTTCAGTGGTCATGTGGGGCACCTCCTTATCGCACCTCATCAGGAGTAACAACGCTGTTTGTGGTCTCCATGAAAAGATCAGTGTAGAGGTTTCGTTACCAGCCTGATCTGTCCATTACAAAGTCCACTGTCAGCCTTTTACCTCATGGTCATAGCTGCTGATGGTCATTGCCTAGATGCATTTTTTTTATTAAGGTATCATTGATATACACTCTTAGGAAGGTTTCACATGGAAAACCGTGTGGTGACTACACTCCCCCATATCACCGAGTCCCCCCCACACCCCACTGCAGTCACTGTCCAGTGCAGCGAGATGCCACAGCGTCCCTGTTTGCCTCTAGATGCATTCTTTTCATTATTAGGCTTCCATATGGCGAAACCTAATTCTACCATTTGTCACGTTTATTAGCTGGAGTACTTCTATGAAGAAAACTTTCTCACTTCTATATGTTGGGTATCCTGAGGTACGGTTTGTTCTAGAAAGGTAAGGTGTATGATTAATTCTTTCCCTACCAATTTCCAGAACAGTGAGTTGGGTGCCTATCCTCCAAAGTGACTAATGAGAGTCTTTAAAAATACAAATCGAACAGAGGAATCCCCTGCAAGGTAGCCCCCTAGAAGCCTTTGGTAAGTTCCTTGTTCTCTCGTCAACAAGATCATCTAAGGCTCATCTTGTGTATTTCCTGACCCACACCTGGTCCTTTTAGTGAGGAATGACATCTGAAGGCCGAAAGTGGGGTGCTAGGGCTGGTCATTATTTTCTGCTGTTTTCAGTGGGCAGAGCTGTGAAACATTTTTAAAGAGGAAAATACATCGAGCTAATAATTTTCAATTTTTTTCAAACCCGGGGTTGCGGTTTTTGTTTTGTTCATTGCTGTATCCCCAGAATCTGGAAATTGTGCCTGTGTGTGTTCAGTAGGGTTGAGTCAAAATAATTAACTGAGGTATTTAGTCCCAACCCTGCAGCAACCTTATTCTCGGCTAAAGTGGTGTGTTATGGATGAGAGTCCTTTGAGCTGAGAGTAGGTGAATATGGAAGGCCCCAGAGATTTGTTTGAAAATGGTGAAGCCACAGTTTCCAAAAAAGTGATTAAGAGGCACCTAGTAAGAGCCATTGTCCCATAGCCAGACACTGGGTATTCACGATCTTGAATCCCTATCCCTACCCTTAAAGGTAGGTGTTACTGTCATTTAACTGATGAGGTGATGAGGAAACTGAGATCGAAGAAGTTAATTAATCACACAGTATATACATTTATGAGGCAGGATGTGAACCTTGATCTGGTTCTTCTAAAGCCATACACCCTTTCAAGTCGCTCCCTGGATGCTCTAAAGGGAGAAACACACAGCTGCTTGGTTCCAGAAAGCATGTAAACAGGCCAGTGTTGAGAAACAACAGCATGATGTGCCTGAAAGAGCATGGACTTTGGTACTGGGCGCACCTAGCATGGAGCCTGCTTACCTCCAATTATTGGAGAACTTGAGCTAATTACTTAGCTCATGTGAGTTCACAAACTTCTAAGTGGGGATAATAGCCTGCCTCACAAAAGCGTCAGCCTCGTATCTGACACTGTGCTCACAGAGTGGGCTGTGCCAGGTGGTGCCTTCAGCCCCTCGATCCGTGGGGCTACTTAACATTCTTGCATAGCAGTTGCTTATGGACACCCATGTCATCTAATTTTCTAGAAAATTAGAAAACTTCAATGTAACAGATTTCTCTAATCAAGGTTACACTATATAAAAAGTATATTGAAAAATCTGTATTTGTAAGTTGTTTTATTCTGTCTAGATCTCTGTTGGGACAGTGTTTAATGTTTGATCAGATATGTCCACCATATGTGTGGGAATCACTTTCTGATGCCCTCAATGGTAATACATAATCTGGTAAATATGAATGTTCTGTGAGATCAGAGAGACAGAAATCGGCCTTGTTTTCATCCAGGCCGTGTGATCGTTGTAACGAGCTGTAGTGTGTAGTGTGCAACTGCATCTCAGAGGTGTGGGGGAGGCCTCTGGCCCAGAGCACTCACTCTTCATCAACTTCCCTCACTGCCCAGTTCCACAGCTCTCTTGGCATTCCTGTATCTTAGGGTCTGGGAAGAACTGGTCGTCTTGGGAGAAGTTACAGATTAGGTCATTCTTTGTACCAGGCAATGAAAGATGGGGTTTATTGGTTTTTCTTAAAAGCAGATTAGTAGTAGGGGCAAGAGAAAAGGACAAAAGAGCAGAAGATGGAAGGCAAACTCATTGTTTCACAGGCAGCTGGGCTCTTTCTGGGGTGGATTTTGTATGCAATATAACAGCAGAAAATACTTGTTTCTGGCACATAGGTAATGGGAGTTTTCACCAATGGTATGGGAATATGCTTGCTGAAATGTCATCACTTACATATAACAGTCGCCAATAATCTTTGGGAAAAAAATTGTATTAACTCTTTAATGTTCCTCTCTTCTTTTTTAATAGGGAAATCATAAGAAATGAATGTTAATGTCTGGAATATCAAAGAGATGCTCAGTATTCCCTCAGGCTCTGGGTGAGTGTTCTGGTTATATACACAGATACTTGAGACGACCTTGCAGTTGTACCGAGTTCACAGGAAGGGGCCCCTTCCTGTTAGTGTGTAGTCATGGTCACCCCACACAGCTTCCTCCATGTCTGTTCCCTGCACCTGTCCTTGCTGCTCCCCCTGTACCGGTCTGTTTCCTTTTGCCTACTTGCTGGTTATAGAAACAGTGGTGATTCAGCTATGAGTGTTAACTGACTGATGACTGTGTGTCCTGCACGAGCACTGGGCCTAGGGACTGTGCTGCTTGTGAGAGTTAGACACAGTCCCACATCTGGAAGCTCTCACCTCCGTTGAAGAGTTTGCCGCTGAAGTGGCCAGGAGCAAAGTCAGGACAGTGTTCAGGTGTGTTCAGTGGCCTAGCACGACCTGTGGGCACTGTGGAGTTGAGAGCCACTCCAGCTGTTGACAAAGCTCACTGAGGTGGTGCCCTTCTACTGCTCTGCTGAGGCCCTGCCACAGATGTCCCCACCATTGCTAATGTGGTGGGGTGCCCAGGAGTCGTAACAGATGTGAGGGATTTCTGTTTGCCTTGGTGATATGCTTTTCTCATCCAATACTTTCCTTTCTTCCTAACCTCTTCTTGAAGATGGTTATTAATGAAGCAAAAACCTAGAGTATTGTTCTTTTTATTCCTTGGAAAGAAGTGCTTATAGTTGATAGGAGAGAAAAATCTTTGTTCACGTCCAGATCAGAGCCTTGAGATATAAATTCTGTATGACTTCTACAGGCTCACAGAGCACTCTTCCCAGCCCAGCTAATTGTTCTCTTTGAGCTAAGAGCAGAGTCATGGAAAGCTGCTTAGCTATTTTGAGCAACAATCATGCAGCCCATATTATGCATGTGTAGTCCATTACTTTAGCTAATCTTGGAAAAAGGTTCCACAAGTCGAATTTATTGCTCTTCCCTGTGCTGAACTATTAGAGTTTCTTTTTGTCTTGTATTACTATATGAGTGTTCTTTTGGCTTACTTGAAATTTAACATGTGGAAAATAAATGATTTGTATGTGTGTGTTTTAGTGAAAAGCATGTTTTTTTTTTTGGCTACACAATAGCATTAAGTAACACACACTGTTATTGTAAAAACTGGAAGACAGCGTTTTACTTGTCTGCCCAGTTAGGTGCTGTCCCTGTGGCTCAGGACTCTGTGGCTGGTGTAAGTGTGCCATTATCAGTATTCCTGTCCCTCCACATGTGAGATTTAGAGACTGACATAGACATCCATGAAGCAAGTTGGAAGTCCAAAGCTGGAAGTACTTAAAGCAAGAAGGACAAGACACTAAAGTGTGAAACGGAACAGCACCTTGTGTCAGAACAATTTCTAATGGACCCCCCTGTGCACGAATCTGAGTCATCATGCCCTTTAGTCTGGATGGGGCTGAGAATGACCATGTGGGCCGCCAAAACAGGGTTTCATAAACTAGGTGGCTGAAACAACAAATGTATTTTCTCAGTTCTGGAGATGGGAAAGCCTAGAATTATATGCCAGCGCCGTCAGGTTCTGGTGAGTGCTCCCTTCCTGGCAGGCAGACAAACCCTTCCCACTGTGTCCTCACGTGGTGGACAGAGATGGGAGGGCAAGGGCACATCCCATCGTGGGGGCCCCACCCTCATGGCCTTGCCTCACCCTAATTACCCAAAGGCCCCATTTCCAGAGGCCATCACAGGAGGGGTCGGGGCGTCAGCATGGGACTGCTGGGGGGATATGTCCTGTCCGTGACGGGGTCTGCCCCGTGCTGTCGCCCACGGCTCCTGCTGTTCTCCGCCCTGCAGGCACGTGCAGGAGAGTGACTGTGTGTCCTTCTCCAGCTTACCTTGGTGCACTCAGTTACTATTTGTTCGGTGCTCATGATGTAGGTTTAAAAGTTTGCCCAGATGATACACGATAGAGCTCATTCAATGTTTACTTTTTTTCCTGCACTCAAGATGACATTTCTGAGACTTAGCCATGTACTTATATGTAAATCTAACTTATGTCTTCTGACTACTGCATCAATTGTATGTATGTATCATATTTTATATCTGTTCCCTTAGTGATGAATAGATTCAACTTTTTGAAAAATAATGTTCTCTCATCCCCCAGAGATTTTATGAACTTTGATCTCCAGAATGCTGTTACAGCGCACAGTGCTGTGTGCAGGAGTGATAGCGTTATCCTTAATGTTTGAATTTCCAAACGGATCGTTCCCAGGTTGTTGTAATAAAAATATCTGGCATGCAAAGTTCCTTGTTTCTTTATAAGTAGTACTGACCTTGTGCATGGGACAAGAGCCAGAGCAAGCTATTAGTCTGATTTGTTCAGGATATTTGTTCACTTAATATACTTTTCTTTTCTTGCTTAATTCCAGCACCACTAAGTCATCTCACTGGACTAATAATCAGACCGATTACTCCAGCCTCAGTGATTCCCAATTCCTCTTTGGATCCCAGTTCTGTCCAGAAAGTTCAGAGATCCTGTCAGCTCCTTTGGACTCTGGTGTCCACGTGAGACACCCCAAACAGTCACAACAGAACTCTCTGGACGTAAGTCCGATTTCCAGAATTTCTCAGCACACACTTCCCATAACCATGGAGATAAGTCATAAAGAAGACTTACTCTGCTGCATTGTATTTAGAGCCATCCATCTCTAAAGGTTATGCTCCTAAACAGATTTGTGCTTCACTGGTGACCCAGTAGTCAGGTAGTCCTGATACTGGACTTGGTAGTCTGGAGGGGAAAAAAAATTTTTATTTGCAGTTTTTCTATTAGTAAAGTAAGTGATACAGAATAGTCCCAGTACCTTGACCACTCCAATATGAGAGCCAAATATGGCATGACTTTCCCAGGACTAGTCTTGCTATGGTTTGTGAAAATTTCATAAGCAAAAGAACTTTAGAAAAATAGGAATAAAGTAACATTAATTTTATTTTAGATGGACATCTTTTTCTAAAAAACTTCAGGTGCTTTGTGGATTTTAGTCTGCTATGCTACATTATCTCCTTGAAAAAGGAGATGAGGATTCTGAGGCCTAAGTTAATGAATAGGGGCCAGAATGAGGAACAGGGCCTCTTGGGTCCTTCATTTTTTTGAGACCAGCCTGCCTTGTTTTGTGAGTGAGAAATACTTTTATATATTTATTTTGGTCTAGAACTAGATTAAACTCTATACACATCAAATAGAGACAATGAATAAGGTTAAGTCACTACTTTACATCAGTAGGATTTGTACACCCTGAGATAAGTATTTAATGCAGAATTTGGTACCCATTGATGGGAAGGGGTAGGGCACCCCGCAAGCCCTGAGCTCGTCTGTCTCAGGTTGCAGGGAGTGGCCTGCCCCGGGCCAGCGTGCCCACTGTCCAGCGCTCTCAGCCTTACCAAGTCTAGGTGCCCAGCCGCTCAGCAGCAGCGACCTGAGTCAAACCTGCCGACGTGAGAGGTGAACGTCGTCTTGGAGACAGCGTGAATGATTGTCTGTTGTTACCTATGCAATTGATTTTAAGCCACTTCAGCTGAAATTTTAGGTGTCTCTGGTCTGGTAAAGCAGAAACTATATTAATAAGAGTTGCTTTATTTTAATATAATTTTCTGGTGTATAGGAAATAAGAAGGACATAACACATGCCATGTTGGTTTTTAGTATTATGGTTTGCACGTGGTGTGTAGAAAACAATGAATGCTGTAGCTGTTTTATGTGTGAAGTGCTATAATGATTTTTTTCATTTAACAGAATGAACCTAGTATTTTCACAAAGTACCAGACAAAACCCCAGCTGTTTGGAGGATACAGAAAAGATGGAGCCTTATTTCCTCTTCCTTTGTCGGCTGGAAAACCAAAAGGCCTCTGGGAACAGTTTGAAGAAGAGAAGAAAAGGGCAGAGGAGCAGTGTGACAGGTACACAAGCCTTCTTCCATAAGGAGGAGACAGCACCTCTTTTCTGAGAGGCGTGGAAGGGAGTGGCAGCAGCCGCCCCCTCCTGGCAGACAGTGATCGCTCTGTACTGGCTGTATTGCCACGCGACCTGCCGCAGATTTCAGTGTGGCTGCCGCACTTTTGGGCCCTCAGGAAAGTAAGCCTGAGGACTTCTCAGAGAAATGCAATATTCAAGTAATGTTATGTTATGCCTAAAATTCTACCCTGTTTTCTTTTCAGATCATCAGAATTAGGAAATGAGGTAATATTACTTGTTTTAGCCTCAAGAATATATAGCACATGAATTCTTAAGTCATAGTTCAGGCTGATTTTCTCACTTTGTGAAGTGTTGGTATTTTTAAAGATATGCCCTAAATTTTACATGTTAGTTTTACAGATTTTTATAGCAAATGTGTGAGATAAATTAGGGCTGCTATATTAATTTGTAAATAAATAAGCTGAAGTCACTGAGGAAATTACCTTGTTCATTTCATGGTAGTAAGCTATTATCAGGGCAGCCTCTTTAGGTATCACTGAAACCCTAACACCCAAGCAGAGGTGAGCTTTAGCATCTCCGTGGCAGGGACGACATGCCGCTGAGCGTCACCACTGGTACTTGGTGTTGCGAAAGTCAGAATTCCTAGGCTATCCTTTGTACTGAATGTGAGAGGAGCAGACTGACTGGTCTGTTTGAAGTGCTTGATTCTGTTGGCACTTCTTTACCCTAGAAATACAGGCTCTGGGCCCCGGGTGGTTTCTCAGAGGCCCCATGGCTATCTTACTCCTTCAGTCAGATCACTTTCAAGTTTTTGTTCTGTGGGCTTTTGGATTATAATTTGTTTGATCAAGATTTCTAGAGTTAACATCCAAAATATATAAAGAACTCACATGCCTCAACACCCAAAAAGCAAATAACCCTATTAAAAAATGGGTGGAGGATATGAACAGACACTTCTCCAAAGAAGAAATTCAGATGGCAACAGGCACATGAAAAGATGCTCCACATCGCTAATTATCAGAGAAATGCAAATTGAAACACAATGAGATAGCACCTCACACCGGTTAGGACGGCCAACATAGAAAAGAGTAGGAACAATAAATGCTGGCAAGGATGAGAGAAAGGGGAACCCTCCTACACTGCTGGTGGGCATGTAAACTAGTTCAACCATTGTGGAAAGCAGTATGGAGGTTCCTCAAAAAACTAAAAATAGAAATACCATTTGATCCAGGAATTCCACTCCTAGGAATTTACCCTAAGAATGCAGGAATCCCAGTTTCAAAAAGACATGTGCACCCCTATGTTTATTGCAGCACTATTTACAATAGCCAAGATATGGGAGCAACCCAACTGTCCATCAATAGATGAATGGATAAAGAAAATGTGGTACATATACACAATGGAATATTATTCAGCCATAAGAAGAAAACAAATCCTACCATTTGCAACAATATGGATGGAGCTAGAGGGTGTCATTCTCAGTGAAATAAGCCAGGCAGAGAAAGACAAGTACCAAATGATTTCCCTCATTTGTGGAGTATAACAATGAAACAAAAATGAAGGAACAAAACAGGAGCAGACTCACAGAACCCAAGAAGGACTAACAGTTACCAAAGGGAAAGGGATTGGGGAGGGTGGGGAGGGAGGGAGAAGGGGAATAAGGGGCATTACGATTAGCACACTTAATAATGTGGGGTGGGGCAGCACAGGGAAGGCAGTAGAGCACAGAGGAGACAAGTAGTGATTCTATAGCATCTCACTATGCTGATGGACAGTGACTATAATGGGGTATGTGGTGGGAACTTGATAATGGGGGGAATCTAGTAACCACAATGTTGTTCATGTGATCTTACATTAATGATACCAAAATAAAATAAATTAATTAATTAATTAAAATAAATAAATAAGTAAAACGATTTCTAGAGTTAAAAAAAATTTTTTTAAACATTACATTTCTCTTGGTGTTTTCTTTCTCTTTCTCCTTTCTTTTCTATAGTGAAGTGAGTTTCTGTTAACAATTATTTACAAGATGGAAAAATATATATAGTAGTTATATAGAGAGAACAAGTGATGAGGACTCTGAAGACTCTCTCTCCATTAAAAAATTCCAAGCTTAAGACAGGGACTTATATGATAGGCAGAAAATCATAATTTAATACATTTTAGCAAAAACAAAACCCAAGATTCTAAGTTCCTTGTTTTCTGTTAGTATGTGTTTGTCAGAATGTGTTGAGAAGGACTGAGAAATTTCAAAATGAGAGAAAGCATACCACATAAAAATCTGGAAGCAGGAAAAGTGAAAAGACACGCTACAGAGTTCAAACATGAGAGATGCTACAAACCAGTAAGACACGAATTTACTTCTTGTGTTTTGAAAGTACCTGTTTTCCCAAACTTACAAAGAGGGCATTTGAGGTTAAGAAATCTCCAAAGAAGCCTTAATCATTCAGATTGTACTTGTTATTACTCTTTTGGTAGCAAATAGAAACCCACCTCAAACTAGCTTGGACAAAATGCAGGATACATTAGCTTTCTTAACCAATCTGGGAAGGACAGGGAATGAAACTAAATCAGAGCCTTATCTCTTTTCTGGGATTCTCTCTCCACCTGTACTTCATTCTCTCCTGCTAGAGATGAACTCCCAGCAAACACAGAGGAAGAAATTATCTTCCCATTGAATAAACCTAGTGAAGGCTTCTGAGAGGTTTGCTTTGGTTACAGGGGTGAGCAGAGGGGGATATGGATGAAGTCCTCCCCCAGAATCACGGAAGAAGCAGTTCCCTATTTGAGGAGAATGCTGGGCACACCAAACAATGGATAGCCATTACCCAGATTATTATTTTTTATCTGTGATATTTGAGAAAACAGATTAGTCTCATGACTAATGAGTAACCTAAGGATCACAAATGGGATTATAATAACCACCATGTTCTTTCCGTGATTGTTGCTCGCCATGGTGAAATTTGTTCATTCATTCACATTCACTCCGTAAACACTGTACTAGGCCCAGTGCTACAACCTGATGATCCCAGGGGGAAGAATAACATAACAGTACCTGCCTTTGAAGTTCTTGTCTTGTTAGGGAATCTGACGTGATGGATGAATTATACAACTGGGCCAGACTTATTGGCTGTAAGCAACAAAAATAAATTCATGTAAATGGAAAGGGAATTTATTAAAAGGATATTGGAATAGGTTTTGGTTCTGGGTAAAACAGAGTAAGCATACTTTATCCTATCTGTCCCACTGAATGCAACTAAAAGCTCTGGGCAGAGTGCATGTAGCTTCTGAGGACTCTGAAAAGTAAATGGTAGCAGGTAAACAGGAAAATGAAACCTGTATTTGAGGTATAATAATTCTGCCTTTGAGTTTCCTGGGGTTTTGTTTGCCTGTTTTTAACCAAAATTTAAAATGTTTGCTCTGCAACAGACACTGTTAAGACAATGGAAAGAAAATCTATAGACTGGCAAAATATATTTGTAAACCACATTTTCAACAAACGACTTTTATCCAAAATATATAAAGAACTCTTAAAACCCAATAATAAGAAACAAGCAAGTCAGTAAAAAATGGGAATAGACTTTAACAGACACTTCATCAAAGAAAATGTATGAATGGTAATTAAGGACATGTAAAGTTGCTCAACATCATTAGCCATTTGGAAACGTGAGATACTATACACCTATTGGCATAGCTGAAATTAAAACAAATACTGACAATACCAAGGTTGAGCAAGGATATTGAGCAACTAGAACTCTTGCTGGTGGAAATCCAAAATGATCAGCTACACTGGAAAAGTATGAGTTTCTTATTAAATCTAAGCATAACTTACATCTCTGCAATTCTACTCTTAGGAATTTATCCTAGAGAAATGAACTTTACGTTTATGTATAAGCCTGTACAATAATGTTTATAGCAGCTTTGTTCATAATCACCAAAAACTGGACTCAACCCAAATGTCCATCACTGGATGTATGAATGGATGAACTGGTATGTCCATACGGCAGGACACCGCTCAGCAATGAAATGCAATGAGCAACTGATGCATGATATGGATGAATCTCAAAGGCAACTAATGCTAAGTGGAAGAAATAAGTCCAAAAGTTACATATACTATTTGATTCCATTTATATGACATTCTGAGAACAGCAAAACTGTAGGGATGGGGGACAGATCAGTGATCATCAGGGGTTATGGTATGGCCTGGACTTCAACACAAAGATACTGTCCCATGTCTTGATTGTGGTGATATTTACGTGAATCCTGAAGTTTTTTTTTCCGTTTTATTTATTTATTTATTTATATTTTATTTTGGTATCATTAATCTACAATTGCATGTGCAACATTATGGTTATTAAACTCCCCACTTGATCAGGTCCCCCTACCAACCCCATATGAATCCTAAATTTTTATTAAAACTTGTAGAAATGTGCATGCACACACACATTAAGAATTTTTAAATGTTAAATTATTCAAAGATACTGGGTGGTTCTTTTTATTACGATTATGTTCAACTGCATATAATATACACGCACACACTATATATATGTGAGCCAGGGCGGGAATGATGGCTCCGTGTTCTTCAAGGACCTGGGCCCTTCCGACACTGTTGGTCTCCACTCTAAAGCGGGACCCCTACCCTCACAGCGTTTGCCTGCTGCAGCACGAAGGAAAGAAGGTGTCTCCCATTCTCTTTAGGACTTCTTGGGACTTGCATGCAACATTTCTGCTTATATCTCACACTAGCTAAAATTTACTCACATGGCTGCAGCTGCAAGGGAGTCTGGGAGTGTCACCCATCTGTGTAGCAGTGCAACTGGGGAGGAAAAATAAACAGGATTCTGATTTCCAAGGAAGATAATTTGGCCACTTTTGAGTTTCTGCTACAGCCGTACAATGGCCAAGAGCTACCACCATGGACAATTTCCTAAATCAAGCTTCAGAATTAGTCCAGTGCAGATACTGCTGCCCACCTCTCTCTGCCTAAGGCACACTAGACCCTTCCCTACGTTGTAGCCAGTGTCTCCTGGAGTTTTACCAGAGCCCCATTTTCCTTCTACTATAGCTACAGACACTGCAGAGAGAGCTCATATTTTTTCTCCTGGCTCCTGGACTGGCAAGGAATGTGTGAGGAACAGCCCAGGGTTCAGGAGAGGCTAAGAAAGTAAACCCCTGGCACTCTCAGCCTGGAAGAGGAAAGAGGCTCTGCTTCCCTGCAAGGTTCCTAATCTGAGGAACTCCTCAAACAGAAAAGAGGGTCAAGTGCAGAACATCCTCAAAGATTCTAGACTTTTACTCTAAGTACGAAGTTGTAAATGCTGTAGTAGAAATTGAATCCAAATGCTTTGGGAGCCCTGAGGACAAGCACCCAGCTCTGCCTGTGGGCGTCAGGAAAGATTCCATCCAAGCGAGCACATCTAAACTGAGTGGGAGTTTTGGGCAGAGATCTTGGGTCTGTCAGATTCTAAGTCTGACTCTGAGTCAGCCTTACTCTGTGAAGTACCATTAACAATGTTTTATAGAACTCTATTTTTCTGTATTTTTAAAACTAAAAATGCAACAGTTCCCTATGAACTACTTTACAGTCTGCTTTTAAAATTTCATAATGTTTAATGATTATATTTTCTATTTCATCTATTTCTTTTTCATTATAATGGTCGCATTGTACTTTATGGTATGAATCTTTCAGGGGGTTGTATTTTTTTTTTCTTGGTGTAACACTCCATTTATTTACATTTTTTTGCTATTATTAATATACAATTACATGAGCAACATTATGGTTACTAGACTCCCCCTATTATCAAGTCCCCACCACATACCCCATTGCAGTCACTGTCCATCAGCGTAGTGAGATGCTATAGAATCACTACTTGTCTTCTCTGTGTTATACTGCCTTCCCCGTGCCCCCCAACCCACACCCACCCCTGCTACATTATGTGTGCTAATTGTAACAGCCCTTTTCAGGGGGTTGTATTTTAAATATTTAATACAGCCTGAGAGAGCGCCAAGAATACAAAATGGGGAAGTGATAATCTTTTAAACAAAGTGTTGGAAAAACTGGTTCAGTATGCAAAAGGATGAAAAAGGACACTTCTTATACCACAAATAGATAGTAGAGACTTTCATGCAACATTGGCAGCCTTGTTGGACTTTAGACATCTTAAAATAGTCTTTTAAAATTTTGTGTATTTAATTTGTATATCAAGTTATTGAATGTGCAGTTTTCAAAAAATACAATTAAGATTATAGTGAAAAACAACAGGCCTATCTTTCCCCACTTCTAATTCACTTTTCCTTTTTGCATCCAACTTGCAACCCTTTTAGCTATGCTAGTTCTTACCTCCATGTATCTTACGGTATATGTTAGATGGCTCATATTCTTATTTCAGCTCAGAGAATGACTTTCTACCCTGGAGTAAGAAATTACTTTTCTACCTTCTCCCTACCCCAAATACCATAAACATGTCATCTTCCATTATCCCAGTATTGCAATATGAACATTTTTAGTTAAATCAGTTTTCAGTCTTTACATCCTTACCACTTCGTAACACTGTAGATAGCCTAGAAAACTTATATATACTATATTTCCCTAATGTTAAAAATTGCCTTCTTTCCTTTTTTGCTTAGTTTTCTGTGTAGAAAACAGTCCATCCCCAAATTCTGCAGCAGAACTGAAAATTCTCCTTGTTATGTATTCAAACATGTTGGAAATTCTTTCAGTGATTTTACTCTGAGGTGTTCTTCCTAATTCCAGCCTGAACTTGGTTCTCTGTCTTGGTCTGCAGCACAGTTGACATCCTGAGTCCTCCCTCCACCACTTTCCTGGGCATTCCTGTGTCCTCCCTCCTGTGCTGGAGCTGGTGTTACTTGCATCCTAGGTTGTCTTTCTTTCTTGGTCGGCTCCTTGGGTTTGATGAAGCATATAGTCCAGAAACTTCCTGACAAGGCATTGTTCCATTGCCTTATTGTTCTCTATGTTGCTTCCAAGAGGTCTGCTGCCTTCTGGTTCTGGATCCTGTGTATGTCACTTGCTTTTCTCTGGAAGTTCTTAGGATCTTCTCATTATCTATCAAGTTTTGGAATTTTACAGTAATGTGCTTTGAAGTGGCATGTCATACTCCCTGGGCACTGGGCAGTTCCTTTTGGCCTATAAACTTGTGTCTTTCAGTTCTGGAAGTTTTCTTTTACTGTATCTTTGAAAATCTCCTTCTATTTTCACTCTTCTTTCTGCATCTCCAATTTCAGGTGTGTTGGATACCCTACACTGATCCTTATTTATTTATTTTTAACTATTTATGTATTTTCCATCTCTTTGTCTTTTGTTCTGTTTTCTATCATATTTCCTTAACTGTTCTACTTGTTAATTTCTGCTATTTTTAATTTCTAGGTATCCTTTCTCTCTGCTTTTATAATTTAACAGCATTGTTCTCAGTATTTTAATTTTTTTCATTTTAATATTTCCATTGTTTTCAGGTAATATCCCAATCTCTTCATAAAAAGCATATAGTTTGTAGATTCCCAAATGGTTCTATTAAATTCTCCTTTTAAAGTTGGTCTGGCGGAGCACCCAAAAGGTTGGTAGAAGAGCTGTCCTACTAGGCTTCAGGATTGATTTCCACATTTGTATTGTGTGGATTAAAGAAACAAGATGTGCAAAAAACTTTATGATAATTCATGTCTGAATCTTCTAAAAAGTGCATTGAGAAATAATTGTGATTGTTTCTTTTTCATTAGAAATTAATACTGTTCCCAGAATCGTCTCTATTCTTACAGTCAAAATAACAGTCATTAGATTAAGCTGTGCTCAGGGAAGAAGAGTGTTGGTCCTAGGATAGAGAAAGAAGTCACTATCTCATGAAATCACTGTTGCCAGAGAAATGAATGCTGGTCTGTTCCTCTGTAGTTGCTAAAATGTAACCTCATTTAAGAGACATAGAGAGTGAATTTAACAAAGAAAAAAGTGGTTTGCTTGGAAACGGTCAGACAAGTCTGTGCTCCTTTTCTCCAGCTGGGTCCTGGGGTTTCTCAGAATTGGGTCTCCAACTCCGACCAGCACTGTTTCGTGCTACGCTCGGTGGAGGCCTGCCGTGTTCATCGAGTCAGTTCTGACACATACTGTTTCAGTATTTCACAAAGATTTTCTTTTTTTCTCTCCTGTTCTAGTGAGACTATACGCAATTTCATTTCCTATGTCAGAGAAAGCATTCACAAGGTAAGTACAGCTACATTTCAAGGAGTTAGAACATCTTACATTTTAAGAAGCTTAACAATTATATTGACTTTGGTTTATGTAGAATAGAACAGCAATATTTTCACTACCCTTTATCACTAAGTAACAATTTTCTGAATTAGTAAAATAGGGCAATAGTCTGTTAATTCTTTCTTAATCTTCCATTTCTTAGTTGCAGACATCTGTAGAAAAGTCGGAGGAACATCTTAGTTCAAGAAGCCAATCTATTTTGGATTCTTTGGCGACTGTAGCCAAGACATGTAAGTGTCTCTTGTTTGAGGTTATCACAGGGGGCCCTTCCTGACCCCTAGCCAGGTCCTGCCAGCAGTGAGGCTCCACACAGTGCTTCAGTTAGGCTAGCCCTGAGGAGGCGTGGAGCACTCAAAACTGGGCAGGGCCTGCCTCTGGTGGAGACCCCGTCCTCTGCCCAGTGACCCCACCGCCTCAGGGCAGATCGCTGCGCCACCTTCCTCACTCTCCGCCTGAAGCAAACCAGCAGCATCCCCAAGTCCCAGAGGAGCTGCGGGCTGGGGTTCATAAGACATCGCTCCCTGGGACTTGTCAGAAACTCCAGTCCAGTCACCCACTGTTCTTGCTGCCTGGGTTTCTCTGAGACTGTTTTGTAGTGAATCATGACATCTTTCTCAATTGCAGTTAGTTTGTGGTTTGTACAGTCCCCTGCTCTGCCAATTAGTGATGTATGTTTAGGTGAGACCATGGTCCCGGCCCCTACAGAATCTCTCTCCTCAGGCGGACAGCACTCTAGAGTAACAGCTTTTAGCTAAACAGCAAGATGAAGTTGTGCCTGCACTTGTTTGCAGTTGTCTGTGTTTATTTTTTTACTTTTAACAAACTGAAATCAACTTATTCAAATGCCATGGGATGGATTGCTCATGCTTTACAAAAATTAATGCCTCTGTGTGGCTTAAAAATTAATCCCCATCTGTCTGCTGGCTTCTGAGCTGGGTGTCCCCCACACAGGGCCTCCTGTGCACCTGCCTGGAACTGGTTCTGGAGGCCCAGGAAGGAGGCACATGGGGGAGCAAGTCCTGGCGTGTCCCGGTTGGGGCCTGGTGGAGTGACTCGAGTCAGTGCCGGAGGGAAGCACCCCTTTCCTCTCTACATGCAAAACTGGTGAGGCACAAAAAGACCAGAGGCCCTGGGCACTGTCCGGGCAGAGGACTGGAACCGAGTCTGGGTGACAGCCGCCATACGGACCCGGGTCCTTACCCCTCATGGTGCCATGGTTTTCAGAGGGGCAGACTCAGGAGAGGGAGCCACACCGATAGGGCACATGGTAGCAGACACTAGAAATTGAAATTTACATCCTTGAAAATGGGCACCAGTAGCCTGTCCAGAATCGTTCCCCTTCTTGGTAGGTAGTGAGGAGGACCAGGAAGCCAGCCACTGAGGGAAGAGGCAGACCGCCGGACTGGGGACTCCCGGACCTCCTGGGGCTCTCAGCAGCCTGCAGGACCTGCAGGTCACTGGCCATCAGGGGCGAGCATCAGGGTCTGACCTCATTCTGTGGAGCCCGTGTCAAATCACTTGAGTAGAAATTAGTAAGAAAATTATCTTACCCAGATAAAAGAGATACTGTCCAGAATATGGAAATGGATCTTAAGTGGTATTTTTACAACAAAGCTAAAGTATCTGATGCTTATAGCCAAAGCAGAAATGAAATGAGGCCCCTTCTGGAGAACATACACACAACCTGTAAGCTACAGTGGACATGCACACGCATTAATGCAAAGCTCCAGACACTGCTCAGAATGTTGAATCTGGGAAGTGGAATCATGGGAGATACTGATCTTTTGCATGCCTGCTTATACTGTTATGGTTTTGTTATTTTCATAAATGAACTTTTTAAAAGAAAAAAACAGGATAGATTTTGGAAGTAATCAGGTCAATACAGAAGCCCCTGTGCAGGAGCCCCTGAACATGTCTCCTGGGGACAAGGAGAGGTGTGGGAGCACAGGCAGGTGCTTTCTGACTGTGGAGCCCCTAACACTCTGCTTGCCTTCCTCACTTTCTTCTTTTGTGCCTCACTGTTGCTAAGAGACTTTGCTATTTAGGAATTCATCTGTGGCAGGGTACTTACGTTTGCTTTCCACTGCCAGTATCAACAGGGACGTCTGGAAAATGCTAAGTTTAAGAACAAGAATCCAGCACTTGAAATATAGATAAACAGCCTTTTTCTAATTGGTTGATTCATGGAATTTAACTTGTTTTGAGCAACAGGAGATAATTTGCTTTCTAAAACATTCTTACTTTTGTGGCAGAATCCATATAACATAAAATTTACCATTTTTACTGCTTTTGCAGGACTACCCTGGCTCGTTGGTTCCTGGTCCTCCCAGCTGCCCCGGCCTCGTAGCTTTACGCATCTGCCGCCTCTACCTAGGTAGCCTTCCCTAAGCCGTGCAGGGCCAGCTCCTCCCCACCCTTCTGGTCTCGCCTTAAACGTCTCCCTCTCTGATGGCCTAAGTAGGTGCCCCCCACCCTTATTTTTACAATCCCTATCACAGCACTTATTAATATTTTCATTTGTTTATGTGCATGTTTTTCATTTTTTTCCTCTTCAAGACTGCAGGATTCACGTAGACACATTCTTTCAAAACCGTTTCCATGCTTCTTGCACAGTGTTTAGTAATACTTTGTTTCAGATAAAACTGTAAGTCTCCAATTAATACATTCAAACACATCAGGAATTATTTGTTTCAGTTTCTCATTAGTGATGTCCTGCCTGGAGCTCTGTCTCTTTAGGTCCTAGTCTCAGGATTTCTCTTCATCCTTCTGAGTATTCTTTTAATTCATCTTCAGTCTAGAATCCGTTTCCTGGGCCTCATTTTACACTTGGGTTTGGTGGGGCGCTTCCTCTAGGAGCTGGGGAAGGGTGCGTGTAGTCTGTGTGTCCCATATGACACACTGCGTGTTTGAAAATCCCAACGTGGGTACGGGATCCTGGGTGGGACATGCTATGCCCTCTGAATTTCAGGCTGTTAAGAGAGCAGGGGAAGCGCTGTCAGGCCAAGGCGAGTTTTCAGCATGTCTGGATGTATTTCCTGCACTAGATGTTACTCTGGGTTTTCTTTCATTTATCATAAAGAGTTAAGCCCTCTCATTGCCAGTTGTTTTTTCACTCATCTTAAACAGTTTTGTGGAGGAACATCCTTCAGGTGGTCGTGAGCCGATAAGAGCAGCTGGTATGTTACTGCTTATTATTGGCAACTTGTTCTCGCTCCACATTTAAGATGTGTGTGACCTGCAGTAGCCAGAAAAGGGTTCTCAAGTGTCCATTACAATTGTCTGTCCAAAAGGACTTGTGATGGCCTCTCGACTGCGGTGTGCCACGGGGCTGGGCCGTTGTGAGGGCCTGGCAGGAGTGCCCGGGCTCACCATCTGGGGAACAGCCGGCCAGTCTGCCCCAATGCCGTGACAGAAATCCATCTTTCTCCCATTGATTTCCAGTCCCTGTTTTGACTCGGGTCGCTGCTGGTCATTGCTCGGCCTTGCATCCAGTCTCCCCGTCAGCTTCTCCTCCTCGTTGCAGGAAGTGCCCCCTTGAAAGAGAAAGCCCCTGCCTGCCAGCAGGTGCTCCTGGAATCAAGGCTGCAGATCTTGATGCGGCCCCCACTCAGGCCACCCTCGCCTCACACGCCTCAGCCATGCTGACCTCACAGCTCGCCTTGGGGGAACACTCTTCTCCCACTGGCACAGGGTTAGCAGCTAATGCCGCTTCCTGACTCACCCCCGGGACTGCACTAGATCTGCCTGTCATGTGGTCTCAATCTCGGGGACCTCTCCTTAGCTCTTTGGGTATTTACTACCTATCTCTTTTTCCTATTAATTACAACTTCAAGAGGTTCTCTCTCTCAATCGCCACCTTGTCCAGAGCACCTGGCCCAGTGCCTCCCATGCAGTGGACACACACTAGGTACTAGTTGAGGAAAAGCAAAAGCATCTTCACATAACCTGTAG
The DNA here is from genome assembly GCA_029783875.1 of Phataginus tricuspis. NCBI lineage: Eukaryota > Metazoa > Chordata > Mammalia > Pholidota > Manidae > Phataginus > Phataginus tricuspis. The sequence goes on along the minus strand of JAQQAC010002837.1, from coordinate 112,250,942 downwards.
TTTAGCAGAAGGACGGCAATAACCAATCGCAATACAACAATTATTCAGTGAGTGTGCGTGTGTGTGTAGAACCTCCCTAGGCAAAGAGGAGAACCTATTGGTTCTGGGTGGGAAGCACTCACGGTTCCACCAGCAGAGAAAGGGCACCCAAGCCAGACAGGAAACGACATTTTCCAAGGAGGCAACTGCCGAGAGCAGGAGGGGGAATGGGTGTCAGCTGGACCTAGGCAGCAGCCGAGGGGTCAGCAGAGGTGACGGGGACAGCAGAGGTGACGGGGACAGAGGCCGTGGGGTCAGCAGAGGTGACGGGGACAGAGGCCGTGGGGTCAGCAGAGGTGACGGGGACAGAGGCTGAGGGGACAGCAGAGCTGACGGGGACAGAGGCCGAGGGGTCAGCAGAGGTGACGGGGACAGAGGCCGAGGGGACAGCAGAGCTGACGGGGACAGAGGCCGAGGGGACAGTGCGAATGCTGCACGTGGAAAGGAAGCTGCTCAGGCAACAGCGCTCAGAGGTGCCGAGTAAGAGGGTGGCAAGGGGACACAAGCCTGGGCCTTGCTAGCCAAAGATCTGGACTTCACCCAGTGGCCGGGGTGGGGGGTGGCCACTGGAAGTTTCAGTGCAGGGTTCAGAGGGGACCTGGTCATCTCCGCATTCTGGAAAGCTCACTCTGATGCTCGTCCAAGGCAGGCCAAGGAGGAAGCTGTCATCTGAGCAGCAGGCATCAGGGGCTCCACAGCTGCTGGGCCAGGATGTTCTCAGGGAGGGTGGGAAGGCGGACCAGTGGAGGAAGCACCCTCTGACTTCCCTCCTCAGCAGGGCTGACCTGGGGAGACAGTGTCCTGGGCATGAGCAGGGCTGGCTCAGAGCCACACCAAGTTCCAGCTCCTCCCTGCCCGGCACTGCAGCTGGGTGGGGTGGGGGCACACCATAGTCTTCCCAAGGTGAGTTGCCATTATTCTGTATTTAGTGCAAGAAACCGTGCAGGCCCAGAGCCATCTAGTGTTGGAAACAGTGCAGGACAGAAGCAACATGGAACAGGCAATCCTGGAGATGCAGAAGAGCTTCGAAACTGTAAGTGTGGACCCCAACCCTTTCCTCAGGTGTGTTATTGGTTTTGTAACTAAGACTCAGAGACACATCTTTAAGGTTGCCATTTTTCAGTCCACAAGAGGCCAGCACAGGTCTTGAGGGAATGGGCCAGGGTAGAGGCCAGTTTCCTCCCTGAGGCTCTCCAGCATGACATGGCCCAGAGGGGCCCTACTGCAAAATGTAGCTGCACTGCCTGTAATGCCCTGCAAGGGACAAGCGCTGGTCTGCTGGCATGCCCTTGGTATACGCCATTTATTGTGCATTCTGAGTTACATAACTCTCTTCTTTCTCACTGCCTTTCCCTAGACACAAGCAGAGTTTACAGAAATGAGGTCTGACCTGAAGCACCTTAAAGTTTTAGTTGCCCAGCAGAGCCAGGACTTCCAGCAGCTGTGTGAGCAGCTAGGCCAGGTGAATATGCCCAGTGTCCTAGCAGAGCTGAAGAGATGGGTCTCAGAACCCTGGGTACATGGGTCTGTGAAAGACAGCACATCCCAGACCTCGCTGCCTCCAGCCCAGAGCCTCAGATGCACCAGGAAGGACAGCTGTGCACCTGCAGGACCAGTGATGTGGCAGGTCCGGGCCCTGCCTGCCACGTGGGATCTCGGTGTGGGCTCCCTGAAGCCCGGGGCACTCGGCATCAGGGAGAAGGGAGCCAAAAGGGACGCTCTCCAAGACGACACGGTGCTGCTGGTGCATGAGGCCCACCGAGGAGCCAAGTGCCTGAAGGACAAGGTGGTGCAGACAGACTGTAAGGACAGGGCTGGTCATGAAACAAGCATCCCGGGACACAAGGCTGCTGGTGACAGAGACCTGGTTGCCCATGGTCCTTCCATACTCACAGCCCAGGACTTAAACAACTTTGCAGCCAGCATTAAGAACACCTGCCAGAAATGTCAAGCCAAAGGCATGTTTTTGTGTGACTCTTGCAAACACAGGTTGGTGCCTGGACGGAAAGGCAGAAGTGTAGGAAGGGGGAGGAAAGGCAAGAAGCTTCAGCCCAAGAGAGCCCACAGAGGCAGGAAGCGAGAGCCAGCCCCTGGTAAAGCCGGTGCCTCTGACTTGAAATATCCTCAGCCTCCAGCTTCTGGCCCAGAAAAGCCCACCCCAGAGAGGCCCAACCCCCTTGCTCAGCTGCCAGTCTATCCCGCTCGGGGGGTCACAGTCACAGCCCGGAAGACAGTGATGGCAGAGCCAGGGGACCGCCTGCAGCTGGGTGGGCCCTCCTCCCAAGACGGCCTGCTTTCTGACGGCTCCCAAGGGGACCACCAGATGAGCTGGCTGGGCAGCCTCACCCTTGGCCTTGCAGAGCCCCCTCTGTGCAAGGAGCCAGAGAAGAGGAGGCTCTACGACCTGGGCTTTGATAGTAGTGATGATGGCTTCTGACCAGCCCTGTGTCTTCAGCTGCTGGCTTACTGGTTTTGGTGGGAAGAACTGCAGAACACTGGGCAGGCAGACACAGGAAGCCCCCGAAGCCTCCTTGAGGTCAGAGGCCCTGCTACGGGGGGTCAGTGCAGGGCCTGAGGGATAAAGCACTCCTAATGCACTAGAAGGGTGTGGGGAAGTCAGCGGGAGGGGTGGAGGAAGGAGGGCTGCCTTCCCCTGGAATTTCAGGCTGCACGAGGGCTCATGAGGCCGTTTCTGGGCCAGCATGACTCCCAAACACGTTTTTGATCTTTTCTACAAATAGTGCCTTTCTGGGCAGTGCAGAATTTTTTTTTAATCCAGTCTTGTTGCCAAAGCGCTTGCATCTTTTGGTCAGTGGCCATGTTACAGGACACACTGGTCAATCTCCTCGTGAACAGGGAAGCAGAGTGGGAGAGTCGCCCATGACAGAGGCCCAGAGCCCCGCCATTCACAAGCCTTGAAATCCCACCTTTCTTGGAGCATCTTCTCCACTGTCCTGTCCCTCGACCACTCTTACAACCAGCAACAGCACTTGGAGGACCAGTAGGCCTAGAGGGACTTTGGGTTTCCATTTGTATGTTCCTGAAGTTTTTGAATTTTTGCAATAAAAAACAAGTAAATGTTTTACTAAAGATAAAGAGGTAAAACATATGTTTTTTTTTCGTTAAGCTCATTGTATTGACCTGCTGTCAGCTTATGTAAGGAAATCAGATGACGCACATACCATCTTTAAATTCCTTAGGCTTCTCACAAGATGATCATGAAGAGGCAACATCCTACTCAAACCTTTTTCTCTTATGAGAGTAGAAATCCTCATGGATGGCCAACTTCCAGAATTTGCCCATTTTCAAGCCAGTACTGTAGATGACACTGGACCTCGAGTGGACCGTTACAGACAGCAGTGGTTCTTGACTTACTTTTATATTCTTTATTCAGGGGTGTGTACCCCACAAATGTCTAAAGAGAGTTAGTTTGCCCGTGGCCCCTTTGGCAGGGTACCAGGCACCAGACTAAGCTGCTCTCTCATTTCCAAACATGGGCCTCGTGTGGCCAGCAGCTGGCCAGCAGCAGTAGGGGGGCTTTCCAGACCCTTCCAAACTGACTACAGGTGTCTGTTGAGCAGCTGGCAGGAGGCCTGCAGACCAGAGGGGTCTGTATCTGGAAATCTTTCATGACTCTAAGTTTTGTCATTTTAATTCCAAGTTGAGACCCTGTTGAGAGCACTCCGCCAGTATTTATGACTGTAGCCTTCTCACTGAAATGTCTGTCCAACTTTGAAATGCCAAAGCAGGACCCTCTCTTCTTTGATCCTGTGGTGAGTTATGAGATCTTTGTTTCTTCAGAAGTCTTTCATTTTGTGTAATGAAGCTGAAAGAGTGACCCCGTGTTCCACAAACTGGGTGTTTCTGCAGAATGAACAATAAACTCACCTCCTAACAAGGCTGGGCTCATTAAAATTACACTGTCTATCCCTGGCAGTCATCAGGAAGGCTATTCTGATTCTTATTTTATTCCTAAGGCTTTTTGTTTTTCTGTGTCCCTGCGAGACTGGGTGCCTGACATAGGCCCAGGCACATCCCTGGAGTATGAAACGTTTCTGGATGTTTGCCTGCTGAGAGTTGCGGCTACGCGGGGGCGGATATGGGGAGGCCAGGATAGGGGATAGAGGGCCTAGGAAGCCTGGGCAGGGCTCCTCCCTCTCCTAGGACCTGCCACCATCTGAGGGCGCACAGGAAGCTACCTGGGCACCTGGGTGTTCGATGTCACTGCAGAGAGGACTTTCCTGACCTCTCCTCTCCCATAGGAGCTAGCCCCGCTCACCAGCTGTTCCCTCACCCCAGCATCTCCAGTGGTGTCCTAATGTGGGTGCGCGTGGCTGTGCCCCCACCTCCAGGAGGGGGTCTGACCCGAGCACACAGCTGATTCACTCGAGCAGCCCTGTCCTGCAAGTCAGCTCTGGACTGCACCGGCTCCTGAGGAGGGAGCCCACAAGACGCCCGCTCCTCCCCTCCCGGGCCAGTTCCCAGCACCCCTCTCCATCTAACGTACCCAGAAAACAACACTTTTCTGCCCTCAAAAAAAAAGAGCTGCTTCCTACAAGGGCTGAGCAGTTCAGAAGATGTTTTTATGCCAGGCCCTAGGCCAAAACTCTTTCATCAAATCAGGCATTTTCCAGCTGGTCTAGTAAAGTCCTTCCTCACTAGGGCTGGGATACATGGTCAAGTATATTTCCTGAGCGAAACTCTGTTCATGGTATAAATATTTTCGTGGAGCCTAAAATATTAATTAATGCTCTTCCCACACACACCCAGGAATGACGCAAATCGCCAGCACCTCAGACATCTGGGATGGTGGCCGCGTGTGGCGGCCCGCTGCCCACACACCCTGTTTGTTGGTCCTCGCTGCCACACTCGTTTCAAATGGGAGGAGGTACCGCCCTGGCACCAGGGGAGCCCCTGGCCCGGCCATTCGGGAAGGAGGGACCGGCCTGCACAGCCTGCTCATCAGTGTGATTGCTCATGGCTCACAGCTCCTCCAGCAGCAGGATGGCGCTGCAGCCCTGCCGGCACACTTGTGAGGTGAGGGGCCCAGGCCCTGGGTGTCTGCCCTCCTGGGCTTGGGCGTGGAGGGTCTGGGAGAATGCCAAGGAGCCAGGGCACGTGGGCCGGGAGGTGGCTCCCCAACTGCCCTAGTGAGGGGAGCAGGCAGCAGGCAGAGGGGAGTCCTGGACCCAGAGGCGGGAGCCACAGAGAGGCAGGAGCAGGCTATTTGGAAGGGCAATGTCGAAGGCTCTGGGTTAGACCCGCGTAGCTGGACAGCCACCCCTTGGGTGTGGAGCACCCCGCACTCTAGACAGGGCCGAGGGCAGATCACTGTTTCCAGCCCACAGACGTCCTTGAAGTGTCCTTTTGAAAGGCCTGTTGCTCTGGTCCTCGCTGGACCTCCCTCTGCTCAGCCGCGCGCTCACCCCGCCCTGTTCCGTTCCTCAGCCTCCCCTCTGGCCCCAGCTTCTCCCGGCAGCTTCCGGCTCCTGCCACAGTATTGTCACAAAGTGCACCAGGCTGCACATGGCTGGTTTCTAGGAGCTTCAACACCGGTGGGCACAGCCAGTAGCCCTGGAAACCTCTCATGGGCTGGATGGGCCCAGCTACTCACACGGCTTGTGCTGTGGCTTCGATTTGCCTTTTGTGACCAGGTTCCACAGCTCCTATTTATTCTTGAAGCTGTCTTGTTTCCATTTTGATTCTGCAAATCTGAATTAGTTTGGTGTTTCCAAGGAAACGGTTCAGCAATTGTCTGACTTGCCAAGATGAACTGTGGGGGAGAGTATCGAATGATGCAAAACATTTTTAGTCTCTTGAATATGACTTACTGATGTCTCCTCTTTGGTCCTAGTTCCATGCAAACCTGAGGACGATTTATTAAAATAAATGTTCTAGGCTCTGTTCTCCCTCCAGCTAACTCCCTGGAGACCCACTCTGCAAACCCCTCGCCGTGTGCGGCTGCCCCATATCTGCCCACTGCACTGAAGCAGAGGCTGCGGACTCCCTTGGGCGCTCAGGGAACCAGGGCTGCATACAGACGGCACCAGGTGAGCATCTGTGTGGCCACCCCTGCTAACCTGGGACCAGCAGCAGTTTACTCAACAGCTGCGTTTCTACCCCAAGGAAATGCTCCTCATTCAAGGCTTCTGGGATGATTATCCCTTTGGTAAATCTAAATTTTCATGTAAAGTCTTTGCTAAAGGCTGTCTGTCCTTCAGGGAGAGCCTGCGCCTCCTCCCATGCCACCTCTACCCGATTCTTGGCCCTTGTTCCCAAGGGCCACAGTCTTCACCACAGGCAGAGGAAGTCCTCCTGCCGCAGCCTTCGAGGGCCAGGGCTGGATCCCTCTCCCAGGAGCCAGGTCCCCTACAAGGCCCTTGTGGGGCAAGGACTGAGCTCTGAAAACAGTCCCATGGTCGCCAGGGCCTGCCACCCTTGGGAGGCACTGTGGGTCCTGCCAAGCTCTCCAGTGTGGGCCTGGCCTTGGCCGTTGCTGGGAATGCAGCTCTGGGCGGGGCTGATGGGGGCATCCACAGCTGGGTGGTGGAGGTGAGGGCGTAAAAAAACAACTTAATTTCTCCTTTCCACAGAAGTGATGCGTGCCCGCTGAGGGTAAGTTGGGAAACACCGAGGACAGCCCTTGTCCCCTGTCCCCTCCACAACCCACCGCATGTGCACATTGTCACCAACATGGGGTCAACTGTTTCTTAAAATGCAGATGCCTTTTCCATTTTGGAACAACTGGGTTTACACCCTTCACCCAGTTTCCCTAATGTGAACACCTTATGTAACTGTGGTATATTTTCCATAACTAAGCAACTACTGTAAATTTGTTAATCCTAACAGAACTCCAGCCTTTTTTAGATCTCACCAGTTTCCCACTGACTCCCTGTCTGTTCCATGGCTTGATTCAGAACAACACGCTGCCTTTGGTCCCTGTGGCGCCTTGTCTGCTCTGTGTCCATGACCTTGGGAGCCCTGAGCACTGGCCAGGCTTCCCGCTATGAGTGTCAGACTGGATGTGGGCTTGGTAAGGACGGTGCAGAGTGGATCGCTGCTTCACCTGCGGGGACCAGTGCCCCCAGGACACCACTGCTGGCTTCCACCGCACTGCTTAGTTATGTGCAGTCTGCCGGGCAGCCACGCGGCCTACTCTGCCCCTGAGAGTGGGGTCACTAAGTGTAGCTCAGCCTCACGGGGTGCAAGGGGTGGGGTGGGGACCCAGATCCGCCTCACCTCTGGGATGTCCACGAGTTGCATCTGGCTGGGATGTGCTGTCCTGAGCCCGGGTGTTCAATCAGCCGTCGCGTGCATCGATCCATCCAGGCAGCCCGTCCTCCCGAGTCGGGCAGCCACTTGCTCTGAGCACCCCTCACTTGCTCCCGTCCTTCCTGCTCAGGGAGACGTGACTGGCCCCAACCCCACAGGCTGTGACCTTAAAGAGGTGCGACATGCTGTGGGGACAGGAGGCAGGTGGCCCAAGTGGAGGCACCAGTCAGTGCTGTCTGGCTGGGCACCCCAGGCAGGGCAGTGGTGGTAGCTGAGCCTGGGGAGGCCTCTCTTGTGACGCAGCCTGTGGGCAATTCTCAGGGTATGGGGCAGGTACCCAACTCAGCCCGTCAAGGAATGGGGGTAAGGACTCCATCAGCGGATCCAGGGCAACCCCCAGCCCTGTACTGCAGCCACTAGCCGAGAAGACGGCCTGATGGGTGCCTTGGTCCCCAGGCCTTCCTCCCCAGCTCCTGGCTTTGGGTGTTACCCTCAGCCTCCCCTATGAGCCCAGGAGGCAGGAACTTCCCTAAGACTCAGCAGGAGTTGGCAGGCATCAAACCTTGCCCACCAGCTTATTAGACTTCCTGGAAAAGCATCACAAGCTTAGAGATTCACCCAAATGATGACGTCCTTTCTTCCCTGCTAAGCTTTTGCTGCTGTGCTGGCCTGGTTCCCTCACCCCGGGCATCCTGCACCTGCTAGGTCCCTGCCCTAGCACCTCCTGGGGCCCCAGGGTCTCCAGGCCTGGCTGGGGAAGGTGGACGGGCAGGACCTCGCTAACTCCCTGCCTCTGCTGAGGGCCCAGGCCTCCTGTAGGGAGTGTGTGTGGGGGGGCACATGGGGACGTGCTGCCTAGGGTGCTAACAGCCCCTCTGACCCAATGGGAGGCCCTGCAGAAGCCTTCGGGCAGGCCAGGCAGGGATGGAGGGTGGACAGGATCTGTCTGGATGTGGTAGAGCCTGGGGCCTACACAGGGGGCAGGCAAGGGCAGTGGGGGGCCGGGGCTGAGCTCCAGCCTGACCCCCGTTCCTCCATGCAGGCTGAGCTGGCCTGGGAAGCCCTCACTGGCTGTGGACCTGGTACTGTTGGGGTCCCACGGAAAGAACACGAAGAGACACAGCAGAGCCCCAGGGCCCACACCTGCTTTGGGTACTGGGTATATTGAACATCAACCAAAAAACACATTCAAGATGTCAAGCAAGGTGAAAAAAATCAACAGTAAGAAACATTTCAAAGCAACAGAATAAAAAAGTTGGGCTCTCGTCTCAGAAAGGGATCTGAATGGGTGCTAAAAAGTATGCGACCATTCAGGTTCTGCCGACCCTTTGAACAAGGCCCCTGACAACTGGCTGCTCCCACAGGTGCCGTGTGCCAACTTCCTGCTGTAAAGACCCGAAGCTATATAGTCAGCTGTCCTTCCTCAATCAGGTATTTAAAAGAGGTCATCAAACTGTAGTCCTCTTCCAAGTCCAGAACAGTCTCAACGATACCGTGATCATCAAAAGCCTGCTTGAGGCCACGCAGGCCAGCATCTAAGGCCTCCCGAGGGCTCTCGTCCACCGGCAGGGCCCAGGCCTCCTCCCGGAAGGGTGAGGCTCCGCGGCAACCATACACATGGCTCAACTCATTTTCAAATTCTAGTTTCCCAGCCAATTCTTCAATGGTTTGGATGCTTGTATGGTCTTAAAAATAAGGACATTCATAATTCAATTCAAGTGAGAAGTTTCTGAAGACATTTCAGACACAAGTTAAAATCCACAAATGAGTGGTTATGCTTCTAGGACTGTGCAAACTGGGTATTCCCACCCTGGGCAGGTGGCTGCCAGAGGGAGGGCCAAATTTTAGGCTAAGCTTGGTGCCCCCCTTCCTGGCCTCAGCATTTATGAAGCCTGGACTATCTCCAGTAAGAAGGCCACCGTGGGAGACACAGAGATGTGCGTGTTGCTGTGACCTCAGGGAGCTCCCTGACCCACAGGCATGACAGGACATAATGTGAGAAAGAGGAAAGCTGCTTGACACCAGGGGCCTGAGGATGTGGTGGCTTCCGGTCACTTCCTGGGGCGGCGGGAGGCTCAGCCACACAAGGCGCGGTCCCTCTGCGGCCCAGGCGGGCACCTCCCCTCACCGCACCTCCTCTTCATGCCCTGTGACCTGGACGCCCTTCCGGAGCCAACAGCTCGACAAGCCCCGAGGCCACGCACCCCTCACTACGAGCGCACAGAGGAAGCACCTGGCGGTGCATAGTGCTGGCAACCGTTTCTACCAATCGTGCACCACCCACCCTGGGAGGGCCGTGCCCCCCACTGGTGCCACTGTCCTGACAACCCCCAGAGCTGCTGTCCCTCCCTGAGGGGAGTCGCCCTGAGTGGACAGTGAAGAAATGGCCTGAGCACTGACCCCCTCCAGCTACAGCTCCGTGGAGGTGCTACGCACCTGAAGTGAGCACATCCAGCCTCCCAAGTAAACTGATGAAAGGTGGCTTGTTTCTAAGAAATCTGCTGACCTAGGGGCATGGGTGATGGACCTGTTCGCCAGGGAAAGTGGCCGACTCTCGGTACTCACTGATCATATCGAGCAGATCCTCTGTGACCTCTTGGCTGGAACTGCTGGGTGGTGTGTTTGAGTCAACCTTCAACTCTTTCTCCATGTCTTTCCTGCAGCCCCCGGGTAAAAAAAAGTGAGGAATTAGATCCTTTTTAAAAGAAAGTACTGAAGAGGAAGTCAGGCTTAGATAACCTTGAAGACAAGAACTCACTGCTGTCTCTCACGCTGTGGTCAGAGGACAAGTGGAAATGGCTAAACCAGCGGAGCCGCTGAGGCCTCACCATGGCCCCTGAGCATCGCACACTGACAGCCAGGAACGTCAGAGTACTTATTTCTACAAGGAACCAACGAACTGGCTTTACTCTGTACCTACAGGGCGGCCAGGCTGGCAGGACCTTGTTTCATCCCACTGGTCCGCCTGGATCCGAACCAGGTGCCCAGCACCAGGCGGCATAAGGCCACTGGGAGAAGAGGGTCTGCGGCTGGGGCTGGGCAGAAGCCAGGGTGCGGCCAGGAGGCTGCCACCACCCTCCACCTCTTCCCTGTGGGCAAAGGACACTGGAATTTAGGCTTTTGTTTCTGCGGTATAAAAAGCTAGGTGTCTTTAATAATCAGGTTCTCATTCGTCATCACTTTGGATCTGGCAAAGCGGCCTCCACGCCGCACGTCCCCGCACACGGGCTCCGCCGGGCGGCCCCAGCGCCCAACTCACACTCAATCCCGCGAGGCCGGATCACCTGAGCCCGTCGGGGCGCCAACCGTCCGCGGCCGCCGCTCTCCAGCACCGCCTCTTCGGGCCCGCCGCGCGCTCGGTCTCCCTGCTGGCCGCCGACCAAGCGGACCCCGAGGCCGGGCTCCAGGGCGTGCTCCCCTGGAGCCGGGCCACCCGCCGGCCCCGCGCCCCATCCCAGGCCCGGTCGATGGCTGCGGCCAGCTCCTTCCGGCACCTGCGCAGCTTCTCAGACATGCCCCGAGCCAGCGAGCCCTGCTTGCGCCCGCAACACCGCCTTACTGGGCGGCAAAGGGGCCGGGACGTCCCGGCCCCCACGCACGCCCCGCCAATACAGCGGCGCCCCGCTACCCTACCCCAGGCCGCTCACAACCGCCGCCCCCGCCCCCGTCTCTAGGTCCTAACGGCACCCCTGCCCCCTACCCTGGGCCCCGCCCGCACCCCCGTTTTGGGCCTCATTTACAGCCTCGCCCCCTCGGGCCCCAACACCCCTTCTCTAGGCCCCCACGCCCCGCCTCCTCTGCCCGGGCATCCCCGGACCCCCACTCCCACCGCAGAGTAAGTCCTCACCCAACAGCAACCACAGATCCCCCGACGCCCCCACCGCTCCACCAACGGCCGCAGTGCCCTGCGGATGCACGCGCCCCGGCCCAGGGCCGCCGACCCCCGTGGCTCAGGTTAAAGGTCACCCCCAAGGGCCTGCAAGGTGTTCTGTACACCCCCACAGGGGAGGCAGGGGCCCATAAGGCAGAGCAGCTGGTGGGAGGGAGGGGTCCTACTCCCTACAAATGGGGCAAAAACAGGCCCTTTCCAGGTGAGTCCCCAATTCCTTAGGCCACAGCCAGGAGGGCTGACCCTATCAGAGCAGGGGCAGAACAGTACACCCGGGGAACACACTGGGCTGAGGGGCAGATGCCCCAACACCCAAGAGATAATTTCATTAGGGGCAAGACAGCTGCAAACTCCACTCCGTGACTCAGGGGCACAGAGACAGGCTTCAAGGCTAGTTTTTGGGGACTTAAAAGGCCCTTCAGTGCACAGCAAAGGAGAAGGCAGACAGCATCCCGAGGACCAGTTTAGCCCGGCAGGAGAGCCCAGGGCCAGGGCGGCTGCAGCATCCCCCCTACTGTGGGATTGGGAGGCCTGCACCCCTGTGCCCCCTCCCCACCCATCCTTTGCAGCCCCTCAGGTTTTACAGAAATTTCTCACCACCTGTGTAAGAATAAAAATAATTCAGCCTCTGGACATAACCCTCCTGAGCAAACAAGGTCTTTTTTTTTTCCCTCCTGCTCATACAGAAGGGAATTTCCTCATCTGGCTTTTAGACAGACACTAGCAGTCTTCAGAGCCCCAGTGCTCTCCTGGGGGGGTCTGCGGGGGCTATGGAGTGGCAGGGCCCCCAAGGCGGTATCAGTTGGTGTCCATAAGGCCCTGCGAGCTGCTTGGTCTCATCCCCCCGCAAGAGGATCCAGCAACACCGGCGAGTGAAGGCGTCTTACAAAACTCTTCATCCCGACGCTGGTAAAACAGCACGTAGGCTGCTTTTGTCTACAACACAGAAGGGAAGAGTTCAACCACGGGCTGGAAAACCACCCGTTCTCCCAGCTCCTCACCCACTGTTCTGAACACACTGCTCTAGGGGAGCTGCCGTTGTGCCCGTGCAGCCACACAGAGACCATGAAGGCCCTGCTGTCCGTGCCCGCAGTGGGGGAAGGCAGGTGGCGTGTGACAGAACCTCGAGGAGAGCCGGCTCCTCATCAGGAAGGCTCCCGGAGGAATGGCAGCCAGCTTGCTCTCGACCATCCCTGGCTCCCACTGTCCCATCAGGACGATGCATAACCAACCAGCCCAAAGACTCTCCCGGCTGGAATCCACAAAGGCAGAGGAGGAACAGGCATCAGGGCCGACTCACCACTATCTGATCCTCAGAGGCCAGGGACACGTTGCTATCATCAAAGTAATACCACTTCCCGTTCAGTTTGTTCTTCGCATATGCAGTATCTGTCAGGCCAACAAAGGACATGAGTGCAGTGGCCAGCAGAGAGCTGCCCTGGCTGGCTTGTGGGCCTGCACTGAACAACAGAACCCCAAAAAGGGACACCAAAGACCCTGAGGTTAAAGGTAATTTACAGCTTGTGTCCTAACAACCCAAAGATATCTCATCCTTTAAAAAAAAACTCAATCCTTCTCAAGAAGGCTCTAAAAAAGTAAAAATGGAGCTGTGGGGTCTCAGGCGTACACAGTAATTTTGGGGAACTAATTCAAAAAGCAGAGAAAGCTGGTGTCAGCCGTCAGGATGGCTGTGAGCAGTAACCCTCCCTGACCAGGGGACATACAGAACTGACATGTTCAGATCCAAGTTAAACTACAGCTCCCAAAAGAACACGCCACGTCGAAGGCGCCCGCCCTGTCCAGGCAGAGGGGCGATCCTGGTGGGGACACACCGGGTGTTTGGGTTTATAGACTGGGATGTGGACAAGCAGGCTTACTTTATCCTTCTCTAAACTGTGTCAGAAGTCTCAATTCCTCACGTCCCACAGCCAACATTTCCCATCTTGATTTTGCACTATTTCCAAGCAGAATGTATTTACAACAGCAATCCCAGCAGCGATGCCCAATTCCTGCTCTGCCCATACTCTAAAACACGACAGAAGCTAATGGAGGTTTGTAGTCTCAACCTACCGTGTGACTCTGGGGAAGCCGTTTAGCTGTCTGTTACCCCAGTGCTTGCTGCAGAACGTGTGGGTAAAGAAGGCAGGAGAAGGTGACACAGAGGTGCTGAGGGCCTGCCCCCAGTCTGTGCACCGGTGGCTCTGTGTCCTGGAGTTCCCATTGGGGGCCCTTAAACAAGCAGCCTGACCTCATGAATGGGAAAAATGACACACACGGAGGCTAAGAAACTTGCCCGACTGGTATGTCTATATGCTACCATGGCAGTCAAGAAGGAATGCATTTATTCGTGAATGAACAGGTTATCAAAATGAATTTGGGGAGGAAAAAGCTGCAGAAGAGCAAGTGCTTCAGGGCATGGTGTGGTTGAACTGCTAACGGCCACTCTAGTAGATCCCCGGTTTTCAAATAAGCCCAATTTTTATTTCCCAGCCTCATGTACAGCTGGAGGCAGCCATGTGACCTTACAGCCAATGAAGTGTGTGGAGAAGGGTTGAAGGGGACTTCTGGGAGGTCTGCTTAAAAGAGAAGGTGGTGCCCTTTCTCCCCTACTTCTCAAGTCCTGAGACTCAGCAGCCTTCTGGAGCCAGGAGGTGACACAGTAAGAACGGAGGGGCAGGAGCAATGTGAGGGCAACAGAAAGAGGTCAGCACGGCAGGGAGAACATCAGGGCTGTGGGCAGTTCCATCTCCCACCGTGCATGTCAAGGCCGCTGCTGCCTCCCGTGGTGTAACACCTCTTGGGGCCTGACCCCAGGAGGGGTGGTGGTGGGCACAGTGCAGGCGCGGCAGGGGGGTGGGCGGACACCCACTCCTCACCTCACCACTACCCACACCTTCCCGTAAGCGAGTAACAAGATGTACGAGGTCTTTTCACTGAAGAGTAAAGGCACACACGACAGAGACTTTGGGAAACAAAGAACAAAGAGAAGAGGGCAGATTTTGGTGTCTCTTCCCTGTTTGTGATGTTGCTGTGTCACCACCTCTTGTGACGGCATGACTTTGTGTGGCTATTTTGATGGCGTTTCAAGGGCACCCGTGTCGGGAGCAGTTCTACTCCGCAGGGGCTGCGTGCTCCTCCATCAAGCAGCCGGACAGCAGTGTCAGCTGCTGAGCACCAACACCGGTAATAACTTTCCACGGTTTTAAATAGGTGAATATCTTTATGCAAGAAGCTTTTTCCCAGTATCAAGGGATTTCCTTAGGATAGACTCCCAAAAATGCAACCAAAAATATGGAAGCCGGGGGTGGGAGTGAGGAGAAGGGAGGGGCAGCAAAGGCCTGAGCCGCGGTGTACACGGGACTCGGCGATGCCTGGCGCACAGCAGAGCCTGCTGAGAGACGGTGGGCTGAGGGCACCCAGCACTTCAGCAGGAAGCAGACGCCAGTACTCACAGTGACCGACCCCCATGGCTCCATAGTGATTGGACACGGCGATGAGGTCGTACACGTAAGGCTCTGCGGACTCGTCACAGACAAACTCGGACATGTTCAGAGCCCTGGGCATAAATAAATGGACAGCCGTTAAGTCCACTTTGGTCAGAGGAAGACAGAGGGGTGAGCCAGCACCCCTCCCCATGCCACGGGCTGTCAACAGAGGAAGCACGCAGCAACTGACAGCAGGACAAAGGACGGGCACGACAGGAGAGGCCTCGGGTCTCCTTCCTGCCACTGCCGTGCTCAGGCCAGAGGCTTCCTGGCCACGTCCCACCCCAGAACAGTAGTGAGGAGGGCCTCTCCAGGCACAGCCTAAGGGCCACAGCAGCAGAGCAGAGACCGCTGTGGCTGTCAGAGCCAGAGCACAGCTGATGCCATAAAAGCTTAGGCTAAATACCAAAATAGGCCTGATAAAGTTTTTTCCCCAATATTTTAATTGTGAAAAGAGAGGAATTCTACAACACATCGATTATGCCCACCATCCAGGCTCTCCTATTGAGCTGCCTGTACTTTGTGTGCCCACTGACCCACCCTTGCCCAAGCAACATTTTAAATCTGCGTTTTGTGAAGGCACTGCTGTCCTGCTGACTTCACTTTGCTGCCTCAGTTAGGCTGAGGACCCTGGGGCTGAGGACACGGGTAGCCAGGCAGCCAGTTCCAGCCTGTGCCCTGGGAAGAGGACCGAGGAGGAGCCACACCCCAGGCACAGGACCCAAGGATCCCCACCCCCCAGCAGCGCGGCACCCCCGGGCAATGACGGTGGGGAAGCCAGTTGCTTCAGGCAGCATGAGGGGGCTGAGAGGGGAAGCAGCAGGGGCCAGTATTACTCTGGGCCTGGGGTCTCTTCCACCCAAGGGGGTGGGAGGGGAGCCCAGCAGCACAAATGTCCTAATGTCCA
Organism: Phataginus tricuspis; assembly: GCA_029783875.1. Lineage (NCBI taxonomy): Eukaryota > Metazoa > Chordata > Mammalia > Pholidota > Manidae > Phataginus > Phataginus tricuspis. Next base: position 112,235,350 of record JAQQAC010002837.1, on the reverse strand, counting down.
GGTCTTTGGTGGCAAAGGCCTCAGCCAATCAGTGCCCAGATTCTCTGGCTGTGTTTTCATCTTCCTAATAATGCTGCAGCCCAGGGACCCACCTGACTGGGAAGTCCACGACCGTGTCGAGCTTATCCCTCCAGTATCTGCTGTAGGAGAAGCGTTTGAGGTGCACCACCAGGACCTTCGGCAAGGACCACAGGTCGAACTTCTTCGTGGCCTGCTGGTGCTTCTGACAGTTGGGACAGTACCTGAGGAGACAGGAAAGCCTCCAGGCATGGGGAGGCAGGGAGCCTGGGGCCCCGCCGTAGCCCCACATGCTCTCCCGGCTCAGTGCCACTGCCTCAGGGCAGGAGGTCTAACCACCGCCCACAACAGGGGGATGGATGGCTTCCTCAGTCTGGAAAACAGGATTCACACAGGAAGACGCGTATCGTGGGGCCAGCCACATAAAAGGTGCCATGGCCAAATCCAAAGATGGCGCTGGCAGACCTGAGAGACCAGGGGCCACGGGCGCCCTGCCCAGTGTGGGGAGTTGCATACCAGGGGTCGTGCTCCCCGAGGGTCTCCATGGTGGTGAAGAGCTCGATGCAGTCCCTCAGAGCCACCGCAGCCTTCTTCTTCTTCTGAGGCTGCAGCATGCTCACATGCTTCTCATAGGCCTGGAGGACAACGTGCCATGGTCGCTGGGCACACAGACCTTGTGGCTGGGCCACAACCCTGTGAGCTCTCACACCCAGAACGTGCTGTACTTCTGGAGCCTCTGACCTTATAATGAAATCTGTAAGTGTCTTTCATTCCCAGGCTGGAATATAACTTGCTAAATGGCTATGGAACTAATGACAGTGACCCTACTGCTCATCCAGACAGAAGCCAGCCCGCGCGGGCCCAGGACCGTGAGCGGCCTACCTCAGATTCCTGCTCGTCATAATAAAGGCTCCGGGCCTCGCTGTCCCAGTCGATGGCCAGTGTGGATCGAGCTGTGGAGGGGACCAAAGTGTCACTTGTTACTGAATGGCCAGCAACAGGAGAGGTTCTTCAGAAGGAACAAGGGCCACACAGCCATCTCATCAATGCCTGCCCACCTGACAGCAGCTGCTGCCAAAGAGCCAGCTCTGCCCTGAGCCGGCTCTGAGCCCCCAAATCCGTCGGCCAAGACTTCCTTGGCCCTACAGAGGAGCTCCAAGGGCGGTGACTGTATAGAATTTGGGAAGGACACAGGTCAAGAAGGAGTAACAGCAACCAGATTCACCATCCCGTCTTACTCCACAGTAGACCTTGACACATAGATACAATGACGGTTTTCAGAGATCGGACACTAGGCAGAGCAAGAGGCCCCTGAGAGGAGGTGCTGCCTCCCCCCACTCCCTGCCCGGAGGTGCCTCTACAGGCCGCAGCGCGGTGGGGACTGAGCTGAGGGGCCACAGCCTGGAGCTGGGGCAGGCAGCTGCAGCTAGCATCTGCTGGATAGGAAAGCCGCAGAGACAGACAGACAGATACTGAGATGCAAAAATATCTCAATTTTTTATTAGAAACATTTTTAAGAGGTACAACAGGAAGGGAGGGAGGGAATGAGGCAAGAGAGAAAGCAAGCAAGCTAAAGGACACACGGCTGACTTCTCCACTAAAGGAAGCTGAACAAGCGGCACCTCCATGGCCCCTGAGCACGTGGGTGCCCGTCTGCTGGCAGCTCCCATTACAGGACGCCAGTGACAGAGCCCCTATGAAATCCATGACCACCCTCTGTTGGGTCACACTGCATGAGTCACGTATAGAACAAAAGGAACAGCATTTATTCTCCTGCGAGAGCCAAGTCTGGGGAAATGCTGCCACCTAGGAGGGCAGAGAGAGGTGCTACCAGCGGCTGTGGTCCTGAAGGGTGGGGGTGGAGGCAGCTGTGCTTCCCTTGCACTTAGGAGGACCAGGAGCCTGACCGGAAGGCGTGGGTTTCTGAAACAGTGTCTGGGGGCTCAGGCCAAGGACCAAAGTACCTGTTCCTGGAGCCATATGGATGCCGCAAGAGCCCAATACCATGAGTGCCAAGTGCAAGGATTCTCAAGTGGACGCTAAGTCCCCCAAAGCCCAGCTGAGGAGTCACAGAAGGTGCTTACAGTTGAGTTTAAGCAGTTTCCCATCTACAAGGGAGTTTATGTCTGCCGTCCCATAGGAGTTCACCAGGCTGAAGGTGAAAAGCCTCTTTGGACAGGGTGGACCTTGGGTCTTCCAGGCGGCCTCACAGTGGCTGCTTCCTGGCACATCCTCCCCACTGCCTTCCATTCCTGGAAGCTGCTCTCTGCCTTCTTCCTGATGCTCCATTTCTTCTTCATCTTCTCCTGGCACACACATGAAAAACAATGGGTATATAACTTGCTAAATTATATTTCAATGCTAAAAACTTTATTTCATACCTAACTGTGCTGTTTCCTTCCAAGTGGCTTTGTTCTGTGGAGGTGAAACCCCATCTACCCCTCTGCATCTATGAGGCAGAGACAGGCAGACGGGCCCTGCAGCTCTGTGAGGAGGAAGCAGAGGCCCAGAGAGGCCCTCTCCACCTGGCCCTTTACTGGGCTCCATACCCTCAGTCTGACTCTCAACTTCCTCACTAGGCCCACAAAGAGAAAAGGAGCAAAATAAAATAGACACTCAATGCTCTAGACAACAGTCTGGTAAGAAACACAAGCAGAGCCCATGTTTTAGCATCATCATGAACACAGGCAGTGGGTAGCGGCCCCTGCCCCTCGCAAGCAGGTGCTGCCCCGTCCCTTCACCTCCCATCCGCCAGGAGTCCCTGAGGCACAGATGCCCCGCCAGGTCCCTGAGAACACAGCAGGCACAGCTCTCCCCTTCTCTTCTTCCTCTGTGTTCATCTGAGATTGCTGATTGTTGAGGTTTAATGGCATTTTGGGGACATATGCTAATTACTAAATTCCCCCTATTCCTGAGAACTGGCAGATGGGCTGCAATGAAAAAATCCATGAACATCTTCATCACATTCTGTTCTTGGGGAAAGGGGAAAGTTGCAGTATCAGATAATTTCAGCAAAGATGGGGAAAACTCCGCAAGGCAATTATGACAGTAACAGAAGAAGAACAGATTTAACACATGAAGTTCATATACTCAGGAAAGTATCAGCAGAGGTGCAAACTCTGAGCGGGCACTGTACGCAGGCATCCTCCCTCTGCAGGATCTGCCCACGGGGTGCTCACAGTACCAGCACTGCTATGGAGCTGTGGCATGGGTCCCACCAGCACACCCTGCCTGGCCAGCATGCCCGAGACTGCAGCCCCAGCTATCACGGGCGCTCCCTTCCCAAGTAGCTCACCACCCCTTTTGCACCTGGGTGCACCTGCCCGGCAGTACATACTCCCAGCCAGGCAATGACACCCAGCCCTGCCAGCTGCCTCTGTGAGAGGGACGCCGCCAAAGCCCGCCTCCGCCCCACGCAGGGAACAAACAACCCTGATGCTGCAAGAGGCCTGGGGCTGGCTGCGACAACGGCTGCCCACCCCCGGCAATCCCAGGACCCTTCTGCCGCTACCATCAGAACTGAGGGCCAGTGTGCATCACGGGTAAGAGAAGCAAGCAGCTACCAGGGTCACCCAGAGACTCAGCGGGATAGCCGCCACAGCCCAACAAGGAGCCACGGGAGTGAAAGGCCACAAGCATTTCAACATCAAATAGGATTTGAAGTCTATGCACCAGGACTCATTCACAGGGCTCAAAAGGGAGCAGTAATGCCTCCTGAGCAAGAAAGGCAGGTGGTATGTCTAAGAAGATAGGCGAGTTGTGACCAAAGTGTTACTGAGCATTGTTATGTGCCAGGTACTTTAAATCACGTTATCTCACTCAACTGTAACCTCTACTCTGTTACGGAAGCGTCCTCATCCCAATTGCACCTGGGTGACCAAGGCTCGGTGGCATGAAGTGACTTGTTCTAGCCCACCCCGCCTCTCGAGCTGGGAGGCACAGGGCCTGAGGGTCCAGGGCCCTGGGAACCCACAGGTCTCTACGGCTCTGCTCAGAGGCCATCACTTCCACTCCAGCACCTCTGGTTGTGGGACTTCTGCCCATAGCTCCAGGGAGAGGAGGGCGTGACACTCCGGGCGAGTCATACCCTGAAATGCCACCAATTCGGAACACCCATGAGGACAGAGGCTTGTGGTCAGTATCTTTAATATCAACCCTCACCTTCCATGACTGTGCATGTCTTGGAACCCCGGGCATTTGGATTTGCAACTGAAAATTTACAGCATTGACTCGGGCAACAGCTACTGCCTGAACTGAGCCTGTGAGTGTGTGGCCACAGCCGGGCTGCGAGGGCTCTGGGTTCCCTGCACTGAGCCTGTCCTGCTATCTTCCATGATGGCCCCCTCCACTCCCACAGCAGCAGCCGGGCTCATCAGCCACCCATGAAGCTTCCTGGGCAGAAGGAAGAAACACCCAAAGCAGCTACCTCTGCTTCTGGTCCCCATCCTCCCCAGCGCATGCTGCCCCCCACGGGGATGGGGGGTGCCACAGGACCAGCTCTGCGGCAGAAGCTACGTCAAGGAGGGGACTGAGCACAGGTGAGCCCAGCACACGACCCTGAGGTATGAGAACCAGATCCCAGCTCTGCCCCCATGCCACGGACGGACGAGTCCCTCAGTCCTGCCAGCTCTGCCTGCCTGTGGTGAAAGCGGCCTCCGGGTCCAGGAAGACACCAAGAGGTGCCACAGGTGTCCAGCGGGTGCTAGAAGCACAGGGCAGTGCAGATGGGGCTCCCACGCCACCCTCCAGCCGAACCCCACCCAGCCCCAGAGCCTGCCCAACCCTCCACTGTGCAGACACCTGTGGAAGAGGGAGGCCGGGAGGAGTGGCTAGTCTCAGCCCCAGAGCGTGGCCAGTGCTCACCTTCACAGCCGCCCCTGGAACCATTGCAGGCCCCCGGCTCCCAGGGTGAGCTCCCAAATTCACCAGGCAAAGGCTGTTTTATGTAGCGGCTTAAAAAAGAGAAAGAAAATAATTTTTCGTTAGTTATGTTTCCCTATTTTTCTCCACCTCTCAGCTAGAAGCATTTCATAATTTATACATCCAGCTGCTCACAAAGCAATTTATGTAAACAAAAGGGCTTTAAAATCATGTAATGGTTTCATATCTCGCTGGGACCGCCAAAAAAATGTGGCAATAAATGCTCAGAGGGATAGTGGAGCACTTGAAGACAGTGAGGAACCCCCGAGACAGGATGTCTGACCAAGTACCTGGTGCCCCAGAGGAAGTGCACTTCAAGTCCTCAATACGTGTCACGTGGCACCATCATTTGAAAATACATTTTCCAGTAACATCAGTTATCAGCTTCCCAACGGTGGTGGAATACTTCAGAAACAGTACTCAAGCATGAAATGCAGTCACAGCAGCGGACTGCCAGGCAGGTGACCGGCAGGTGTGACAGACCCAATGCCAGGGACCAAGGGAGGCCCGGGTGCCGTGTCATGGCGCTGAAGACTCTCCAGGAGCCCCGTCACACTAGCACCTGCCCTGGCCCTCCCTGGGGCACGAGACCCATACAGGCCCTTTGCGGGGCAGTGACTACTATCGCTGGGCCTGTCTGGATTCTAGGCAACAAGCCACATTCCTGCCACCAACCTGATTCGCTCACAAACAGCCTGGTACAAAAACTCGAGGGTCAGCTTGTGCTTGGGGACAGAAACCAGCAGCGGCTGCCCATACAGCACTGCCCCGGAAGATGCGCTGGACGGCCTGGCCTTCCTTTCCCGGAAGTACACTGGAAGCGTGACGCACTCAGAGCTGTCCAAGGGGCTGCTGCAGACCTCGTACCTGCGCCAATCAACAAGAGGGCAGCTTCAGCAGCAGGTCCCTGTGAGCGACAGAGACTTGGGTGGCAGTGACATGGCACCAGCATGTGGCCTCTGGACACAGCATGTACTCCAGCACAAAGGGTGGAGAAACCATTTCTAAGATGGTTCCATAAGCTGGGTCGGGAATCCCAATAATTCATATCTTGTGGACCCACACCACCTGGGACTCGGGGCTAATGTGATCCGCCTTCCCCCAGCCATGGCCTCGAACTCTCAACACATGAGAGTGGGCATCCAGCCCAGCACAACAGCACAGAGGGGATCCCAGCCACCAAGGGGCTTAGCTTCCAAAGAGGCTTTCCCAGTGCCATGCTCTTTAATAAAACCAAGTATCATATAAGGCTGTGTAACTAGAATGTTAGCCATAGACCCTTTTATCCAGTGAGGAAGCAAATGTTGAAGACTAACTGTTGGCCATCTTTGTTCAAAAACATGGAAGTAAAAGAATCATACGTATAAATCAATGACTTTGAAAAATGTGTCTTACTTAATGAATACACGGGACTGAGGAGACTTAGAGAGATGTTTTATCCCTGGCAAATAGCCCTGCCTATAGTATATACAGGAGGAGTCTAAGAAAAACTCACCAACATGTCCGTAGTGTGCTCGGGGCTAAGGAGCTCTGGGCCAGCATAGAGGTCAAGAAGCAGACCCGGGTTCCCAGTCCATCATGGCCACTTCCTGGCGCTGTGACTGGACCAAGCACCCTAACTTCCATACCTGTTTGCTCAGCAGCCAACAGGGCCGCCTCCTGAGAGCGTGGCTAGAGGGCTGACTTAGCACAGTGCACCACATGGTCAGAAACCGAGATGCTCCTGTTCTGTCTGTTCTGCTTTCATAAGGTGATTATCAATCTATTTCTACAATACTTTGCTTTCCTGATGGTTGACCTTCAAGCCTTCCGTGAATTCCTGTGTTGATGACCCTGCAGCTCAGGCGTGCCGACATTGATCCCCAGAACTCATGAGAGACTGTGCCGGGACCTGGTCAGAAGCGGGCAGTCCGGGCGCCCTCCCTCCATGAAGTGAGAGAGGGGCCCGAGCAGGGGTGGCTGACACTGGTGTGTCCCTGGGTGCACTCAGGGCCCCTCCGTCAGAGTGACCTAGAAGTCACAGGCCCAAAACATAAAGGGAGGAAAGGCCTCTTCTGTCTCCTGAACTTGTCAAGACCAAGATGCTAAAAGCCTCTGTGAGAGGGACGGAGGGAGGCAGCATGGGTGGGGCCCATGGTCGGTTTGCCCGGAGCAGCACGCCTGGGGGCAAGGGCGAGCATGCCTTCCACACACCAAATCACACGGCGCAGCCTTTAAGCAAGAGCACCTGGCAGGGCCGGCAAGCCAGCTGGAATTGTGCTGCCCCCCAGGTGGGAAACTGAGCATGCAGGCTATTAGAGCTGAAATAGACTGTTTGAATGGAGCCCCTGGCACCTGAGAGGGCACCTGCTGGAGGGGCCGTGGCCTGTGGCAGGAGAACGAAGAGCCCTTGGGCCATGTCCCTTCCCTCATCCCTCGGTGGCCCCTCACTCCGCTGCGAGCCCCCTCTCCCCTGAAAGAGGCGCTCTGACAGTAGCACCCTCCACAGTGACTCCAGACATGCCTTCCAGACAGACAGCACCTGCAGCCAGAGGCTGCTCCGTGCTAATATCTGCCTGTGGCTCTGATGCGTCTCCTGTACCAGGTCCTGGGGCAAGTCCACGGGAGCACCCACTGCTCTGGAGACACCACCAAGGCGCGGGCCCTGGGACGCCCCCTCCTGGCCCTAAAGCAGAAACCTGAGCACTTACACAAAGATGTCATCCCGAGGCATGATGTGGTTTAGACCTTCACCCATCTGGAAGATTTTGTGGAACCGGTGATTATACACATCTGTGACCACCATCTAACAGGCAACAGCAAGAGAGAAATCACAGGCTGATCACAGCGCCCCTCCTTAGGGCCCGGAGCAAATGAAAACAACGTGTGGCTGGGGGGCTACTCCAGAGATCACCGTGTGACCAGCCCGAGCTTGGGGCCAAGGTTCGAGGGGAGCAGCTTGGCTGTTGCCAGCAAGGAACATCCTGGAAACACCTGCCTCGGGCGGCAGGGATGGGGGACAGCGAGTGCCGACTAGGCTGGCAGCCGCCCGGAAGCCTCTGGGTGTTACTCAAGACAGGAAGTGTGCAGGCCATCATCAGCTGTGGGGGAACAGATCACCCCTGAAGCCAGCAAGTGCTGGGGAAGGACAAGGGCACGGAGAGGGCAGGGACAGCAGACGGGCCAGGACAGCCGGAGGATAGACCTTTGCAGAGGAGGCCTCCACTCTCCCCGCCTCCACGCAGGGCCAGGCCCAGCAGGTCGCCCAGCCTGGCAGCTGTTTGTGAATGAAACTTTCTATCAAGAGCATCACGGTGTCACTCCACAGTCTTGAGGAGTTCAGGCAGGAAAGAACTTCCCAATTCTCACTCACAAAAGTCGTGTGGGGAAGGGGTGGCAGAGCTGAGGGCAAAGCCCTGTTCTGGGCCCTCTGACCACGGTTGGTGTGACCTCAGGGGAGGGAAGAGGGTGCTCCCTGGGACTAGAGGGACAGTTTGAGGCAGTGTGCACTGTGAGCAAGGGCAGGGACGTCTCAGGCATCCAGACATAATCACATCTGTGCTACCCAGTAGGAACTGCCCCCCCAAGAAGAGGGTACAAGGCCGAAAATGAACTCCAAAGGACGATGAAGTGTCCCCAACAGACTGAGTGCCACTGACCCTGCCACCTTACGTTTTCTGTGGCAACGCCGGCCAGCCTGGAGAGCGCCTCACACAGGTCAGACACAGCCCCCATCAGTGGCACAGTCACGCGGTACTGCAGAGGAGAGATGGAAAGGGCGGTGAGCTCGCAAAGGCCGGCGGAGGAGCGTGAGGGGCAACAGTGGCCTTCCAGCCATGGAATGGTGAGGCCGGGCCCCCAGGAAGGGTCAGAGCACAAACGACATGTGTGGCCAGCACCTGCCTCTCCACTCAGGCAGCATACAGGGCCTGGACCCTCTCACCCCTCCCAAACGTGATTTTACTTTAGGAGTCATTCGTTCCTCCTTTAGAACTGTTAAAAATTAGATAAACTGCCAAGTGGTCCTACTTGTCATCTCTGTTTAGAGATAAAGAAACTAGAGCCAAGCCAGGAGACGGCACTACGGCCGCTGGGTGAGCCATCAGCAGGCACCTGCTGGTCACACCACTCACCTGGCTTCTGGTTCTAACCAAGCTCTCCTGGCTGAGAGGTGAGCCTGAGCAAGGGAAGAGCCTTGCCTCTGGACCCTCGGCATGCAGACTCAAGGACCACTTAGCCAGGTACTTTAGTCACATGAATGGAGCAGGGGGAAAAGGGACAGAGAAGCCCAGAGGACCTTCACGACATGGCTTGGATGCTGCGGGATTCACAAGTTCTGTCTGCTGGAGTCACTCAGGGAAGCGCCCCGGGGATGCAGAGGCAGCTGGCGGAGCTTCTGACGCAGGTGAGGCAGCCCTGTGCGGGCCCCCAGCCAGGGTGCCTGAGGTTGCCGGTGCTCTCACCTGGGTGGGTCTGCAGCGAGGGTCAGCGGGAACCAGGAAGACCTCCATGACCCGGTCCTTTTTCAAGGGCAGTGGGAGAGTTAGATAGCAAAATGGGTCAAAGGTCACAGAAACCTTAGCACATTCTGGGCAAACCAAAGTCGACTTGAAGAGGCCATGGAACGTGTCCACAATCACAGAGTCATTTCTCAGCTTGTGATTCTTCCAGGCTTCCTCTGCCACCACCTGGAAGGGAGAAGGGGCAAACGAGGCTCCCAGCCTTCCCTGGTTCTCCCCCAGTGCACACACACTGACTCACAGCAAGATCTGAGATGTCCCAGGAGGCAAATGTACACCCAAGACCTCAGTCCAGGGGGCTGCCCTCGGGCACCCCCACACACCACACGCCAGCTGAATGCCCAATCCCGAACACCCAACAAAGGACGGCGCAGGTACTGCCAACAGCAGGGTGCCTGTGTGGCCTCTGGTGGGAAGCAGACACTCTGAGAGCATGGCGGGCACAGGAGCTGACCGAGGGCAGGACTGCTGCCCCAGGGTTGAGTCAAAGTCCCTTCAGCAAGACTGTTGTTTAGACTATAGTCCAGCTAACTCACGGTTTTTCCTATAAGACCTAAATACTACTTTCAAGTCTTCACACTCATCACCCCAATGTGATCAGGTAGCTTAAATACTAAATTCCCTTTCCAGAGATCAGAAAATCAAGGCAGAGAAAGTGTAAGCGCCCTGATTATATTGATAACTAACTGCTTTAATAAGCACGGATGCTTTCAGTGAGAGCGGAAACAATCCCGAGAGGTGCCCACTTACAGCACTTCACAGTTCCGAGTGCCCTCGTCTGGTTCACGAGTGAAATTACACTAAACACACCGACTTCAGCTTTAAGAAGCCCCTTCTGAACCTGGAATCCATCTCTTCAGCAGCACCCGCGTCCACATCACCAATAACAGCAAGTGGCAGCCAGGGCCCCGGCACCACACTGAGGTCAGAGAAACATCCCTGCGGCTCCCACAGGAGCCAGCGCATCTGGAACACTACGCTCGACTCACTCCCATGCCGTACCGCGTCTGGCCGCCCATCAGCGTCCTTCAGCTCCAGGTAGGGCTTCTTTTTCACTCGGTTCAGATCTTCATGCAATCCGTCTAGAAGGAAGGCTAATAGCTCCTGAGAGTCTTGTTGCTGGTAGCCAGAAAACTGAGGGGCAAAACGTCCCACTTGGGTCTGCGACAAAAGCAAAGTGCACCAGGAGACAGAAGGTATCAGAACAGTGAAGTCACGGGAAACTGTCACCAAAACTAGCTTTGCAGGGTCAGCTAGGACAGAAAGGGTCCTTAGCCAGATTAATTCCTCAGGGGCCTGAAGGAGGCCAGTTGCTCTCCCCAGAGAGAGGGCTCAGATCAGAGAGCCAGGACAACAGTGGACCTGGGACCTAGGCTGCTGCCCTAACAGAGGAGGGAAGGGAAGTGCCTCGGCCAGCTGCCCCTTTATGCACCGCAACAGATCCCTCTCTAGCTGCCTTCTGTGGTTCAAAGTCTCTGTAAGAACTTTACAAATGGTGCATCAGCCGTAGGACCCTCCTGTCCCCAAAAGCCCAGCTGCCCTTAGTCACCTGTCAGCCTTACATTGCTCTACACCAGAGAGCCTCAGAGTGTGGCCCCAACTAGGAACAAGAGCACCACCTGGGAGCCTGTTAGAAATGCCCGTTCTTGGACTCCACCCCGGGCCGAGGGAATCAGAACTCGTGGTATTTTACACGCCCTCCCAGAGAGTCCGACGTGGCCTGCAGTCGGAGCGCTGCTGCTCCTGCCCTTCTGCTGTCCAACACCAGCTACTAATCACAGGCAGTGACTGAACTAATCAGAATCAAATACGGTAAGAATTTCAGTTCCTTCCTCACTCATCACATTTCAAATGACCAGTGGCACCACACCAGCCCATGCAGAGGGAATGTGCCCATCACTGAGGGGCTCCACACCACCCCAAGCGCCTGCCGACTTTTACTCACATCGACCTGAGACACTTGATTCTAGTCTCTTTAGGACTTGGTACTGGAATAATAATTTACGTGCATTTCCCAGGGATTAATGTGACCATAGGATGAAAACAGCTGTCAATTTCAACAAACCATCTAAAGTTTTAATTTTCTCATTGAGATATGGTGCTATTTTTTTTCCTTTCTGAATCAAAAATGTTTCTACCACATGCTTCATAACAGCTCCTCCAACCCCAATGGTGCAGGCTAAACAGGATTTCTCAGATTTCAAAATATGGCAGCAAAGCTCTTCCCCTAAGCAGCAAAAAACACTAAGGGCGATGGAAAGCCTGAGTTGCTGCATTTGCCCACTACCCACTGCTCCCCACTCTTCCTAGCTGAGGAACCCAAGTGAGAACTGTCCCCCACACACCATCTTCCAGGATGTCAGCCCAATTCCTGACTTAGAGGTCCCAACTCAAAGCACAGGGGGACAGGCCCCAGGCTGAGAGCCTGGGAGTGCCCTTCAGATGATACTGTAAATTAAACTGAATTGTTATGGTCTGGCTCAGAGCACTGACCATCTAAAGACTGGCACCACAGACTAGGGCACTCTGAGCAAGCAGCTTACAAATGACCTCTGAAGTACCCCAGCCCAGAGGTGGGGCCGAGGTCACTAAGATAAGCATGTGCCGAGTGGCTGAACAAGAGACTGATCTGACCCTGAGCATGGTGCTGTCAGTCTCAGACCCCACCTTAATCCTAAAATGCAAGGAAAGGAATGACTCATGGCAACACTACAGCGTTCACCCCACACAGGGAACAAGGAAAGGAAAACACAGGCAGCGACCTACTTTGAACATGCGCGGTGCCACATGAGCATCCCGTCCAGACCACATCTGCTTTATGAGCTCTGCGTAGGCCTCTGCGATCTCGCCTTGCATGCCCAGGGGGTTGTCTCTGTTGAGTTCAGCCTCATACTCATCCTTCAGGAAGTAGTCAGTCAGGGGGGCAGTGTTGCTCAGGCACTGAGAGAGAACATGATCAGCCTCACAACCCCGGACAGCACACAACACATGAAAAACAACGTTCCGAAGGCCAGTGCCGGTCAGCTCCAATGGAACCAAGGACTCTCCCCACAGTAAGGCACAGTCCCCAGGAGCCCACACGGGGGCCCACCTACGGCTGCAGGAAAGTGGTCTTGGAGGAGCTCATCTCTCAAACATCTCTGAGGCAGGTTACCTGAGGGCAGAAGCTGTGTACCCCGAGTGCCTGACACAGACTCTGCATTCAACAGAAAATGGTGATTCTTTAAATCAGAACTGATTACAGCAGTCCACTGTTTCTTGAGACGATAAAATATTCAAATTAAAATGAAGGTGGGTACTGAATCATCAAAGGCTTTCTCTACATCCATGGAGAGGGTCTCCTGCTCCTGGCTTTCCCCTCGGTTCTGTTTCTATGTCAAATGACACCGGTCAATTTTTCAGGTGGCAGGCCCACCTAGCTTTGCTGGCACAAACCCCACTGGTGTTGCTGCTTTTATTTAGATGTCATTGGATGTGATTTGCTACAGTTTTATTTACATTATTTGTATCTACAGTTCTGAGATATGATTGTTTAAAATTTTCCTTTTTTAGAATTCCTCATCAGATTCTGGTATGTGAGTATGTGTGCTACCTTGTAAAATGATTTAGGAAGCTGTCCCTCTTTTTCTACTTCCTGATAGATGGTGTATGATTTACCGTTTCTGCCTTAAATCTGAATCCACTCACCAAGAAAGCCACCCAGAACAAGAACTTTCTTTGTTTTTTCAACTTTTCTTTGGGGCTTTTAATTATCAAATCAGTTTTTTTAATATAGAACTCTTCAATTTTTCTTATTTCTTCCAGTTTAAGTTTGATAAATTGTGCTTTTCAAAGCAACTTGTCTAAAACTCATCATCTAAGTTGTCTAATTTAATAGCATAAAGTTGTTGTACTGCCCTCTAGTAATCTTAAATGTCTGTGGGACCTACAGTGATGTTCCTTTTTAATCCACAGCAGTACTAATTTTATTTTTTCTTTTCTTCCTGATCAGCCTCCCTAGGAGTTTATCAAATGTAATAGTTTTTCTCAAAGAATCCAGTTTGGCTGTTCTGTAAATCTGCTCTGTACTTTTCACTAATTTCTGTTCTTACCACTATTATTTCCTGCTTTCCACTTACTGTGGGTTTCATTTCTTCTTTTCCTGGCATCATGAGACAGAAACTCAGTTTATACCTTGTTTTTCCTAATATTTACTTCTAGAGCTTCAGGCCGCCTCAGGGTTGCTATCCATATCCAACAGCTGAGGAGCACCGAGGGCACAAGGAGCTCATAAACTGCCTGTGAAAGCCCGAATCTCAAGTCTCTTTTCTTCAATAGGTTCGTTTTTACATCACTAGGCTCCACCTCACCACAGTGGAGAAAAATAATTTCCAAACCTAAGAGTTACCTAAGTTAAAAAAAATCTTTTTATCTTTGCCCTTATACTCCAAAAAGCTTCAAAATTAGATTGTAAGTCTTGAGGTCAAAAACCACATCTGATATGCTCAACACTGGGGCCCCAAATGAAGAAGTGGGTCTTGACCACACAGAAGATCTGGCTTTTGCCCTTGGATTCTGGAAAGTACTCTGCTGACCCCTGGAATGTCATCCCTGATAGGAGTACGACTTGCCCAGTCATACTGGGGAGTCTAACATGTGATTTGGGGGGATGGCCACACATGGACAGTTTTAGGTGAGGTCAAGCAACTCCAGAAAGACCAACAATGTGACTTAGGATGGGGACTTTGGGTCACCCGGGCCATCAACCAGTCATGCCATGCAATGAAGCCCCAGTAAAAATTCTGGACACCAAAGCTCAACTGTTTCCACAGCTGGCAACGCTAGGAGAGTGGTGCACCCTGGCTCCACAGCGAGAGGCAACAGAGCTGCTGCTTCCCCTGGGTAATTCTCATGTGTAACCTCTCCCTATAACAAACTATAGTTTATGTATGTATGTGTATAATAGTTTAAAGTGAGTCTCTGGGTCCTGCTAACAATCAGTCCCCCAAACTTGCGGTTGGGTGTCGGAAGTGAAGATATCTTGGGGCCTGTGCCCCTACCTTTGTAGTTGGGCTCTGACTCCAGCTAATGTCCATTACAGCATCACCACACAGGATGTGCCCAATAAATGTTTGATTAATTAACAAATCAGGTTTTGAAGAGAGGCTTTGGGTGTTTCTAATCGGGGGCATAAGGAGAGACAACTATCATGGGTAAAACGATGGCCAACCTTGACCCGGACGTAACCGAGCCTGGTACCAGCTGCTGTGAGGTCCCGTCCCAGCAGGACCACCCGGGTAAGCAGAGGCACCTGCTGGGGACACTGCTCCCTGACGGTCAACAAGGCCCCTGAGGCCCTTCTGTGCTGCCCTGTGGGAGGCACTCAGGCGGGGACAGTGCTCGGCGGCAGTGACACCAGGGAAAGGGTCCTCCCGCGGCCTCAGCATGCCCTCCGGCCCAGCCCCGAGTACCGTGAACGCAGGGTGGCAGCTCTGTCTACCTGCAAGGCAGAGTTCATGAAGCATGTGTTCCCCAGGTTTCCAAGTCCACAGAGCCCAGGCTGCACATGAGCCAATGAGGACTCCTGCCGATGATACGCAGCAGAGAAGCCAGATCCCCTGGAAAACACAACCCCGGCACAACAGTAATAGCGAGCGCTGTAGTTATGCCCCAAGATGCCCTTCAGGGCTCCTCGGGGGCCTCTGGGCTTCATCTGGTAATAAGCCCACGACAAGTTCTCTCCAGTCCCCCTCCAGCCCTCCAGCCACCAGCCCCTCACTCTGGCCCGTGATCTGACATGACAGCAGGTGGTGAGCACATCCTTAAGGGGAGAATTGCTAGGTGAATTCTCTACTCTCAGGCTTTGCCAAGTGCTAATTTTCTGTCCCTCGGGAAGGCTAACTGTGGTGACTTCAGGGGAGGACACGGTGGTTACCGAGATCAAGAGCTTGCTCCTGCCACCCCCACCAGGCCGCACCCCATCCTGACTGTGCCTGAGAGCTCCTCCCCCTCACCTCACCCTCTTCCTCCACCCCGTCTGTGCTCAGTGGCAGATGCCTGGAGAAAGGATCACAGCTATCCAGTGGGGAACAGCAGGGCTCTCCCACAGCTAAGAACCCTCCCTCAGAGCTGGGCTGCCACACAGCCAGCCCGTGTCTTCACAGACAACACAGTGACCCCCATGACCATCAGTGATGTAGGCTGTGGGGGAAATACCAGCTCCTAAGAGGACAAGAATGTTCAGTCAGAAGGAGGAGGCACACCTTGCTGGGGCTGTGCCGTGGAGTGAAGAGCTGCACGCAGTGCGTCTCTGTGGGATGCCCTGACTGACTCTGCCTCGTGAGGCAGCACAGGGCAGGCTCCCCAGGTTCACCTGGGAAAGGACTCAGGAGGGGGCAGAGGGAAAAGTATGCCCTTACCCACTGCTGACGCCGGAGCCCTGCATCCCCGTGCTCCCTGAGCTATCGCCGTTTGCCACGGGAGAGGCAGATCTTGAGGAATAGGGACTTGCTGATGATTTCGGAGAGGTAGAAAAACTTCTGCTAGATGCAGTGCTTAATCTGGGAGAAAGAAGCAGAAAGAGTGCTACTGACTTTGTGCAAAGAGTAAGCCCTGTTTAAGATGTGTGTCTCTTCTCAAGAAATAACTGTTTTCCATGTGCAGTTATTTAAAATAAATTGTAAAGGCCTGTTTTTATGCTACTTCAAAATAAATTTTACTTACACGAAGGAGTCGAGAAATTAATTGGCCTCCCTGTCTCATTCTTCTGCATGGCCATACACCAAATCTTTCAGCAGGATAAGCCACAAGGCTGATCTCCTGCACCAGCTCTCATGTTATTTTTAAGAGTTACCAGTGAGAGACACAGAAAAATGGCAGTAGGAGATGAATTTCCCCAAAAATACTTGACCCAACTTAAAAAGCTGGCTCTAAGTACACTTGGAACAGGAAAATAGCAAACTGGTTTCCCTATGCCCTTCAGGCCTTTTCCTCAAACTCACCAAATATGAGTAACCTTCCTTTTATTTTTTTTATTAAAGTATCATTGTTATACAGTCTTATAAGGTTTCACATGAGCAACACTGTGGTTACTACATTCACTCATATTATCAAGTCCCCCCACACCCCATTGCAGTCACTGTCCATCAGTGCAGTACAGTAAGATGCTATACAGTCACTACATGTCTTCTCTGTGCTACACTGTCTTCCCTGTGACCCTCCCACACACCATGTGTGCCAATCATATTACCCCCGAATCCCCTTTTCCCTTCCCCATCCCTCCCCACCCACCTCTCCCCCTTGGTAACCACTAGTCCCTTCTCAGAGTTTGAGTCTGCTGCTGTTTTGTTCCTTCAGTTTTGCTTTGTTGTTACACTCCACAAATGAGGGAAATCATTTGGTACTTGTCTTTCTCCGCCTGGCTTATTTCACTGAGCATAATACCCTCCAGCTCCATCCATGTTGTTGCAAATGGTAACCTCCCTGTTTCAATCTCATGTTTCAATATTTTTCACAGTATCTTATCTTAGATTGATTCTACTTTCAGATTAATTCAAGGACTAACTGCCCCAAATCTTAAACTGATTATCAACTTTCTACTAAATCCATATAAGAACATGTAGAAGAAAGTGAATCGTTCTACATTGTTTCAAATACATGCAACTGTCATTCCCCTTCAAGATCTGGGGTTATTCTTAAGACTACAGAAAATGACTAAGATGTGCTCTCCGGGGGCAGGCCCACCCTCCTGGATCTGCTCTGACCCAGGTTCCCGGGGAGGAAAAGCCCAATGGGGCAACAGGTAAGGAGTGACTGTGTGCCGCACAGCAGAGTGGGTGTCAGCTCTGCTCCCCACGTGGAGGTCACGGTGTGGGGAGGGCCCCTGGCCTCTCACCTCCCGCAGGGATCAGCTCTCACCCTGAAGAACATTCGCTGCAGGGGCCACATCCTCCCAGGAACTCAGGCAGCCTGCTCAGTGGGACTTGCCAGAGCCAGGCGCTCCCACCACACGCGGGGCACAGCTGAGGCCTGCCTGGTGGGAGGCGGGACTCGCGCCTCCTGCCAGACAGGAAAGTTGCCACCCAAGGCTGGTCTGATGGGGCTGCCTCATTATCACAGGTCAGGAAACACATACTGCGGGACAGTAATGGTCAACTCCTGATGTACAGAACCTCAGGTGTGGTTTGACACCCCTTTTTAGTAACTGCTCACTGGGAGCCTAGGCTATTCCCTTAAACTTAAACAAGCAAGCATCCACAAAAGCCATTACATACATGCAAGACCTGTCAATTTCCTGAACAAACATTTATGGTTTAGATGAGAGAATAAAGAAAAAATTTTATTGGAGATTTAAAATGTTCTAGAAAACACTGCCAGTCCTTTTCAGAGTAAATTCAGTCAAAAAGAAACCCACTGTACAAAAAGTACACATGGATACTTTTTTATATGTTTGAAAATTTGAAAGAAAGTCCACCCTTGACAGATACATCAAAAGCAAGACCTCTGTGCACACAAGTGACTTACATCTGAGAGACAAGTGGGCATCTGTCATTGTCAAGCAGCAACTTCAGGACATATCTCGGGACACTGCGGGCTGGGAGACAGGCAACGTGGAAAACACCTGGTTCTCACGTGCATGTATTTGGAGAGCCAAGACCCCACCCTCCCTCCTGGTGGGCCTCAGGCCACTGACACTCTGCAGACAGAGGCTATGCCTTCCAATAAGGATCCCTCTGCTCCTGAAAGACTTCTGCGCAAGCCTCTGGCCCCCCGTACCTCCCTGATGAGATACTTTCTGTGCCTAGGCAGGACCAGTCGTTATCAACTGCAACTCAAACATGCACTAAGCCCATGGTGGACGTCCGGTGACACACCGGCACCTGCCTTTCTTACTCCACTGGGATCTACTGCTTCTCAGATGCTCCTCAGGCTGAACGCTGCTCTAAGAAGGAGCCCACCCTTTACTCCTGCCCACAGGGATCCAGAGTCCAGCATCAGGCGTACTCACTAAGGTAACAATGAACTCGGCCAGATTCTCGTTGCCTTCCCAGCATCCTAGGCCATGCTCTCCCCACAAACACTGCTGGCTCTCTTCTGCGCACACTCACATCTTCACTGCAGCAACACTGGCCTCTCACGGCTCTGGGCATGCAGACTTTTGAGAGGACCGTGTCATGGTACAGAGCTAAGCAGGCCTCGCAGACCTCAGGCATGTAAAGTTAGAGTCAGAGAGCGAGAGGGAAATGAGGCCAGGACTACAGAACACAGAACACCTCTGATGCACTAACATGGAGGCTGAAGCAATCTACAAGGGAGAGAACACTATCTGAAAATGCTCAGAACTTATAAGGTGGTCCTCACTCGTGAATGAATGAGTTAAATGGAAACATTTTACCATGCAGCTCTCCACCAGGATGTTTGTATGTATGAATAAAATGGACTCCCCAGGTGGGTTTAAAAAGACAAGGATTAAACCCATCAATGACTTTCCCTGGATGACACTCACTTGATGTACTTCCCCATCCTCCCAGTTTTAAGCTCTGTATCTTCTTTGATAGACAAAGTATCACTGAGCATGGCTGCTATCTTTCAGCTGATCTGAGAGCTGAGTGGACCACCCATACTTACGCTAATCAAGGCTGCTCCAGGCTTACTCTGCCCCTCGTCCACACTCCCTTTTCTCTCGTCTGTCATGCCATCCACTGAATATCCTGTTGTAGATGTGGCAGCTTCCTAGCCACCTTCCACGATCCTGTGATTCACATCAAGTGCAGCTCTCCTTGAACAACACGAGTTTGAACTGCATGGGTCCACTTACATGTGGATTGTTTGCAATAAATATATTGGAAAATTTTTTGGAGATTTGTGACAATATGAAAAAAACATTTTATCTTACCTTCTTGTAAGAGCACAGTAAGTGATGGAATATATGTATTAATTGACTTAATATTATTGGTAAGACTTCTAGTCAACAGCAGGCTGCTAAGTTTTAGGGAGTCAAAAGTTACATGCAAATGAGATATCACCTGACACCAGTGAGGATGGCCAACATCCAAAACACAAACAACAACAAATGTTGGCGAGGATGTGGAGAGAGGGGAACCCTCCTACATTGCTGGTGGGAATGCAAATTAGTTCAACCATTGTGGAAAGCAGTATGGAGGTTCCTCAAAAAACTCAAAATAGAAATACCATATGACCCAGGAATCCCACTCCTAGGAATTTACCCCAAGAATGCAGCAGCCCAGTTTGAGAAAGACAGGTGCACCCCTATGTTTATTGCAGCACTATTTACAATAGCCAAGAAATGGAAGCAACCTAAGTGCCCATCAGTAGATGAATGGATTAAGAAGATGTGGTACATATACACAATGGAATATTACGCAGCCATAAGAAAAAAACAAATCCTACCATTTGCAACAACATGGATGGAGCTGGAGGGTATTATGCTCAGTGAAATAAGCCAGGCCGAAAAAGACAAGTACCAAATGATCTCACTCATATGTGGAGTATAACAACAAAGAAAAAAAAAAATGAAGGCACAAAACAGCAGCAGACTCACAGAACCCAAGAATGGACTAACAGTTACCAAAGGGAAAGGGACTGGGGAGATGGGTGGGAAGGGAGGGATAAGAGGGTAAAAGGGGCATTACGATTGGCAGGCATAGGGTGGAGGGGCACGGGGGGGACTGTACAGCTCAGAGAAGACAAGTAGTGATTCTCATCTCACTACACTGATGGACAGTGACTATAATAGGGTTGGTGGGGGGGACCTGATGAAGGGGTTAGTTTAATCATCACAATATTGCTCATGTAATTGTGGGTTAATGATACTAAAATAAAATAAATTGTAAAAAAAAAAAAAAAAGTTACATGCAGATTTTCAACTGCACGGGAGGTTAGCACTCCTAACCTGAATTGTTCAAGGGCCAGCTGTATATATTTTATTCTTCTATTTTTACATTATCCGCGGCCACACACGGTCCAGCAACATGACAGAGGAGCTGAGTTGCTAATACCAGCATTGGACTACCCACCTCAGACACTCTCTTTAGAAGGAGAAACTGCTGCAGCCACTAGGAAAAACAATACAGCTGTTCTGCAAATAACTGAAAACAGAAATACTGTATGACCCTTTAACTCCACTTCTGGGAATGGACCCAAAGTAAACAAAATCACTAGTTCAGAAAGGTATGTGCACACCTATGTGTTCAAAAAGATGTATGTTCATTGCCATGCTATTCCCAATAGCAGGATAGGGAAGTAACCCAAGTGCCCACTGACAAAGGATGGATAAAGATGTGGTACCTACACACAATGGAATGCTACTTGGCCATAAAAAAGGAAAACTCGCCATGTGGGACGACATGGGTGGACCTGGAGGGCATTACGCTCAGTGACATAAACCAGACAAAGACAAACACTGTATGATTTCACTTATATGCAGACTCTAAAAAACAGAACAAACAAAAAGAAATGGACCCATGGGGGCATGGGTTACAGGGAGAAAAAAGAGAAAGAAGAGAGAAAAAGAGACCATAAATATTAACAACACACTGCTGGTTAGCAGAGGGAAGTGGGTGAGGGAATGGGTGAAATAGATGAAGGGGACAAAGAGCTACAACCTGCAAAATAAATTAGTCACAGGAATGAATATACAATATAGAGAATATAACAATAATACTGTAATACCTTGGCGTGGTAATGGGGTAGCTGCTTACTGTGACCAGCATTTAGTAATATACATCCCTATGTTGTACATCTGAAACCAACATAATATTGTATATCGTTTATTCCCATTAAAAAAAGAGAAAAATATAAGCATCTATCTTACTTACACGCTGATTTTCAAGTCTTTCTTAATTGCCACCAAACCTCTCCTAATCAATATAGCATATTTCAAATATGTAAATTCTATTTTTATATTTCTGTGGCTATTCCATTAAGTTTTTAGGATCTGTTTCAGTTCTTTTTCTCCCAGTTACTTAAACTTAACCATGTGCATGTCTTCCCAACTGTAGTAGTTCAGGGCATTCTCATCTCCTCTGTTCCCTACTGCCGCCTGTCACATCACCTGTCTCCCAGGTTGAGATCACACAAAATTTACTTCTAGACTGTTACTGATGTAGGTTGCTCTCTTAAACCTTTTTCTTATTATTAAACTTTTACTTAAGTATTGCATAGAAAAATAAGTAAATCATGGGAGTATAAAAATCGAGCACCAAGTGCATACACCTACAGCCAGCACCAGCCCAGCCCCCAGGCTTCCTCCTCGGCTCCCTGTGGCCACAGCTCTTCTCAAGGCCAACTATGCTGTGACCTTGAGCTCTCCTTAAGCTTCACCTCCGGGGTTCACAGAGCACGCCAGAACACCGTGTATGAGACTCCACGCTGCCACAGCTGGAAGCACACCATGCACACCACAGCACATCCATCCAGTCTAATTCTGGTGGACCTTCGGGTCAGCTCTAGTCTGCGACGAGGACGAGCAGTGGTGTCAGGAACATTTGTGAACTTGAGTTTGGGTGAACACGGGATGTAATTCTGTTGGCTGTATGCCTAGCGGTGGATCACGGAATTGTACATTCTTCATTAAGAATGATTCTTCATTAAGCACTTGATGCCCAATCTCCTAAGATCCCTGTACCAATTCGCATGCCCCATCAGCTGTTCATCGGGAGGGACCAAGCTTCTCCCCTACTCCCCGTGCCCCCTACCTCACCGAGAGGCAGAGCCCAACTCCAACTTCACAAGGACATAGGCCTGCCACCTCTTCACCTCGGGCCTCACCCCAATTTTCCCAGCAGGGTCCGACAACCCAGGCTGCTTCATGCCTCCCACAGCACCTGGCACCGCCTTGTCATTTAGCAATCCTGGCGGGTGCCCAGAAGCACTGACTGGCTCTCATTTGCCCCCGCGGACCAATGCTGAGGCTGCACGCCTCCAGATGCTAGCCCGGGCACCCTCTTCTGCAGGGTGGCGGTCTTGCCCCCTTCCCAGTAGTATTGTCTCGCTGCTTTCTTGCTGATGAAGAGAGGCTTCTTTAAAACTCTGGATATAAGCAATTTATGAGACATGTATTGCAAACAGCTTTCCTCACTCTGTGACCTGCCTTTTACTCTGTGAACTGAAGTTCTTAAAGGTCACCCACTCTACGCATGTCCTCCTCCATGGTTTGAGCGCTGTGCCTCTTGAACGAACCTGCTCACCCCAAAGGCACCACGTCCCGGCTTTTCTGGGCAGCAGGGCGCCCCGCTGGCAGAGACCCCCCACAGGCCGTGGGCCTTGCCAGGCGCCCAGGCCTCCAGCACCACTTCTCCCCAGGGGTCCTGGAGGACAGCTCCACGTGGAAAACCTCCTAAGGTCTACTATGTCAGAGAAGGAACTCATGTCTTCTTTTCGTTTCACTAATGGTTTAGCAGGATACGGAATTCCAGTTTTAAAGTTATTTTACTTTAATACTGAAAACGTATCTCATAAATCCACTGCTGCTGTTCGGAAGTTTAATATTAATTTCCTTTTTACTCCTTTGCAACTTTTTCTTTAGAAAAGATCTAGAATTTACATCTTTGTTGTTAAGTCCACTGTAATGTATGTAGTTGTAGGCTTGCATCTGTCTTGTGTTTAGCACTCTTCGTATCAAAGACCCTTCCCCATCTGTGACTTCGGAGGAGCTCTCGGTCACTGCACCTTCTAATACTTCCTTCCCTCTGGCCCATCACTTCCTCTCTGCTTTTGGGATTCCTGCTGTGTGGACACTGATGTTTCTGCTCCCGTCCTCCACCACACCTTCCCCCGGGTGTCTTCCACCTCTATCCCTTCATGGCGCCTCTGGGAATTCCTCACCTGGACCTTCCCACCTGTTCTACCTTCGGCTCCATGCCATCTGCTCCTCACCCAGCCCTGAGCACTATTCCTAAGTGCGTCTCCGAGTTCCCCTCATGTCCTCAGCTCCGCCTCTTCCTGAGGATATTCACTTTGCTTATTCCGTCCTGCTCTGCATCTGGGAGCATGAATTCTGCTGCTACCATCACAGACTGCCAGCCTGTGGTCTTCCTTCTACTCCAGCTGCACTTGCACCCGGCTGCCCGAGGCTGTTCATCGGGAGGGACCAAGCTTCTCCCCTACTCCCCGTGCCCCCTACCACACAGAGAGGCAGAGCCCAACTCCAACTTCACAAGGACACAGGCCTGCCACCTCTTCACCTCGGGCCTCACCCCAATTTTCCCATCCTGTCTGCTCGTCTCCAGGCTGGCCTGTGGTCACCTGCCTCACCATGTTCTCTTTTCCCTAAGCACCACGCTCACTGCCGACCCCAACCTCATTCCTTCACGGCCATGCTCAAACAGCAGCTCAGTGGGGCCTCCCCATCCTCCAAAGACTAGCACCTGCTGATTTTCTTCCTTGAAAAATACTACTGGACATGTGTGTTTTTATTTATGTTTTCTGTTCCTTGAGGGTAGGGACTTTGTTTTGTTTACTGCGGTACCCTTAGCATTTCGAACAGTGTCTGGGCCTATTGGGGGAGTGGGGAGGAGAATGAGCCCCAGGAATTCCACTCTGGGCTGATTTGTCACTGGACGCTTTCCTGGAGACTAACTGCCAGGGCATCTCAGTGAGGCTCTTCACCAGAAGTTTCTTGTTCCCTGGACTCAGGACTTCGAGTGTGGTGGGGGAGAAGCAAGGCTGGAAGAGGCAAAGGCCCGGCCAGCACCAGCCTGCTGTGAGGCAAGCTGTCCACCCTGCCTTCAGCCTGGACTCCAGCTGCCTTCTGTCTCCCCAGGGCATTTCACAGCTTTTATGTTATTTTCTCTCAGCTCTGTGGCATTTCCTGTTCCAGAGAGGGAGCCAGCAGCCTGGGCTGGCCCTCCGAGTGCCACTGTCACAAGTCACCTCTAACTCAGTGGCTTAAGGCCCCACCAATTTACTGTCTCCAGCTTTGGAGGTCAGATGTCTAAAATGACTCTGACTGAAAATCAAAGTACGGCAGATCTGTGCCCCTCTCTGGAGGCTCTGGGGCCCTGGGGGCTACCCACACTCCCAGCTCAGGGCCTCACAACTCCTCACACCTCCTTCCTGACGCTCCGGTCTCCCTCTCTCACTTATCAGGACCCGTGAAGACACTGGGCCCACCTAGGACAATCTAGGATCATCTCTCCAGCTCAAGATCTGCAGTCACATCTGCACAGCCCTTTCTGCCATGCACCTAACAGGTTCTGGGCATCTGGACGTGGGCATCTTGGGGGGTGGGCATTATTCTGCCCACCACAGCTAGGAGCTGGTAACCAGGGTTTCTTAACTGGAGTCCATGCCTAGGCTCCTGTCTGTGGAACTCTTCGGATTGTTGGCTGAATATGTGTCTTCTTGCACGCTCCTCAAAAGAGAGCTCCTAGCTTTCCTGATTCTCTAAGGAGTAGCAGCCCGTGGCTATGGAATGGCCACCGCCCAAGGCCTGAGTGAGGGAAAAGCACAAAGACCAACACTGTCCCCGTAACTATCAGAACACACCTCTCCATCATATACTGTACGAAAAAGTCATCACTTCTTCCTGTTCCCTGCTCAGAACATGCTCAATTCCATGCAACACAGGAGTACCTCCTGAGAGGCCTAGAGGCCCAGTTTAGCAGTAGAATCATTCCCCCAGCAACCAGACCACTCACTGGACACAAAGGCAGTGGGATATGAAGTCACACCAGACCCTGCGCCCGAGCCCCCTTTTCACCAAGGCCTGGCTACAGGCGGAGAACAGGAAAGTCCTCACAAACACAGAGCCTGTCAGCTAAGCAGCGTCCCCAGAGCCAGGCCCTTTCCCTCCTCTCCTCTCCCAGGTTCACACAACCTTGCCTCCCCTAGACCTGCCCATCAGACTGTACCCCCAAACCCAGCACTCTGGACTCAGGACAGGAAACCCAGGGTGCTTTGTCGTCTGAAAACCTTCCACGGCACAAGCAGCTGCGCAGGAGCGTCTCTCTTACCCGCACACCCAGCACCAGAGAGGAAAGCGCACTTACTTTGCCTGCAGGGTCTGCCTGGGCCACGTGCCGTCTTCATTTTGGGGCTCGATCACTAGCACCTGTGTGAGGGGAACCCGTATGAGGACTGTGCAGATTAGCCCATCTCTGCTGGGCTCACACCAGCACCTTCCTGGCCACACCCTGGGTGGCGCTGCCACGGGGCCTGTCTGGGCCTCCTACCTGACCCTGGTACAGCCCAGCATCCTGGACAGTGTTGTCCAGCTTGCTCAACTGCTCGTAGGTGTTGCTCATGTACTTGTTCCACAGCCGCGTCTCACGTTCTGCAGGAATGTTGAACAGCTTCCGCATCTCCTTCTCAATGGTTGCTAGGTACAGGCAGAAACGTCCCTCACGGCTTTGTCCAGACACCAGGCCCCACACAGCCACAGCAAGCTAATGCCCGTCTCCTCCCTTTGCAGATGGCTGCAGGGTGCTGTGGGCCCCAAGTTCTGACTGACCTCGGGCCCTGCGACTCCTAAGGCCAAATATCTCCCATGGGAGTCCTGCTACACTCACAAGTACAAAACTTTCCCTGTGCTTCTCCTCCTCTGATGGTGTGGGTCCTACTTATGGCACAGAAGCAACATAGAACAGTGAGAAAACTTATCTCTAGAGTTATGACAGATCCAGTTGAAAATACTAAGTGTGCCAGGTTCCCAGTGAGGTTTCTGCATGAGGTACATTAAGCTCTCTGAATCTAGATAACTTCCTTATTACCCTATGTCAAGTAGGGAGGGACCATGCCCAGCAGGCCATGCACTCCACGAGAATCCCCTGGGGAGCAGACTCCCAGTCAGGATGGTAACCATAGCACAGGTTGATCTGGGTAACAAACCTGAAGAGGGTGTTGCCACCCCCTGCCCATAAAGCACAATGCTCGCTCGCACTGGATTCCTGGAAGCCCAGCCCAACCACTCACCGATGGTATCGGCCTTGCTGAAATGGCAACTCAGCACTTTGGTGGGATCGCTATTCTCAGAGAGCTTCAGTTCCAGCAAATACACCTCCACCTTGCAGTGCTTGACAAACAGGCCGTGCTCCACCACCTGCAAACGAGAGGCATGGGGCATTGAGGAGGGCCTGTGCTTCCACAGGGCAGTGGCAAAAGGCAGAATCCATGAGATAATCATTTAAGTGTTGAAAGGGCTTAGAAGTTTGGACTTTTAAAGCCACTGCCATCTGATCTAGGACTTAAGGGTCTTTTTTTCATCCATTAGGAAGCAGCGCTCACAACAGCGCTACTTGTCCCAAAGTGGGGATGGCGGTGCTGGCTCCGCAGGGCCCACTGCATTAGAGGACTAGAGTTAAATCCCTTGGCACAACGTGCACATGGCAGCACTGTGGGCATTAGGTGACATCGGCAGGAGGCTAGCCTGCCCCTAACCTTTTCATCTCCGACCCCTCTTATGGTTCCAGGTTTCAAGCTGAAGAAAGAAGGTAGTTCTGGCTCTGAACAGTGACTCTGAGAAGCACAGCCTCGGGACTACAGCTCTCCCCTGCTCTGTTGAGGAGGGGGCACTGCACAGCAAGCAGAACAAGTTCGCCCAGGGCCCACTGGTCAGTAGGCACACGGGCTCTTCTCATGTCTCCTCTGCCAGGGGCACAACTGTGGGAGTCAGGTGGGTGGTTGTCTCCTCCAAGTCCTGGCTGCCAGAGGGGCTAACCATCTGGGTTGTATCCCAGAGCCTGCCTTCCCTGCAGAGCATACTCTTCTATGGGCTATTAGCACCTGCTTTCTGAGATACTCAATAGTGTGGCCAGACTCTTAAGCACAGGGAGAAAGCAGTATCAGAGAGACTGTAAGACAGACGCTACTGCAGGCCCATATAACCCAGGGGAATTTGTCTCACAGAGCCCTCCAGGAAGTGCTCTCATGGCGCCACAGACACATCCGAAGTCCTTGGGCAGCCCTGATGTTTGGAGGCCCAGTCACTACAGCATCTTAGGTAAGCAGCCTTACTCACGCCACTCACAACCACAACTCCCTAAAAAGAACCAGAAAAAAGGCCCCAACACCTCCATTGTTGCAACCCCTAAGGTGCACCCAGTATCCCAGGACGCAAACGCCTGATGGCATCCCCAGGGAGCACATGCAGGCACTGGCTAGCAGGTGGGATGGCTGTGCACTCACTTTTCTGACGATTGGCTGCTGGCCCTCTACACAGCCATACCAGCTTAATAACTTATTCCAAGCCTCAGCTGGGACCAGTACATAGTCCAATTCATCAATTAAATGTTCTTTCAAGGTCTGACTCTCAGGATCTGAAAAAGAAAAACAGTACATAATTCACTGCTCTCTCCCCAGGAATGTCTGCTTTACATGATTCTTAGGTACTTTTCAGACATGAGAGAAGTATTTATAGGAACAGGTACAAAATTTTAAAATTCTATCACTGGTCATAACACAGCAAATCTGACTACTCTTGTCTTTCGCTCCTTTCAGAACATTCCACGAAGAACTTGTACTCCCTCTACAATTGGAGACAGAAGAAGGGAGGAAAGAAGAGAGAAAAACTCCAATTTATATTTTCAAAGTGCTTCTTAAAATTGTTAATCATGAATATTTACATAATATTCTTAATGAAACTGTCATAAGATCACGTATAGCCTTACCCTGAAAGATTCATCAAAAAAGCAAACAAATGACTCACTAAGGTCAAGTTTCTTTTATCAAGAGTCACCGAGCATTCTTAGCTTTCAACATTCCAAGTTAAAGCCCAGCTGGACAAGCCCCGTGAAGGGAGCCAGTCTTTAAAACGCCAAGATGTCTGTCTTGCATTCAGCAAGGAGGCAACGTGGCTGGAGTCGGAAGTGGACACTGACAGAGGACCAAGGAAGACTGACCACCACCCACCAAGGGAGCCTCCCGGCTAAGGCAGGGCCATTCACACTCACTCCCACAGGGGCAGCCACTGTTCCCCAGACAAGTGAAGCCACCAACCAGGGAAAGCGAAAAGAACCCACTGGGGGTGACTCTGCTGTGGCTAAAGGCAGACAGGGTTAAGAACAAAAACAAAACCCAGAAATGAGTTCAAAGGTGCCAGGGCTTCCCACCACCGTGCATGCCCCCAGCTTACAGCCCACCCCATGAGACCCTGCTGCACATCTTCAGGGTGAGCTCAGATCAGACTCGCCTCTCCTTTCTTCATTTCAAAGGAAAAGGAAAGGAATTCAATGGGCTTGGAAAACAGGAATAGAGATGTGAGACGGATGAACGGATAAACAAAATGTGGTGTATACATACAGTGGGACATCACTCAGCCTGTAAGCGGAAGGAGATTCTGACACAATCTGTTAACATGGATGAACCTTGAGGACATCACGCTAAATGAAATGAGACAGGCACAGAAGGACAGATACTGCACGTCCACTTATAGGAGGCATCCAGAGCAGTCAGATTCAGAGGCAGACAGCAGATGGTGGCTGCCAGGGACTGGGGGATGTGAAGAGTAGGAATTATTGTTTAATGGCTATGGTGCTGCAGTTATGCAGGATGAGGAAGTTCTGAAAATTAGTTGGACAACAATGTGAACATACTTAATACTACTTAAAAATGGTTGAGATGGTGAATTTTGTTATCTGTATTTGATGAGGCAGCCACTTTGCACACCAGCTCTGGCATGATTAACACTGACAGACCAAGCCTCTATTTTTTCTCTTGATCAAGACTTCTCTGTCCAGCAATAGGAGGATGGTTCACGAGTCATATTATTTCACAGTCTGCTTGAGATAAGAGCTTCAAAAAAACTGACACCTAAGTCCAAAGTTTTCTCTAATTTACAAATCAAAACTCCTGGAAGTTATTCATGTAGTATCTTGGGTGGAGAGATGTATCTTCATTTCTAACACAAAGCACTGTGCAGACCTGGAAACACACACTGCGCCAAACAGCTGCCAGAAACCTTCATATGAGGGAAAGGACTGTAATTTTCAGCATCGCCAACCCAGGTCCATCAGTTCTACAGGGCCCCTTCCCTTCTGAGGCTCAGTGACACTTTTCCCTGAACATGTCATTCTCAGGCACTACAGTGCAAATGCAGGAAACTTAACCAATATTTTCAATGCAGTTACACAATTTCCCTTAAAACTGGAGTAGTCCAAGGGCATCATGCTAAAAACCACACAGGGGTTTTGAAATAAGGATTTAGCCTCCACCAATTTCTTCCACAGAGAGGCAAATAAAGGGTGAAAATGAGAGCCTGACTTGCCTAAGCATAGAGATTCCATGTGATGTCACCAGGGGCTTGGGTGAAATGAGAGAAGAGGTGCCCCACAGACATCGGCAAGGAAACTGTCTACCCACCCTACCCACTTTCAACAGCCCCTTATAGGCCACTAGCATGAGCCCAGGTGAAAGAAGGCAACTGGGAACCTGGGAACCAAGGGGGACCCTCATCTGCCGGGGACAGGCCATTCCTACACTGTCAGGGCCTGAACTTCTCAAGCACACAGAAAATTACAGCACATGTTTCAAGCCAAAGCGAGACAACATCAAACTAAGGACATGGAAGGAATGCGTGCCCTTAGCTGAAGGTCATGAAAGATGTGTCAGAGGGCCTCTCCAAATCTAGGATTCTCATCACTATTACTACTGAAAGCCCTAAGAACTCTCCTTTCCAAAAGTGAGAGAAAAGGAGAAGTGCAGGCGTACTGCAGTGATCCCTGGGGGCTTCATGATATGATGCCACCATAGGAACCTCCATCAGGAAACAAAGCACATGACATCGTCTATTATGTCACTTAGACCTCCCTAAAACGCAGGCTGAGCTGAAGCCCCGCTTGATTTTAAAAACACCCACTTTAGGTTAGATACTTGGATTATGCCTCATTGTACTGTCTGCCTTCCTGCTGCCCTGATTTTGGGCACAGGTGACAGTTCACCTCTGTCCTGCTTGCAAAGGAGTCTAAACCCAGACAAAACAGAGCCCGGGAAAGGCCAACTGTCTTATCTATTTATCTACAGGTCCAAGTCAAGCTCAGTATATCATACATCACTTTTTCAAACACTTCTTTCACTGGGGGCTAATTGTGATCATAACTCTACTAAGCGCCCACTTCCTGCACACTACTTTCACGACAAACATCATCACCACAAGAATGACTGATGAATACAGACGAGCCTATGACTTGTTACACTGCAAATGTAGCAGAGAATTCTGGTTCCCAAGTTTCAGATGCCAGATGCAATTTCAAAATACTATTCCATTTCTTTCCAATCCACACGCTAATCTAAAATCTGAAATCTCTAGCAGAACTAATTTGCAAATAAAAGAAAGTCAAAATGCTAGAAGCATACTCTTGTTGGAAGCAATTAATTGAGGGGAAAAAAAAACAGCCCATCTTCTCCCTGAAGGTCTTCTAACAACTTCTGCTTTACATGCAAATCTAGACACTTGTTTCTATTCCCTCACTGTAGGAAAAGCAGGCTCACAATGTAAACAGGACCTCAGGCCACTGCCTAAGTGGGTGTGTCAGTTAGAAAAGCCATGGGATACTGCACCTGAAAAGAGTCCAGAGTTATCTATAGGGCCAGGAAACACGTTGTGTTCGCCCACGCTGTACATGTCCCAGCTATCGAAGCCCACATATTTCTTCCATTGCTTGAACCATCGACTGTCAATAAGATACCTACAGATACACAAAAATTTATTATACCAGAAAAGCAGAGGTCATAAGTTTCTGCAGTTTTTCCCCTTGGGGGAACACCCAATTCCCACTAAAAAATACACTCTCCAGCAAAAGCAGGGCCACGTCCCACAGGGCACAGATAGCCTGGCCCAGGACAGACATCCATTACATGAAATAGTATTGAAAGAATGAATAAATAAAAAGTAGGAAATGACTGGCTTCAAAAGACTGCTTTTAATGAAGTCTTTCTATGGGTAAGATCTTGTTTGCTAATGACCAAGGCATTAACTTCATAATGATCTTTACAGAGATCCTTATCTAGATAATTTCATTATACTGCCTTGCTTGATGTGAAGAGCATTAAACTAATTTTCTTTCTGAAACTGGGTTAACACCTTACACCTTCAGTTTTAATTTGAGGGCCAAACAAGGTATCAAAAAATACGTGTGTATATGTATAGGTGTATGTGTGTCTTACACACACACACATTGGTATCTAGGTGTGCTTTTCTTGTCAAAAAGCATCACGTCTATCAGATTATATTTAAAAGTTTCACTACGCTATTTTACAATTAAGATGGGATAGCAATGGGTGGGAAGGGAGGGATAAGAGGGTAAAAGGGGCATTACGAT